>ML675609.1:49426621-49561871 GCA_007922155.1 Mesoclemmys tuberculata | reverse complement strand
ATCTCAGTTTTATCTGAAAGCATTTGCAAGATGCTGATCACCTGTTCCTTCCTAGTACCTTCAATGGGATTTGTGGGTGCTCGGAACATCTGAAAAATCAGGCCACATTGTTAGGTGCTTAAATATGGATTTAGGTGTCTATATACCCAGATTTGAAAATTCTGGTTCGAATCATTAGAATATTTAATAATCTACTGAATATAACAGAGTATTTAAATTTGCATACTTTTTTTTTCTTTTTAAAGTCTATGCATTTTATTCGTTTCAGTGCTGTCTAGTGCAACTGCTGTTGAAGGCTAATAATTATTACCTGGTAAATCCATTCTGCATAAGCTCTCTTTGAAGTTTCTGGTCTTGAGCAGCATATTCCTGAAGCTCAGATTCCACAGCAGGGGGGAGAATGTTTGGGATGAATTTAGAAAATAAAGCTGGTGCCATCTGAACCCACTCTGTGTGAAAAGGAAAACAGAAGAATGAAACATACAGAATAGAAAAAACATCTTAAGAGCAGTAACCTTTTTCTTTAAGAATTAGCAATGCTGATTTTAAAGGAGGACTGAATGTTTTTTAAAAGATTATATAACTTGCTTAATAGCTTGAATTCAGAGACTAGATATTCTTAAAGTCACACACGTTTGGCTCAAGGGTCTTTGTTTCTCCATCAATGACACCACAGACATCTAAAGCCTTGTAACTAGTATGAGCCATATTCTTCATTGCCCTGAACATTGTGTAGTCTTTTACACCAGAGCAAACAGGTGTAACATGCTACTAAGTCAGACTGAGAAGGCAGGTGAGGTAATATCTTTTATTGGACCAACTTCTGGTGATGAAAGAGACAAGCTTTCAAAGCTGTTAAACAACTCCACTGCATATTAAGTCAGAATGGCATACATCCTCCAGGAGGCAGAACCACAGACAGGGTCTCTGAACTGAAGCAGCTATGCCTCCAGGCTGATTCCAATAGACTCCCCAAAGAGACAAAGCAAAGAAAACGTAGCATATAGCAAATGCCTTAGAAACATGGAGACACAGAAGTACAGCAGAGAAACAGTGCTAGTATCTGTAGCCCAGACTGCTTGGAGTAGGGAATGTTTGCTAACAACTACTGTAATCCTAATGTTGCCAAGGCAAGTTGTACTTTTAGCACGTGTTCACTGGTTAAGGTAAACCTAGACTCTCTCCTAGGTTTTACCTTGACCACTGAATATGCCTTAGCTCAGGGGTTCCCAAACTGGGGGTCGTGAGGCTATCGGGGCAGGGGAGGGGGTCATGAGCTGTCAGCCCCCATGTATGCCCATAAAGGTAGCATGGCATTGTGGGGGGTGGGGGGAAGGAGGAGGAAAGGGAAGGTCATCACAGCCTGAAATATTTTCAAAGGGGGCCCCAGCAATAAAACATTTGAGACCCAATAGCTAATGTCTTAAAAATACACCTTGTTCGTAATGTAGACATGGCCGTACACATGAATGGCAGTGCATGAACCAATACCTTTCTTCACTATAGTAGGGTTCACTAATAACTTCTACAGAAAACAATACCACCTTTTACCTTGCACAGTATGTTAAAGGTTCTTTACTGTTTAACAAACACACACCCATCCCATCAAAACCTATTAGGACTGAAGAGGTTAACCCAAGCTGATTTCTTAACATGAAATACTGCTGACAAGCTCTTTTGTGCCATTGCAACATTGACACGGAGCATGTGACATAAAAAGTGATACGAGTCAGAGACATTAGTATCTTAGGAATTCTTTACCACTGAAGGAAAGTTATGGACAGTTGCCAAAGTGCTGTGCAAACGTCTACATACTTTTTAAGAAAACAGGGCTAAAGACGCATACTTACCCCAGATCCGCAAGGGCGCCAAGCCTGGGTGTGGTCACTGCACCTGACCTGTTTGTCTCTATTCTTTCCCCAACCCCACCATTTTCATTTTGTTCTTTTTTCACCACTCCTCTCTTTTGTCTGTACATTTTGCTCATTCAAATTTTCACCTTCTTCCCCTTCATCTCTCTCCCAGTCCCTATTCTCTTTCCTCCTTCTGTCTCCTTCCTCCCACTATGCGGCTGCTTCCTTTCTCTACCCTCTGCCTTCCCCCCCTCCTACATTAATCAGAGTGAATTTTGCTACTGGTAATCTGGAACGAAATTTACTAGTGCCTCTGTGTTCCTCCAGAAGAGATGCACCAGCGCAGGTAGTGAAGAGAGCATGAAAAGAAGCAGATTGGGCTGCTTAAGGAGAGCTGTTGGTCACACTGTGCTCCCTGACTTCAGCCTAGATCAAAGTATTTAAGTGAACAGCAAGTTTCTTCACTCACACTACTTTTTTTCTTCTCCCTTTGCAAGCCTCTTCTATTATTCTACCAACCGCTTAGTCTCGTAGAGCCATTTGAAGACAGGGCGGGGGGATAGGTAGTTGCTGGACCTCATAATCCCTAGGTGTGTATTTCCAGTGCCAGCACTGACTGAATGGCATCAGCAGTCATATACAACTGGAACAGCTTCCCTTCTTTGCAGCAGTCCCACAGCTTCCCAGGAGCCTGCTCCTCTAAATACGTTAGAATCTAAGACATCAAAGATTGACTCTGCCAAGGAACATCTTTTAATACAGAGGAATTGTTCTTGGTACAAATTTAGAGCACTTCCAATCTGGATAGAACGGCATTCATATAGAATCCTTACCCTCAACTTTTTAACCCAAACAATTAGTTTTACTATATTGCTATGACAAAAGTCATGCCAAGGTGAATGTTTGACAGAGGGAGCTTGAGAATTTGATGCACTGTATACCATGAACTCAATATTCTTTCCTTAAGTAACTAACCAAAGGCCTTCTCTTATCTTCCATAGCATAAGCATTGTCCACAGATTGGCTGAATGGGCATTGTGAACTCTAATTATCTCACTCAAAATTACAAATGTAACTAAATGCTTACTTATGAAGTGTCCAACAGGATTATTCAGACAACCATTTACTTCAAGTCAAAGTCAACAGATGTGCAAGCTCATCAGGAATATGACTTGAGAATTTAGAATAAAAGATCTTCAAAGTTATAATTATAGTGTTGCCAATGGTCTTGATTTTATTGCAAGTCTTGTGCTGTTTGGTGTTTAATTTAAAGTTTAAATGTCTGGAGTCATGACGTTACAGGAGAATCTCAGCTTTCATTTTCTAGCTCTCAGGATTATGGCGATGGGATTGAAAATGTTATCCTCAAAAGATCAAACACCAGAAGGCAAATAAAAAGGATTCCAAGTTTATCATTTTTTACAATCTCATTTTTGTGGGCATGACTCCTAATTTTAAATGTCTGGCATTGGCAATACGAAATCCAGCCACTTCATGTTAGGACGGTGCAAAGCCAGAATGGTTTGTACAGCTCTGTCTGGTTATCAGTTTTTCTGGTCAAATAATAGAATGGCTTGAGCAATCTGTCACATAAGGACTGAGGAAAGGGCTTGCAAGAGCACTGCCAGAGGACTTGGAGCAGCTGGTAACTTACAGCAAATATCATGAGAGGACCGGTTTTAAGTGAAAGCTTAAATTCCGCAGAACTCATTGGCTTAGGTCTTCCTACTCAACACTAGCCAGTGGATTTTTCATGCCCTGGTAACAATCTTATTTAAATATCCTTTAGAATACAATAAGAACACTGAAAATCTGAGAGGGAAATGACAGTACTGAACCAAACTAAATTTTGTCTCTGAAGGAAAAGGCAAGGCAAGTTCCATTCAACGTTGACAGGCTTTGTAAGGTTTCAATACTCTTATCGTTTGGGATATAAAATAGGATATAAATATTAAAATGTTACAGATCAGCTCAAGTTAGAATGAAATTATGCTTTTGTGTTCTTTTTAAATACATTTTTCTTCTCCAGTACTGAAAAGTAAAAGAGGGTAAAGATGAAAGTCATCACCCGTTTCCTTCCCTTACACCTCCTATCACTTTTATTTTTTACTGTTTAATAAAGATATAAGTTGTCTGCTAAGAGTGATTAATCTGTGAATTCTGTAGATTGTCTGACCACCATATTAATGGCCTTCATACACAATGAATGAGAATCCTTTTTGTCATTTCTGGTTTTTTGAGTGGCAATTCCATGGAAAAGAAGATAAGATGGTACCTAGATATGATCCTCTTTGCAGTTACACCAATACAAAACAAGAATAACTCCACTGAGCTAAAACTGGCATTATAGGGAAGATGGAAACCAGGCTCATTTTGGCATTTGTGTTTTTGATGCAGAACAATAAAGGAGTGTAACAGATGTTCATTCCATGACCTTCTCAGGGTGCCCAAAACATTCCCTCCCCTCAGCGCCAGAGTTAGATGCTGTTGATAGTAGAGAGTTACAGCAGAAACTGCACCTACTCACTAACTAAAGCATAACAAATACAACCTCATTACAATTTTGTTAAAATTACATATCTTATTATATGCCTGCTCAGTCTTATAGTAGAGCTCACACATGACAAACTGCACATATCAGTTGGTAATGATTATTTTAATTAGCTGCTGCTCCACTGTTAAACTCCTTGTGAATACTGTCCCTAGGGTAGAGCTCTTTTCAGTTGCCAAACTACACCGTAGAGTACCATCTCAATTTCATGTTAAGTTTCTAATGCGTAAAAACTGCAGAGTATGTCTACACTGCCATAAAAAACCCACAACACTGTATCTCAGAGCTTATGTTAGCTGACTTGGACATGCAGAGCCCAGGCTGAGCGGCTGAAAATTGCAATCTAGACACTGGAGATGGAGCTTGGGCTCGGAGACCCTTCCCACTCATGGGAACATCTATACTGCTATTTTATAGCCCCGCAGTCCAAACCTTGCAAGCCTGAGACAGCTGACCCAGGCGAGCCACAGCAGTGCCACAGGTCTTTTATCACAGTGAAGACATACCTTCACACTCCTCAATTTTCTTGGCCTGTTGAGATCATTAGTGTTGGACATGATGCCCACATTATGTAAATTTTACCCAAGGGCAAAATAAAACTTTACCATGAAATAAATGATGATTGCTTATTTCTTGGTTATAGCAAAATTCCTTCTGTAATCATTTCAGCATCATAGATGGAAAGGCCATTTAGATCATCCATTCTGACCATAGGTGCATTGCAGGACAAGTCAAAATAGCATTCCCACTTTTATCTAACTTGCTTTTGAATATCTGGCGTGATTGTCCTTTTGAGCAGCCTCATCCCCCTATAGTAAATACAGAGAAGCACAGTGCTCATGCTTCAGTTTCCCCATGCCTATTTTAAACTATTTAAGTGAAGGTGGGACCACAATTCAAGAATCAGTCCTCCTGCAGGTCACAACATATATCATTCATAACAAAGGTTCTGTTGTGCTATTATGCGGCCAAACACTGACAAAGAAGATCACAAAAGTCTACTTTTTAAAATGTACATAATATTCTAGTTAGCTGACTGCATACAAGTTTGTGAAAATGTTTTGGCACTACAATATAATGAGAGATTCCAAAAGGAAGCAATGAATATTTACCTGGTCTAAGTGTATACAGGCCTTTCACAATATTTGCCATGGTTGAAGGGGTTATTTGAAACGGTGTTGACTGAGCTTCTAAAAGTAAAGCTGAAATGAAAAGAGAGGCTGATTAGCCATTTTCTTGGTCAAATACTTTAGGTTCTTGGCATGTATTTTTGGCAGTTAATTAAATAAAGTTATTTTTTCTGCTCTGTCACCTGATGTTCCTGATGAGGAAACCAAGGGACAGGCAAATGAGTGACAACTGCATTCTTATAGGTATAAATATAACCTTTCAGTTAAAGTGCAAAACACAATATTGTTGTGTGTGATGAAAATGTGAAATAATATGTTTTCTTTCTCCTCTTGCAGCTAAGCATATAGGACTTATAAGGAAAAACAGGCAAGGGACTGTGTTTCAATGATTCTGAAGTACTGAACTGAAGTAAATGCAACTTATTTTAGCAGGAACATTCATAGAGCTGTGGTAAACATCAGAATTTCCACTAATAATCTTTTAAGGCATTTACCATCCTGGCAATAATATCTGCTCTGGATTTGAAGACCAAACACAAACACTCATCCTGAAACGACATTTTTAAAAAAGATCACTTATAAGCAAGAGTTTTGCTTTTTTTAAAAAAGAGAGAATATTTATCTTTCATTCTTGATATATTTATTGGTTTGATGAGAGATGCTATCAAGAACTGCATTTTTTTTTTGGATGTGCATAATGGCAATTGATTTTGTACTGTTATTATTAAGCATATCGTGCAAGGCAAGTCTTTAATGCGAAGTGGATTTGATTAATGTTGTACATGTATATTAACTAGAATATGAACTATTTGTAATTCATTTTGTTAAAGAGTTATACCTACCTCAAGCCCCCCTTGCCAACGTTGGTGTGTTTCTATAACCTGCTAGTCAGCTTGTGTTATGCACTCCTCTCTCTGCCCCATCAACAGAGCATGGGCTGGCCTCTTTAGCTCACACTGTAGAAATATATGTTTTTAGATCTAGCGCTTCCCCCGTTCAATCCCCAATATTGGTCAAGATAGCAGACACCACACTTAGTTTTTTGTTTATTTATTAATTAATTAATTAATTAATTAAAGGTCTTCCCTCATCTGTTGTGTAAGAAATCTGTACAAAACAGTGGAAACTGACAGGAGAAATCTCTCTTTAATCTTTCAATTACAGTAATCCAAAGTATCATTTGGAATTATTATAGGTAAAAGGTGTGATTTTAAAAAGAACAGTGTCCCTTTTATCAAGATTTGGAAGGACTGTGATTTATTTTCAATGAGGCATTTGCAACCTTCCTCCTACAGATTTTCCCTGCAGCAGTCCCTAGTCTGCATACAGTGATGTTACATAGGGAACAGGGCATTATGATGATGTGTACAGATATTTAAATATGGTCTAGCAATCAAGCTATAGATATGTCATGCATCTAAAACACAAGCCTAGCCAATAGATTTTTGGATGCAATTGTAAAATGGTTTTCTTTACCAAAAATGAAACAAATATACGTACTGGATTTAGTTTGAAATGGCTTCTTCAGTTCCCCTTTAAAACTTGAGAAGACTACTCTATTTAAAAATAATCACCACATCTAATTTAAAAATTTAAATAGACTTAAACACAACAAAAGCCAGAAAGTTCAGTTAAGAACAGTTGAACACATGGCATTTGACAGTATCTTCAAACCATTTGAACATAATTCACTGACTTCACTAAAGGTAACCCAATAGCCAATCTTGCTTTGTAGTAGTAGCTGATCTTTTATCCATATAAGCTGCAACAGCCAAGAGATATTTAAAAACATACTTGAACAGGACTAACACTCAAAGGCAATTTTACACAACATGGGAGGACAAATAGAATATTATTACAGAGAAGAATGGTATCGCCAAGTGTTAGGTTCCTACCATTCAGAGAGAAGCCATGAAAGCAAGCTCCCTAAACAAGTGTGTACAACTTACTTCAAGCTACAAATTATTTAGATGCCTCTGACCACATAAAATTAACTCAGAGCCAGATGCCAGATCTTGGGATGCAATCTGAAACAAATTTATAAACCAATCACATTTTTATATATTTTCTTTCATGTTATGGAAAAACAAAACCCCGCCCACCTTCTTAAGGGCCCAGAGACATAAAACCAGCTTTTAAGGCACATGTGATCCAAGCAAAACCAGTATGGGAGAGGGAAAGGGGGGGCGCTCTAACAGATGTAGAGCCAACAATGTTGGCTATTACAGCTTCATCCCCACAGCCCTGATACAGGAGACATGTTGGGGACATGGCTGGACCACACCACACTCCAGGTACACGTTAGAGCAGCTCCCCAGGATCTGTGACAGGGCTGGGGCACAGAATCAGGGAGATATAATTGTTTGCTGGTTCTCAGCCTATTTTTCCTCCCTTTCCTGGGCTACCCTGCATGGCTGTATAAGGATGGGAAAGGGGAGCCATCAATCAATAGGCATTCCTTCCCTTAGACAGAGTCAATTTGTTGTGTTCTACCTACGGTCCTCACAATTTGGTAAGCAAGGCAAACATTCCTCAACTCCTACAATGCAGCAAGAAGCCAGCAGAAAAGCTAACAAAGGGACAGTAACTGCTCAAAGTGCTCACATAAGGGCTAATCCTGGGGTTGCTGAGGAAACAATGGGAGGCTAGACAAGTGGGACACCATTGTCATAGGAGATGATGGCTCAGGAACCAGCCTCATCCAACCAGGTGCATGAACCAACCTGCAAACTTGCATAAGTAGAGCACTGCAGTCAATGAAACTAGTCCTGGAAGATAGGACTGCATGCATGACTGAACCATAGCTTAGAGATGTTTAGACTTATACAGGATTATAGTTGCTGGATATTTCCATATCTTGAATTGATTTCTGTAATTCTTTAGATTCTTCTCCTAAAATCCCTTACTTTTTCAAACTGAGCTATTATCCTATTCCACAATATTTGAAGATTTAACCAGATGCATTCACAATATGTGGCAAGTAAAGTGAGCAGCCATCTCTGTGCTGGTTTATTGATTACTACACCTGCCTTTTTATAAATAAATTTCATTAGCAAGTTCACCTGGAGATCAATCCTCTTATTAACAGAAGTGAATGTGTACTTTCCTCCCCAAACCTTATTATAGCTTGGCTCGTCAACATTTTTTACTATTTGTTTTTGGTAGCCAAATTATACCAGCCTTTAAAGCTACTATAGTTCACTAAGAAAGCTTTTTGGATTATTAACCCAAGATGTACTGCTTTTTAGACAGCACAGCTGCTGGGCTCAAATCACCTAAATGAAGAATAAAAACAGTTCCTTTCCCATAGCATGGGTTAATTTCCTCATCGAGAAGGAAAGGAAGGTAGGCGTGGTACAAAGGCCAAGCCTATCTTAAAGATAAAGCAAACGTGGAGGTACACGAGTGTTGTGCATTCCCCATCCTTCTTGGCAGACAAGAAACCAAAAACTTAGGTATTCTTTTCAGGTCCCTTTTCTAGTTTGCTTTGCCAGTGCAGCTGCAGGTTGCTTTCCTAAACCCGACGCCTTGAAAGGGAGGAGTCAAACTGGAGAAATAAAGATGGGGCCAATCTTTCAAGGGTAGCAAAATCCTTCAATGTGATTAATCTTCAGTTCTGTCTGCCTGCTGTAAAGGGTGAGGTGGGGGAAGACACCAGCTTCTCTGCTGTAGCAGTGCGGTAAGGCATTGATCCTGTCATTAAGTACAGTCCAATTTTCTCTGAATGTTTTGCATAGTCCCTCTTCCCATTTATAAAAGCCAGACATGGAGCATATATCACTCTAAGACAGTACACAACACTACTGCCTTATTTCTTAGTAAACCAAATCAGTACATTTGTTCCAATGACACTCATAAGCTGACTGATGACAGTTGTGATGACAGAGTTACACGTCAGTAATATGCTTTAGTGCAGATCAAGTGACACACTCTCTCCTGCCTGTCTATTAATTGTGGTGTGAAAAAGCAAAAACACAAACCCTTACAAAGAAAACCCCTTACCATGCAACATGTACCAGCCTCCAACTGCCTTAGTTTTCTGTGTTTTCATATGGCATTTATGCTTTTTAAGTCCATATAAGAAGTAAGAAAGGATGATCTGAGTGGATTTCCTTTTCAAACAGCAATCACTGAACTTATTCAACTTTCAGGTCAATTTTTCTGCTTCCTCGAAATTTTTACAGTTGAAGCACTTTCCTCCCATCTTTGTCAGAAGAGACCTTTTAAAACAAACCCTGTTCTCATATGTGATTATGAAAGACCTGCACTTTTTAAATGAAAAGGTGAGCAGCTTTAAACCTATTCCTCGCTGAGTCTAGGGGAACATGAATAGGAAAAAGAAATAACACCATCTTATATAAAAGGAGACTCTGACTAAAATATATCATAGGATCAATTAAATGTTTCCAAAGTAAGAGTCCTGGGAGGGGATTCTAATACCAGGGCAAAGAACCACAGACCCCTGACAGAGTAAACTATCAGACTCTCAGACTTCAAAATGTAAATCAGACAAATCTACGCCAGTTATTTTTGTGACAAACATTAACAGAAATATTGGCTTCAGCTTTTGATCAATATCAAGATTTGTCTTTTCAGGTAAATATTTACTTTCAATTTACCTAAGTAAATTAAATCTTGAACCTGAGTGTTACATAAAACAAATGTCTGCTTGCTATTATAGTGACTAAACCTGTAGATAACCTGTCAAATAAATGCATAGCTTTTGATTAGTTAATTGTATGACAGTCTAGGTGTATGTAATGACTCAGGAAAGGATAGAATAAAAAAAAAAAGAGTGGGCTAGACAAAATCAGAATGCTGAACTATATTACAAATGATCAGTATGATTTTGTGCCCTTATTTCCATGCTTAGACTCTGGTTCTGAATGGGACTCTGTTTCTGGGGTACATCTTTATTGAAATCTCTCACTTCCAGTTTAAATCCTGACTAAAGGGTTTTATATCAGTAAAAAAAAGTTGTTGCAGCCAGAGTTCCACTTTCCTTATAGTCTTCCCTATGCATGGATGGTACACTGTACCACACTTCAATATTAACAGGCATCTGGAGGTTTTCCTTTCTCATCCATTCATATATAAGGACAGGTGAGAGAAAGGAAAGCATGAAGATTCAGCCCCCTTCTTCCCCTGCAGCCATGGAAAAGGGAAATGGCAAATGAGAAGCTACATGGAAGAAATTAATTTCTTTTCCTCTGTGGAGTTGATCTTCTCTAGTTACAGCTAAACGATTCCTGATCAAGACAAGAGTGCTTTATCTCTGGATCAAAAAGATGCTTTTGAAGGCAATCTTTTTATCTTTGGAAATCACCAGACTGCATGAAAAGGCAAGCATCACCACACAGTTTTACAAAGGTAGGTTCCCTCCAATACAACTAACTCTGAAAATTCCTCGATTCAAATACTGACATGGAGGGAAGGGGAGAATGGGCATGTGAAAACAGGAATGGTGGAAGTCAGCATTTCAACATATGATGCCAACACTTATGGAGGTTCTCGGTGATGCCCTAAGGATATAATCCAACAGACCTCGGCCAAACGAGTTAGTAAGCACACTGGTCTAGACAGAATAATCAGAATTATTTTGCCTTAGATTCTTTTCCAAATCTACTTTGTTCCTTATTAGCTTGTTCATTAGTAGACCAATCGATATTAGTACTGCTATTTCTCTCAGTATCTAGTATGCTGCATGGATCACATCATCTTCTTGGCAAGACTCACTTGTCTTTCTTTAGTTTCTAGAGTGGGAACAGGGGTCGTCCCACACCTTTGTAATAGTAAATCACTGGTCTATCATGGGTAGGTAGAAAAATAATAGGTTCTCTGGACATCAGACCCTCAACTGAGTTTTCTACTTTAAAGTTGTAGTAAGCCCCCCTGTGGAGGTGCCACGAAGTTGTTCATCTCAAAAATGAGAGCATAATTGTTATTTAAAACCTTTTCTGCCACTAAGGAAGGCAGCTGTATATGTTTTCAAATATAAGAAGTTGCAAATGGACCACAGAATTGCAGGTACCTATTATGCCATCACTGAACAGTGATGTCACTGAACAAAATCATCTTTTTTTAAAGGTTCTTCTGGATACAAGACAAGGCTGGGAGCCATGATTTTCCAAAAAGGACTTCAACTAGACCTGCAGAAAAGCCTGGCTTCCTGGACTAGAGTCCACTTTGTGTGTCAATGGACAAAATGGGAGGGATAATGGGCATTTTATCATCAGAAAACAACAAAAAAGATCTTTTTCCTGAAATAAAGAGGAGGAACTATCTGCATCACTCAATATTACCAAGGCTACCTGTTATACCCAGCTAAGTAGTTTTGCATTTAGTAAATGTTCCACCAATCATTTAATACAACTGCCTTATCAACTGAAGCCAACGTTAGCCTACACAAAAAAAATAATATGGTTATAGTCACTTAGTTTATGTGGCTCTACTTTAGTTTAAGAGCTCTGACATGACAATTATTTCTGTGTATGTAATTTTTATATATATAATGTCTATACATATGTACAGAATTGCGTGCGTACACATCTATATAGTATTTTTAAAATATTGATAACTGTCTAGAAGTTGCACACTAATAGCCAAATTATGCAACCAGTTACACTCATGTAATTTTGTGAAGGCAATCAGGTTGAATGGGTAGGAGCACAGGCAAAACATGGCCAGAAATTTGCACAGAGCTCACTTATTTTACGCTTTTTCTGCAAGCCAAGGATGATGGTAGCCCCATCCTGCACTGGTCATAAGAGACTGCGTCCCATATCTAGTGTTTCCTTTTTCCTTCAGTGACTAATTCAGACCCACCACAAACAACTCAGGGTACAGAAAAGGTGCGTTCTTAACTCTGACTAAAACAGCAGGGAAGACACAGCAGTTCAGCTTTTAAAACCGTTAGCAGCCTGAGTTCAAGGCCTGGCTCAACTATAGGTTTTAACTCTCAGCTCCCTAGGTATGTTAGAGGAGTCCAAGTAAGATTAGAGTTCTAATCATTCTCTTCTCACCCCAACCACATGGGAGCGGAAGCAAGCCCTATTTTAGTAAAGGGGGTCTTTGCCTTTACTGGGAACAGGAACAGCATATTAAAGGCAGACAGCTCCACACCATTTCTCCTTTTTCTGACAATGCCTTTGTGGAGGAGGACTTTACAAATCAATTAAACTTAAACTATACTCATTTTCCCTCTTGAATGGGATTTGAAATAGAAATTTCAACTTTTAGCCTTCAATAGGATGCCAAGATACCATCAACAAAAAAAATGCATTAAAAAGATGAACAAATTTCAAAAGTAAAAAAAGTTATTTCTTTCCTTTGTGTTAAGCCTAGACTATATTATCTCCAAGCATTTTTCATACTGATAGTTGGGGGAAGGGGAGAATATAAATGTTAAAAAAATGACAGCTTCAACATCTTATCAAAACTTTTTCAAACATATTGGAAAATCCAATCTTTCAAGAGGACCTCAAAATTAAAGTTCTTATTTGCCTAAGTAGACGCCTATTCTGAATATTTATTCACGATATTGTCTTCTTGAACTATAGAAGCAGATAATCCAACATCCAAATCTTTTTTAAATTAAAAAAATGCAATGTTATATCAAAGCTATTGAGTCAAACCATAGGTAGTCACTGAGGTATGATATAATATTGTTTTTGTTTCACAGTCTTTAAAAATATGAAAGGGAAATTCATTTATTCTGGCATTAAATTTTAGAATGACAGGAAAACATTTGAGAAGGTTACTGCAAGATGTTTCTCAATTTCCCTACTATAGTATACAATATATGCTGTATACACTCAGTTACTTCCAGGGATATTTTAGCAAGTTTAAAATTTTGTTAAGACACCACTTTTTAATCTTTCATTTTTGAAAACGCTATTATAGTCAGGATATAAGAAAGTCAGATCACAGTAAAAAGTATGTAAAAGGTTTAAATATACAACACAAGATGTTAAATGGCTTACTTCTAATAAGATGAATGGTGAGATTAAATAAATGAAGTTATACCAGGGTGTCCATTAACAGTGCACATCACATGAGGGTTGCCAATTTTGGTTGGATGTATTCCTGGAGGTTTCATCATATGACAATCTTTAATTAAAGATTAACCTTTAATTCCTGAAGACTCCAGGACAATCCTGCAGGGTTGGCAACTCTAGAACAAAGCCACACAGTAGGTTTCTCTACTTTCTGCAGTTTTTTTTATTTTCCATCTTTTCCCAATATTTTCTTTTAATTTGATTTCTGCAGCTCACCACAAAGCAGTAAAGAAAAGAGAGAGAGAACCCGTGGTAATCAAAGGAAAAGGTCCCATGTGATACCTGGTAAGATTTTTTTTTTTTAATTTGTGCATTGCTTTTGATATTGCAATTATAAATTCACAAAAAAATTATGACAAGATCATGAATTTCTTATTTTCTAAAGGTTTACCAAATGTGCTGCAGACCTTATTTCCTTACAGAAGGTCACACTAAATCAAATTACACTAGTAGCGGAAAGCCTGTGCTGCCACACAGTAATTTGTAAAGTCACGTGTGGTAAAAGAGGCAAAAATTGCAGAGAACTTAAAAACCGGATAGTAAAAGACGATATAAATCCCATTGATGATTGAATCCAATGATATTCTGAACAAAACGAGCTCTCAACCATGCTTGTAGCTGTTTCCATTGCTTCACACTGCCTTAGACTTTTTATGCTTCAGAGTGATGCTTGGGTTTATTGTGTCGTGCCCGGACAGCGGTGTGGATTTGTGCACATGACAAGTGAGCAGTATGAATTGCCACAAGGGACTGCATGTGTTTGAGGTGATTCAGTACACTGGTTGTGTTGTATGTGTTGATTTGCATCTGGTAGGGACAGGCGTTGTGCTTGGAGATTTATACAGGTGGCAGATGACCCATTTAATCCACCATCTATGCAGTCTTCCTTAGATAACCAAGGAAATTATAGTAAGGTGATTGGTTGAGCTACCCCGATATCACAATTGTCTAGGACTCTTTGCATGGCATAGATGTATGTCTTACTATAGCTGTACAGTGCATGGGTCTACTCTATAAAGTCAAAATGGCTGAGAACGTAAAAAAACTGAATTGTGACAGACCATGAAACCCAGCGATGATTCAACATAGGGATATTCTGAACAAAAAGAGCCCTCACCTATGCTTTTAGTAGCTTTCATCACTTCATTGACAACAGGCTTCAGTGAGACAATACTGGAATCTTATAACATAAATAGTATTTTCAAAGCTTTGAGCATGCATATATAGTGCAAATCTATCTTCCACTGCAGTCAGAGGCAAGTAGGAACAATGGCTGAAGCAGTGCTCTAGCGATTACTCAAAGAGCCAACAGTGACTTTTATAAGGCCCCAATCCTGCAACTGACTTTGCCATGGGGATGCCTGATAATTTCAGTAGGGTTCCATGAAGGTAAAAGGGCCCACCCACTTGGAGTTAAAGGCAGGATCAGGGTTTAAATCGGCCCCAAGTTCCGGGAAGTCATCTGATAGTTACAGTATACTGCACCTGCATTAACATAGTAGCATTAGAGAGAGGGCCGTCAGTATTAGCTATTTGGCTACCACTACTCTGTCCATCTCCCACCTTTTTCTTAATTGTTGGGTATCAAGGGAGAGAGGGTATACAGCAAGATGACATCTGAGTTTTGCACCGGACTCCTACAACCACATCACACCAGTTACGTTTTACCTAACATTTTGATACTGAAACTAGAAAACAGTATAAGCAGCCGGACAATAAAATATTGTACCAGCATAATTGTAAGGTGGACATCTCTGTCGTGCAGTACTTGGACAACAGTGGCCTCTACACAAAATGATGTCTGTGAAAGAGTAATGGTTGTTTTGGCACTAATATGCCTCATTCTTCCTCCTAGAACATTACTATATTTATAGCTTTATAAATAACCAACCTTATTACACTGCATTCTTACTGGAGACCCAAAAAACCCCCTACAGCATGGCACCCATTCCACTATTTTTAAATCTTGTTTTAAGTACAGTTCTTGGAATCTACAGTTAAACCCTCCAGTCCTTTGCCATTTTGTTACTATTTGTTCTGCTTTATCTCCTAAAACCTACACTTGAAAATACCAGTTTCCCAGAATTATGACAGAATCGAATTGCCCCCCATTTTAAGAAAAGTCCAGTAAATTTACTTACGCATTAGGCTGTAAATGTGCTTTTCTGCAACATGTTCCGTAAACAGCTTTATAAGGTCATCTTTTAAGTCTCTGTTAAGCTTGGTTTCTATGTAAAATTTATTCTGGAAAAAATACAGACAGAGGTTTTTGTATTTGACTTTACAATAGCACACTAAGCAAATATACTTTACCACTGAATGGATTCCAAATTTTAAAATTATAATAATTCTATTGTTTGAGTTCTAAAGTGATTACTGGCTAATCTTATTCACATTACACAACAGCCCTGATTCTACAAACATGCAACATGCTTAAAGGTAAGCACATAAGTAGTACCACTGAAGCCAACAAGACATCTTTAAGGTTAAGCACATGCATGTTTGCAGAATTGGGATTTGAGCCTACATAATACATTTTATTTTAATGAGAGGTTTGAACAGGCTGTAATACCAAAATAGGTGTGAATATCATGTTTATAACAAAGATGTGTTTATGAAAGACATGTCCATCAAAATGTGTAAGATATGATTTATCATCTGCAAAATTCTACTCACCTACTTGTTTGTGAAGAGGGGAAGTGTGTACATGGTTACAGGTATTTTACAGATTAAAAAACAAGGAAAAAAGGGAGTAAGTAAAATATATAAAGGGTTTTTCATCAGCTTCATGGCAAGAGAGAGTGTTAGCAGATTTTGTGCCAGAGCTAGTCATTTCATGAGACATTTACATGTCTTCATTAAAGAATATCAAATAATTTATGGACAAAATTGACTGACTTTGAAATTATGATCTGGTTGGAGAGGTCCTACAGGTAAATTTTTTGGTTTAGGTTTTTTTGGAACCCGTTTTTAATCCACTATTCCAACAGAAAACGACCATTGCACAGCCACTGTTTACACTTAACCCTACAATATTTTTGCTTAGTTGCCACAGTATCAGTCAGCAAGCACCAATCAACATACTCCATTCCCTGGGAATAAATCTCACTGCAGATAACCAGGAGCGTAAACTAACTATAGAAGACAACATAAGTGCATTTAGCACAATACATGCCAAAACAGAAGCTGCATTCTTCCTAGTAGATGTATGGAGGAAAGGAAATGTGAAATACTAGAGTAGAATTCATTTGCTATTCTCTAACCAGAATCTGCAATACATTAACTAGACCAGAAAGATTTATTTTGCACTACTGTATTTCGGAAACACCACTTTTGTTTAGTAATTTATGTTAATAAAACTGCAGTCCTAAATTTGAAAGGAATTTAGGGAAAAAATTTGAAATGTTACAAAGTGTTCGTTTTGATTCAATTTACCATATAATAAAAAGTGTTTTAAAGCACCTTGATTCCTTGCTCAAAGATGCTGGTAAAGTTTGCAAAAATGCCTAAATCCAATTGATTTTGATAAAAGCAACAAACAATTATAGCGGCGAACAAATACAAGAGGAACATTCACACCAGCCTTTACAAATGTAGTAAGTACCTTGAATGAACACAAGGCAAACAAGTCTAGTCACTGATGCAAGGAGAGAGAGAGAGAGAGAGAGTGTGTGTGTGTGTGTGTGTGTGTTGGAGGGGGAAGGGGTTTGAATTCTACTGAGAGCAGTATTTTTGAATTTATTAGCTTTTCATTCCCTCCTCTCCTTCAACTCTGACCACACCCCCTTGTCACATCCCCTGCCCCAACTTATAGAAAAAATGGTGTTAATATGTAACCAATACAAGGTTAGACTGACAACAAGGCAGTTTGTAGTTTTCACATGTTAACAGGTCAAGGTCAACACTTGGAGGCTAGTGCTTTGATCTGTTAACACATAGTAAAAGTACAACCTTCCTTTACTTCATTAGGATTTTACTGTGTGTTAGGCAATGTGATAAGAACACACCTTTCCTCCTAATGAAGGCAAGGCCACAGAGCAAGAGACAAGACAGGAGCAGTATTTACACAGAACCCAGAGTCAGGGAATCACAAGAGGTGAGGTAGGAATTGAGGCGTCTTGCTCTCCTTCTCCCACAGCAACATTAGCAGAAAGGCCCTGCTGCCCTTGACTCACTTCAAGATGAAGAGAAGCCTCTCTCTTCCCTTTTGCCATTAGATATAGAGGCAATTCTTACCTTGAAAGATTCAAAAAAAATTGGAGGAAAGAAACAAGTGAAGATGCACTAGAGCTGTGTGTCAACTGATGAGTCATAAGGCTTTGCCTGTTCTATATAGAACACAAACAAATGGAAAGGTATTTGTCTGTTTTTCGAAAAACTAAGGCCTTGTCTACACTAGAAAAATAAGTCGACCTAATATATGTCAACTTCAAGCCACTGCAGTAATTACTGTGGTGGCTGATGGCCATACACTCTTTGGGTCACCACTTCCACCAACTTAAGAGCGGTAGAGTGGGGAACAGAAAGCCCGGTCTCTCAGCTCCCTGCCAGGAGCTCCACAGGCTCCTGGGCTCCCAGTGGGCTCCCCTGCACTCTCCAATCGCTGGCCAAGAGCCAGGGGAAGCCTCCCAGAACTTCCCTCTCCCCTTCTCACCCCTGGAGAGTGGGGTCCAGCAGCCCCAGCTTCTCGCCCTCCCTACTCCAGGAGGGAGCTGCAGCAGCCTTGTCAATTTCATGGCTCAGTGGTGATATTGACACAGCTACATGGAGAAGCAGCCTAGGGCTTCCCCCCCTCCCCACCTCCTGCCAGAAGCCAAGGAAAGCCACCTGGAGCTTCTCTGTTTCCTGCTCTCTGCTAGGAATGGAGACCAGCCACCAGGGCTTCTCACCCTGCTCTGGGAGCAGCGACTAGCTACTCAGCTCTCCGAGGGCTCTGTTTGTCAATTTCAGTGCTCAAGAATGACAGCCCCACAGCAGATGTAAGGGATACCCCATCTAAGCTGACATAAGCCTTACCACCTCTCATTGAGGTAGTATTATGATGTCAGCATAGCAGGGGAGTTACATCAGTGGGAGTAGCATTTTAGTCTGTACACCTCCACTGTTTCAACAACAAAAGTTGCCTTTTGTTGAAAAAACTCTCTAGGGTAGACTAGCTCTAAGTTTTGAACCTAAAGTTTATGAACAGAGTAGATGTCTAACAGAACTTAGTGAACAGAATTCAATTAAGCATGAATGCACTTAGTATTCATGTTGAAATGGATACATTTATGCTCATGGAAACTAAGGGCTAGATTCTCTCTCACACCAATATGTGCTCAGAGGTAGAAGTGAAGGCATTAGAAAGCTGGTTGCCCTGGTTCCCAAAGCTATTCCAGTCCTGAGCCAGGCCCTGATGCAAGTCCAATAGAGGGGACCATAACCAGCTGAGAGCTGGCATGATAACGCAGTAGTTTCCAAACTTTTTACTAAGGAGACCCATCAGCTGCCTAGTGTCTTTTTTTGTGACCCTCCAGTACATACATGCATCCTCCACCCTACTGCTGTAACCCTAATTCCAGCCCAGTGGGGCAGGGGGGAGGGAAGGATTTTGGAGAGCAAATCCCACCCTTCACTCACCCTGTAGCAGTGGCTCCTATCCTGCAGGGCTAGGCTCAGCTCCCTGATTCAGGCGTTGCTACTGGTATACAGGATCACAGCACCACTCAAGTTTGTCACTGCCGACCCATGTTTGACCAAGCTGCCCCTCCATGGCATTGCAGCCCAGCATTCAGTCAAAGCGCCATTCATGTTTAGCCCAGTGCCCCTTCATGCTGTTGGGACCTGGCACGGGGGGAGGGAGGAGGTCACAGCACCATTTGGGTTTGGCCCAGCTGCCCCACTATAAGAAGAGAGTAGAGAGCCAGGCTCAGACACACAGGATATGAGCCACTGCCACGAAGTTAGTGCAGGGGTGGCTCACTCTCAAAACACACACACCCCCACATACACTTCATCCCAGACCAGATGAAGTGTATGTTTGCCCATGGCCCTCTGACCCACCCGGTGGGAAATACTATAGCAAAGCTCAGCTCCACTACATCATCTTCTCTATCCTGATATGCTAGCTACACTGGGAGAAGGCGACAGTTTGCATAGGAGTTGACTTGGCAAGCTTTGTGGCAGTTGAGAATTCCCCACTACTGGGGAATTCTCAACTGGCCAGTTATGGACTGATATCCCCTTTCTGCCTGTCAGGCAAAATAAACGGGGGCTGAGAATTTGGCCCCAAAAGCATCAGTACATAAACCTGAAGAGAAGTCTTTGTACTTTCACTTTGTAGGGTTTTTGGAGTATTATTTAGCACACCAGGAATAAGCTTTTCAGAATTAGGGCCTTGTTGTATGTTTAGCTTCTCTCTTCTGGAATCCAGTGCAGCTGTGCCTCAGTTTTCTCCCTCAGGTAGTGGTTTGGGTTTAATTACATAGTCCATACAAGAGACCAAAACAAAATTATTCTGGTTTAATAAAGTCTCACACAATGATACCTCTCCTGGAGTCTGGTTCAACACTCTCCCAAAGTAACTCCAACACTTACACAGGAGACGCTTCTGTTCAGAGCCTTTCCCTTAGTTTGCTTAGGTTTTATTTGGTTTTTAATATAAAATATGCCTGGGACCTGTGTTTTCTTGGTTGAAAAAAAAAAAGCTGCTGATAAAAGTGCAAAGGAAATACTTTTTCATCTATAGCATTTCTGAAAGGCATCCTTGATTTTGGGGTTCTCCAGAATCCATCCCAATGCAAAGGAAGGATACATTCCCCATGAAAGAGGACATATCATGTAACTTGAATCTATATATCGTAACCAAAAAAAAAGGATAGAATGATGATTTGCTTATTTTTCAGTAAGTGATGTAGTGAAAAGTCTGTTAGCTCACTCTGACTTGCACTTTGGGAATAGTGCCACCTCACCGTGAGCATCTCATTGCAGAGAATAATTGGTGCTCAGCATTCTTGTAGGTAGACAGATCTGACTGATTCCTAATCAACATGGATACGTGTTTGAAATACACGGAAGACAGGCAGATAAGTAGTACATATATAGCCATAATATATCTAAGGCAAGACTCATCACCATAATAAATAGTAGCATCTCCATGATGCTAGCAGTAATTTCTACTCTTCACCATTCCCAGGTCTGAGGAAGTCCTAAATCTGTGGGATTGTTTGGTTTTTTTCCTTCCTCCAATATGATATTTGGTAGCATTTATTTACATCTTCTAATCTCTGAAGCTTCTCATACATTTAAAGACTTTCAAAGACTTTTAAAACAATATTGGAGCAGTCTTTAAACTGTTTCAGAAACCTGTATTCTAGACCAGGGGTCGGCAACCCGCGGCTCCGGAGCCGCATGCGGCTCTTCAGCCGTGGTAAGCTGTTTTGCGGCTCCAGACTATTGGCTCTTTTGATATTAAAGGTTCCGACCCCTGTTCTAGACCATTCGAACAGTTGAAATAGATGGTAATAAACCTGTCACTTTGAAACAATTTCATTGTTAATATCAAGCAGTACCTTTTTTACTCATAAAGCATGCATTATTTGAACATATGCCTAATCCTGCTCCCAGAGAATTAAGAATTTGACATCTGCAACCATTGCCAGACTTAGCTAGAGAAGATACAAACATTGTTAGAAATAAATTTGTTCCCAGTTCTCTTCCTCTGTCAACATACTTGAAATTACCTCTGTCCTAAACCTCAAATAAAACAGACCCAAAGAGGAAAAAATATAAGTCAAATAAATCTGAGCAAGCAGTTTTCAAATCAAATACCTCCAGGAGCTGGGACTTTAAGAAAAACATCAAAAACTGCAAGACTCATCATAAAATCACAAGAGTTTAATCACTCAATAAAATAACTGATTAAATATTTGAATGGGAAGTTTTGCTTCATAATGGCTTCCTTCTTCAAACAAGAGAGGTTTCCTGGTATCCCACAGTTGGCTTTGAGCTGGAATGGGGAGATGTTCCTCACTGGAAAGCTGGTGTTTTTGCATTACTTAGGTCTTTCACATTTAAACCTTTTCTTGATGCTTTTCTAAGCATTAATGACAGATTAAATTGTTCAATGGATAACAAGAATCCAATTTTTTTCTTAAAAACAACTCAGGTGAAATGAAATAATTAATTATGTTAAATTTTAGAACCATTTCATTCAGAAGAGTTGCATAAACATCAGAATGGCCATACTAGGTCAAACCAATGTGCCCTCTAGCCCAGTATTCCTCTCAGAGTGGCTAGATGCTTCTGGCAGTTGGAAGTTTAGAGACACATGGAGCTGGACCCCGATTATCTTGGTTAACAACCAATTGTGGACACATCCTCCACAAAGTTATCTAATTTTTTTTTTAAACTTACTTGTATTTTTGGCCTCATGGCAATGAGTTCCACAGGTTGAGAGTGCATCATGGGACGTAGTAGTTCTTTGTTTCTTTTAAACCTGCTGCCTATTAATTTCATTGAGTGACACCTGGTTCTTGTGTTATGTGAAGAGACATCACTTCCCTATTCACTTTATCCATACCATTCATGATTTTATAGACCTCCCTCCCCCAATCATCTCTTTTTTAAGATCTTTTTTCTCTCTCCTTGTATGGAAACTGTTCCATCTCCCTAATCATTTTCATTGCCCTTCTCTGCACACCTTTTCCAAATGCTAATATCTGTTCTGAGATGGGCAACCAGAACTGCCTGCAGTCTTCCAGGTGTGGGCATACCATAGATTTATATATTTGCAGTAAGTCATAAAATATCATATATATCCCTTTCCAAATGGGTCCTAACACTGTTAGCAATTTTAAAAAACAAACAAACAAAAAAACTGTTGCTGCGCATTGAGCAGATGTTTTCAGAGAACGATCCACAACGACTCCAAGATCCTTGCAGGATCCTGATAATTACCCCTCTCCATTGTGAAAATTGACCATTTATTCCTACCCTTTGTTTCCTATCTTTTAACCAGTTACTCATCCAGAGGACCTTCCTTCTTTTGTCATGACTGCATAGTTTGCTGAAGAGACTTTGGTAAGGAAATTTGTCTCAGGTTTTCTAGAAGTCCTAGTCCACATGGTTATTGACTGCCTCAGAGAATACTAAGATTGGCAAGGCTTGGTTTCCCCCTTTACAAAAGCCATGTTGACTCTTCCAACATATCATGTTCATTTATGTCAGTGTTCATCTTTTCAGCTTGTGGTCCGAGGACACCTGGGAGTCCACAGACTATGTCTAAGGGGTTCACGAAAGGTGAATATGAAAATAAAGTTTTAGATCCCAGAAAAGGCATTCTGTTTTTCTAATTAATCAAAACTATGTAAATACCCATACCTACAGGTCAAAACCCAGAAGTATTGTCGTTACCATAGAAGCCCACAGTTTAGCACCCATTTTCATACTGGATCAAATACTGTGCCAAGCATGTGCAATGTTTATAGCTAAATTCTGTTCAGTCAGTTTTCAGTCTCAGACTTCTATGGTAGGGGTCCGTGAACCACAAGTTGAATTTCCAAAGGGGTCCCCACCCCCATTTGAAATTTTTTAAGGGTTTGCAAATGAAAAAGGGTTCAAAATCACTGTTCAGTGTGTCTGATAATTCTGTTCTTCACCATAGTTTCAACCAATTTGACTGGTACTGAAGTTAGGTTTATTGGCCTGTAATTGTCAGGATTTCCTCTGGAGCCTTTTTTAAAAATTTGCATTACATTACCTACTTCAAATCATCTGGTATAAAAGGTTATTTAAGTGAGAGGTTTCATATCACAGTCAGTAGTTCTGCAATTACATATTTGAGTGCCTTCAAAACTCTAGGGTAAACATCTGGTTTTGGTGATTTATTACTGTTTAATTTATCAATTTGTTCCAAAGCCACCTCATATGACACTTTAATCTGCAACAGCTCCTCAGATTTGTCACCTAAAAATGACTTGGGTGGGGGAATTTCTCTCACATCCTCTGCAGTGAAGACCTATGCAAAGAATTAATTTAGCTTCTCTGTCATGGTCTGGTCTCCCTTGGATGCTCCTTTACTACTTCCATCATCTAGTCGCCCCACCGACTGTTTGGTAGGCTCCCTGCTTCTGATGTATTTAAAAAACCACGTGCTGTTAGTATTTGTGTTCTTAGCTAGTTCTTCAAATTCCTTCTCAGCCTGCATTCTTATACTTTTACACTTGACTTGCCAGAGATTATGCTCCTTTCTAGTCTCCTCAGTAGGATTTGAGTTCCAATTCGTAGAGGATGACTTTTGCCTCTAAATGTCTCTTTTCCTCTGCTGTTTAGCCCTGGTAGCATTTGTTTGGTCCTCTTACTGCATGAAGACACGGCATCTGATTTGGACCGCAAATTATGTTCTACAGTTTTTCTAAGGAAAATACTCAACTTTTCTCAATAGTTACTGGCATTTTCATTCTTCTTTATTAGGTTAGCAATGATAAGAGAGTACACTTCTTTTGTACTTCATAAAAAAGGTGGTATGACCAATCTGATCACATTATTTTAAAAATATTAGACATCACAATTAGTTTTGAAAAGTGATGCTGTGTTAAACAGTTCAGAGAGATGATTTGACACATTCTCATACAAAATCCATAAAGCATTCCTATATGCATTAATAGTGCAAACTGATGCGATTAATATTAATTATGGCATTACTGTGCAGAAATTATGCATCAGTCAGATTCAAATGTACCCTTTGCTGAACTGTAAGAGACTGGTACTGACATTCTAACAAGTTTGCCCTTTATCAAGCTTTATTTCCTTGTTCCCTGAACTTACCCGATAAACAGTCCCATGTAATCAATGATGCAACATAGGGTGCTTGTCCCGTGCAGGAGCCATCAGCTAGCTAGGCCACTGAAAGCTCTACTGGTTAGACCCGAAGTGCTACATAAATGGTATCTTTAATATCAGATTTACCTGTCTTTTTGGCCAGCTGATCAGAGTTACAGTGATTTTTCTACACAGCTATATACCCATACCAACTTAGGCAGCTGATGTCTGACTAAGTCACAAAGCAGCATGGCAGTAACTATTTTTGTCTGGGTTGGGGAGACACCTAGGTGAGAAGACAACAGATTAGACTGGGACAGTGCAGGAGGGAGAGACACAAAGGATTCTAACATGTCTGCATCTGCCAAAATTAAATGTAAATTAGTCAGACAATATGCTCTCCCTCTCTTTGGGAAGTGGTGCACTAATCACTTATCTGAACAGTTAGTTCTGGAGCAATAGATTTTTCAAATTTTTTGCTACATCTATTTAAAGACCTGTAAGAGCATACACAGTTAAGTATAAGTGTTTGTTACCTGCATCTGAGTCAGACAGCTTTATTTTAAAAGGGGTGCTGATACATAAGTATGTTTTCTTTTCTTAGGATGGGGAGAAAGGAATACATATCAGATATAAGAAAAAAATTCTACAAAACAAAATTTCAATATACAACAGCTCAAGAGCGGCAAAATGTAACACTGTAGTTGAACAAGGAAGCTTTATACCCAAAAAGATGCAGGATAGGGAAAATCCAAGACAAGGAAGAAACTAGTAAACACCAGATGAGATTAATACTATAACCCCAGCAAAGGTTAAGCAAAGATGCAGCTTTGTAAACATTAGTTTGTTCCTGTTTTAAATTGCAAGTACCTTCTTTTCAACACTGGCTACTGGGTATGGCTCCCAGTCCTGCAGTCTGATCCGTGCAAGTGGACTCGTGTGTCCATGCAAAGTCCCACTGAAGTCACTAGAATTATGCTGGGGTGCTGGACATTCCCATACAGATCAGATTGCAGGATCAGGGATCATGATGCAAATATTTGAAGAAAACCATAACTAGGAAGGGAAGCTGTGTCATTTTATGATAAGTGGGTGATTTCATCAACTCAAAATCTATTTTTTTTCCTTTTTATGCAGAGTTAAAAGTGGGTTCAGTCACCATCTTCCTGTTTACTACTTACATAGGCTCATCTATAGTGTCTAGTCAGGAAGTTATGACAATTTGTTTTACAATTAAAGTTTCTTATTTGTTTTCTCTATTTTCAGATACAGTTAATTGTACTCTCAAAACCTCTTTATCAAGAAACTAATAGAATGTAAAGAGTTCCCCTCACATCAAGTAGAAATGAACACCTGCTGAAATAAGACTGTTGTCACCACTATGTATAAAGGCAAAGACAGGATGGGGAAAACTATGCAGCAATCACAATCTGTGATTAAATAGAACTTATCATTATACTGAATAATAGAATATAGTTACTGCAATGTCCAAATGTAATCTGATGAAGACATATTTTGACCAGGATTTTACACAGTAAATCTACCTCCTGGTGATAAAAAAAATATACTTGAACATTAAGTACTTGCTATGTTATTTTCAATATGGACTCTAAGACACCAGTAAAGGACAGCTCAAAGAACATAAAGATAATGAAACTGATTCTCATGCATTACGCAGAAAACAAGCACTGCATACTCCTGAGGAGAGCCAACTAATCACAACAAAGATGTGGTAAATCAAGAGGGCTAGCCATCTCTCCCTAATTCTTCGTATTCCATCTCAAGGGACTGAACTGGAAAAAAAAAATGGACTCATCTCTCCACCATCAATTGAATCTCTGGGGAGTTTTTTGGTACAAGAAATTAAGCTGGGCAGACCACACAGTGCCCTGCTTCCAAAGAAAGGACGGGAGAATCCTCACCTCCTCATCATACTTCCTGGCTCCACTGGTCCGTGTGAAGGGGGCTGAAGAATTTACATCTTCACATAACATTACATAAGTTGCAAAATTATAATATACAGGAGTGAATCTTTAGCAAAAATTGTGACAAGTGAATTAAACCAACACCATCCACACACACACACACACACACACACACACACACACACACACACACACGCCCCCCCCTTCTTGTAAAAAAGATTTTGCATCTAGCAAAGGGAATTTATTTTTAAACAGATCTTGAGATTAAAAGGATCAGACTTCTAGATCAGATTTTTCAAAACGAGTTTTTTCTTAATGACTAGAAGGAATATTTCATTTCTAGATCATTCCTTCATGAGATCCAATGAAGACACTATTTTTGATAGGGTCAACTGCAATTTTTTTTTTAGTTATTTATTAAAAAAAATAAATCTTGAAGCTCTGACAGGTCCCTGTAGAATTATTATAAGCTTCTGCACAGGTATCAAGGAGCTTATAAACTCCACAGGCAGGAATGTATAAAATCTATAAGCTAAATTGTTGCAGTTCACTGCATTTTGAATTTCTGCAAAACATACTTGATGAAACTGTAAACTTTGTAAGCAAATTTGTTTGGTCCAACTGATGCTTTGAATTCTATGATCAATATGGCTAGTTATACTTCCAAGAGATTGTATAGTGAGGTCGTTTGGGGTTTTTGTTTGCTTGTGTGGTTTTTCCCCTGTTTATAAGACTGCAAGAAAGCATTGTAAGTTTAGAGAATTCATGCAACCTAAGGAGATAAATCACCTTTTCCGTAACACACCTGAACTACTAGCTCAACATACAAGCCTATGAGCTGGCCAAACTCTCAATATATTTTAAAAGTTACACAAAAGTTCATTTTTTGCTGTCAATACAAAACAAAAATCAATCTTTCTGCTATGAAGACAATGGCAAGGCAGAAAAATGGAAAGCAACTCAATGTAAGTTCACTGCTTTTTTATCTTCCTAGACTGATCATAAGCGTGATACCAGCAGCAAAAGCAACAATGAATACTAAATTATGTATGAAAATAAGTCATTAAAGTTGCACTTAGCTCTGTCCACTTTCAGTTAACATCTCAACATGCACGGACATATTCTATTAAAAAAGAATCATCTAAACTTACCATATATATGAAAAGAGGCACAATGCTCTGCAATGCTCCCATATATTGTCCAAGAGCTATGTTAAATCTTTCAATATAGAGATCTGGAGGGCTGGCCTGCAAGAAATGGTAAAAGAAAGAAGAATTTTAACGCAAAGACAGACAGATGTAGGACACCATGGACTACACTTTCAACTGAACACTCCCAAGGCTAAAAAGGATGCAATACTTAGTCCAAGAGGAGCAAATTACATATTAACCCAGAATTTCTATTTCCAGTTAGAAATAGAACCACCTCCACCAAGACACCCAGCAAAAACAAGCTTATAAACACCCAGCTTTCCCCCAGAAATCATAGAATCAAAGTGTAGGACTAGAAGGGATCTCGAGAGGTCCTCCAGTTCAGTCCCCTGCACTCAAGGCAGGACTAAGTTTTATCTAGACCATCCCTGACAGGTGTTTGGCTAACCTGCTCTTAAAAATCTCCAGTGACAGAGATGTCACAAGCTCTCTATGCAATTTATTCCAGTGCTTAACTACACTGACAGTTAGGAAGTTTTTCCTAATGTTAATTTGTAGAAAGTGCTAATTTTCACAGCAGGCAGCCAGTTACATGGAACAGAAGTAAAGAGGTTAAAAAAGGCAAATCAAAAGCCACAAAGGAATAAAGGGGATTTTTTGGTACACTGTAATAAAAGTGGCACAGAATTATATAGGATCAAAATGAACAAGTGTAATATTAAAAACAGACTATGGAACCAATTCTCAGGGCCAGCCAACTACTCTTGGAACAAAATGCAAATGAGAGGTGGGTATGTGTAGATGGCTATGAACTGTAAGGACTCCTTTTTCATACACAGTGTTCAGGAGACATTTATGCACAAACAAATGTATTTACTGAAAGTGGTGTGCCATCAAATCTCATTTTCCAAGCAGATAGTATTTCTGCTGGCTCCCACTTCTCCACCCCAAACTGCAGTCTCCATGGTGTACTTTTATGTCTGGCAAATAGGAGACAATCTCACATTGGACATCCTTCTTCATCTGGCCATGCAAATTTCACATTGAAAATTTTCATCAAAAAAAGAAAAAAGTCAAAGTAAAAACTGTTTTACCACATTTGAACCTTCTGCCCAATAGAATCACAGCATCATAAACTTGTAGGACTGGAAGGGACCTCACAAGATCATAGATAGAGGTCAATCTATCCTCTTTATATCCATGGCTATCCGCAGATCATTTTTGGCAGATGATGGATCGGATAGGGATCTCAAAAGTGGGGAAGCAGCCCTCTGCAGCTCATAGCATTTGAGGCTGCTTCCCCACCTTTGAGATCCGGGGGTGGTGGGTGGCCGCTGATGAGCTATTCCACAGGGCTCCTCTGTGGAACAGCTCTTAAGGGGAGTGCCCAGCGGGCTGCTAATCAATCAATCAGCTGTTCCGCAGGGCTCCCCTACATGTCCATCAGTTGTTGGGCAGTTGCCTGGAAGGCTTTGGGGGCCCCGGAGCTGCACGTGTGGATGACTACACTGCGGATGGTGGTTGGCAGTAAGATGATTGGGGTGGATGCAGATCCACATTTGTGTATCCACACAGGGCTCTAATCATCTAGTCCAGTCCCTTGTACTTATAGAAGCGCCAAGCATTATCTAGGCCATCCCTAGCAGGGATTTGATATATTATATCTAATCTCTCATTAATTTGTTTCCTGGAGTTTAATTTAATGTTTATTTTCCCCCAAAAGGTGAAAATATACCTTAAGTTCACCTAATGAAATACTAATCATATACAGCTCTAAGAATTCCCATGAGGAATACTGACTACAAACCCAAGTGGCATAAAATTCTTCCTTCTGATTGTGGTATCTCTGGTGATGCTGAGATACCATAAATTCACAAAAGTCAGCAGAGTAAAGAATAAATACAAGTTGGTGACTATCACCTCATTATAACAAAGCAGGAAACCATTGCATTATGTCCTGATTCAAACCCCTAAAGCATATCTAACTTTAAGCATTAAGACTTCAGTGGGAATATTCATTTGCTTGAATACGCATGCATTTAAGGGTATTGTTGGATAAAACCCTTAGGTTTCCCTAACTTGCACGGTACCTCCCAGTGTCAAATAATTAATGCTGAGTACATTAATGGAGCCAAACTGCCTTTCTTCATTTTTATTTTCCTGATATTTCATATTGGCCCTTGTATAGTTTATGGTAGCCAGAGTCTGACAGTAAAGCACTGAGCTGCGAAATTCCATTCACCTTCAAAAACAATCTTTAAAATGACAATAGATCCACTCTCCCTATCAAACCATGTCCCCTTCCCCTGTAAACTAACAAACAAAAAAAATCACTATGAAGAGTATGTCAAATTTAAAACTACCTTCCTTCCCATTGTGGTTCACAACAACTCTTTAGATGCCTAAAAGCAAGTTCATAGCCTCATTAAGCTTTTTCCCTCCTTTCCTTAAATTTTATGTTCAATTATATTTTACTGTATATAACTTTTATATATATTTTACTGTATCATAACTGTTGGACTAAAATGACCTGTTTCCAAGTAAGGACTCTACCCAGTAAATCCTTATTCACGTGAATAGCCCAATGGACTCCAGTGGGACTATTTGTCTAAATAACTGCATAGACTAAGCTAAAGGAACTAAGAAGAAATGGATCTTGGACTTAACCAGACACTGACACGGGTGGTAATCAGACTTCATTAAAATTATTCTGTACAGAGACTGAGGTAGAAATGACACTTCTGTTTCAAATCTCTATTTTATTCATTTATAACTATCATAAAAGATATTGTCTGCTCTGGCTGAAATTTCTCATTCTTGGTCTCAGTCCAGAAACAAAATTATTATTGAAAAGATTAACAAAAATCCATTCAGCCATTTGAATTGTGGAAGAAATAGTGAAGCATGATAACTACCTGTCCATAGCTAGATAAGGCAATTATCAAAGACTTTAAACTCTGGTTGTCCTTTAACTAAAGAACTGTAATAGAAGTAACATGCTAAACAGAAAAAAGTGAGAGATACTGAGAAAAAAAATTAAAGGTTTCACACATACAAATATCTGTATGCAAGAAAAACTAAAAATCATGCAAAATATTTAGAGAGATTATTTCAACTGTTTGGATAAATTCATTATGAGAAAGTTGACATATCAATAACCATGGAGCAAGTATTTGAAGCCTCCAGACCACACAAGACAGATGAAAGATTGAATACACCTCCAAAGAATGTGAACACGGCTCTTGCCTCCTCTTGTTTAATTAAAATGTTTTTGGACAGGTGGGGTTTGGTTATGGAACTATGGGTCTTCGGTTTTGTTCATTTTTCTTAAAAGAAAGATACTTATTGCTGCTGCACCCTCAGTTCATCTGGCTCACAGGCGGTTTCTTTGCCACAAGGCATTTCTCCTTTCTTCTATATCCCTGTTCAATACAAAAACCCAGTGTACAATGGGACTGGGTGTGGGTAGAGGTTCAGAAATTTCCTGTGCAAAACCAAGGCTGCAAAAGTGAAGCGAAGACATGCAGAAGCATTGCATCGGTGGTTCTGAAGTCTCCCCAGACAATAAGTCTGCACATTCCATTACAATGGAAGTCATTCCCTCTTTGGATTTTTTTTTTTTTTTTTGAGGCTACAGATTGCCAGGATGCACACCTTGGATTTGCCTCTGGATGTAACAAGTGGAGGTAGTTAAGCTAGAACTCCCTTGCTTTTAAAAAGAGAGGCTACTGGAAAGCCATTATATATGAGGGCCTCTCAATTTTGGAATATAATCACTTGACTCAAAAGAGCCTAAATTTGTTCTAAGCATACGGGAAATTAGTCTATTTTCTTAGCGATTAAATGGCTATAGCTTGGTATGCCTGCAAAAGATGGGGGTATTTTTAAGTTAACTTGTTCTGGTGGGTATTTTAGAGGAAGGAGAAGATAAGCTACTGATTTTGTATATGTATTATGTAAATTTTTGTCAAAGCCATCTAGAGTGTAGAACAGGAATCTTTTCTAAAATTAATCATCAGCCAAAATAAGATTCATTACAGGGAGGCATATTTCACATTTTCATCTCCAGATACAATAAGGCTTTTCCTCTTCCTTCTGCAATGAAACTGTTGGCAACTGTGCTGCTTTAGACTGTCATCTTTATCATCCAACTGAAACTGGTAATAACCACACTACCAATTCAATAGTATGACATTCAGCAGAGATATGCCCCATTTTTTGTTGCAGCGGACTTGCAGATCAATATTCTTTATTCATATGTAGAAGAAAAAGCTGTCTATCAGGATCTAATAATACTTTTAAAAATCATTGATTTAATTAATTCAAGTAATAAGATTATATAGGCATAACCAAAATTCCTTCTCTAAAAAGCCAAACACTTTCATAATCAGTTATTTACTTAGCTATATTCCATGTTTTTCTTAATCACCCTCCTGTTACACAAATCCACGCAGCAGATATTCACTTGAAACTGAATTCAAGTTCTGAATATGTGACAACTGTCCAAAATCCTTAGTTATTGTATCTTACTGGTCTGTAGTCTCCTAAACATGATTGATAATAGTTAATGTAAGAAGATACATAAATGACCAATAAGTAGGCTTAAAAGCTTTTTTTCTAGTTTTCATATATCCTTTCAGGCCGTTTCTAAATGTCAAAGTAGTGAAAAGGGGCACCAACCTAATTCTGGCCTTTTCTTTGCTGATTTTCAGAAATCAGGTCCATGTGCATCTATGCAACTGCAACTGAGTACCCCAATACCTGATAAGATCCTTTTAAAGCTGGAGTAGATAAAGCATTAACCATTGTCAACTGAAACGCCACAGCAGAGGAGTGTTCTTTAAAACAGCAAATACATTATGGCACTTAATTCTAGGATTTTATGACTAACAGTGTCCCCCACCCTGACTAGAGTAATAAAGACACACAGAAGGTGTCAAAAGAACATTACATAAAGCAGTGGTTCTCAGTCAGGGGTATATGTACCCCTAGAGGTACACAGAGGTCTTCCTGGGATACATCAACTCATCTAGATATTTGCCTAGTTTTACAACAAGCTACATAAAAAGCACCAGTGAAGTCAGTACAAAATAAAATTTCATACAGACAATGACTTGTTTATACTACTTTATATACTATACACGGAAATGTAAGTATGTTTATATCCCAATGAATTTATTTTATAATTATACGGTGAAAATGAGAAAGTAAGCAATTGCTCAGTAATAGTGTGCTGTGACACTTTTGTATTTTGATGTCTGATTTTGTAAGCAACTTGTTTTTAAGTTAAGTGAAACTTGGGGTATACACAAGACAAATCAGACTTCTGAAAGAGATACAGTTGTCTGGAAAGATTGAGAGCCAATGACATAGAAGAGGAATACAAAAAAGGGTGGGTCTCACCCAAGACGCTTAGGCCGAGATCCTCAAAAGGTATTTAGACACCTACCTCCCATTGATTTTAAATGATTTTAAATGGTCTTAATGATTATATGCTTGTTTTCATGGATTGAAAAGACTATTTAGGGTAATGCATGGAGACTTGTTCTGAGGTTGGAGTAGAGATAGAGCGTCGACGCTCTGAAAGTAGAAAAAATACAACAGCTAAAATTTCATTAGCATAATTCTAAAATAGGCCAGGTTTGATTTCCTAGCACTAGAAGTAATAATGAATATTTTTAGAAATGTGTGCTGCTGTAACTGAAGTGACAGAAGAATGACCTTTTCATAAGAACATTACACCTAGTCATACTATTGAGAGATGGTTTTCTTGCACTTTAGAATTTTACGGTCATATTTGGAAAAAAAGTTAATTCATAAATAAATGTTATAATTTAATAATCAGTGTCCACACGAACACTAACAATACATTCTTTGATAGTTTTAAGAATTTAGCTTCTTGTTTATATTTTCCATTAAACTGAGATACTAAATGGAAATTCAAATTAAGATGGGTGCATAGTATTTCCAAGTTTGACAGCTAGTTGCTAACAGACATGTGTCATGGCTAAAGATGTTTGCACACTTAACCACAAGGAAATTGTTAACTGGTAGAGCACTACACTATTTCCATGCTGTTTTAAAAATCTTCTGCAAGTCATTAGAGCAATGTGATGCAACTAAGATAAAACATTAGCAAAAAATTACCAAAAAATTACCACACAAAGCCATTTTGATAAGAAGTTGGGATTGTTCTGTGTTATACAAAGAGTCAGGATGAAAAGTAAGTGACCAATATTTCAAAGCAAGAGGGTCATCTTTAGTACAATTTTCACTACCAGTTTCAACAGGAAAGTGTAATAAATAACACCCCAACTAGAGCAATTTATACAAGTGCAATATCAGAAATTATCACTCTTCTCACTGTCATAATCTAATTAGACACATCCACAAGTGCAATTAATAATTTTTAATGTTTTTTCACACTGGAAAAATTAATTTGTCAAGCCTCCACAACAGCAACAGATGTCTACATTTTAATTTATTTATTTAGCATGGCCAACACCATTAAAGATGAAATTTTTTCCAATAAAATATCCACTCAAAATTATGAGGTTATATTTAGCTCTTTCAACTTACTGGAATGAAGTCCTTCAGAAAATTGACCCCAGGGCTGCCAGGCAAAAGGAACCTCACAAGCTCTCTGGACTCCACAGCCCAGAGGGAAGTCTCTATTAATGCCTAAAGGATGCCAAATTAGCCAATCTGCCAGTACCTCAGTTCTTGGCATAAAGTCTGAAATTCTGCTCAGCCCACTCATCACACCTATGGCAATCTGGCTCTTCGGAAAAGGATTCAATAAGCGTACCCCAATTTTCCTGGAAGCACACAGCCACCTCCTCTGTCTATCAGCTGAAAGGGAGGTGATTGAAAGGAATCCTTGCCCAAAATCTCTCCATAGAGGGACAAAGAGGAGCTGAAAGCAAAGAGTCATTCAACAGACCCACTCACTCCAATAAATAGTGATCAAAGAGTTGGAACCCCTATGGCAATATAATAAGCAGGGAAGCCCTCTCCTGCTCAACTCTCTTCCTCCAATACATCAAAATTAAGAAATATTATTTGAATTCTAGTAGCACCCAAAAGATAGCAAGCACTTTCCACACAAAGGAACACAGTCCCTGCCTCAAAGTGTATGATCTAGGATGACAAGTGACACATACATTACATATTTTTAATTAAACATACATGGGTTTCTGTCTGTGGTTTGGATTACTCACCAGCATACCCTAATACTAATATCGAGGTATACACTCACAAGCTAAGCAATATTTTCCTGTTTGTCAATTTTTGAGTGCCACCTAACGAAGCATCATTCAGCCTTGCAGATTCATTTTACATCCACCCTTTACACTGTAGTTTCTCCAGCAAACCATGTGTGAAATGGGGGCTGACAATCAATTTGGAACCGAGGAGACCATCAACACAGAAGCAATAAACTGTACTTTGTAAAGCTACAAAACATAATGGGGGTGCAGAAGAGGCTATGATCTATTAACTTTAAGAAGAAAAGCTAAATGGCCTTTTTTTGTTTGCAATTAGTATAGCAGTATTAATTCTAGACAGAACTGCTGCTTGTGTCAAAATTAAAATATAGCCCTCTGCAAAGTCTAAGCTACACTGCAATTAAAGTAAACTTTGATTTGCACTCTACTGCCACCTACAGTACAAGTTATAAATCTCAACTAGATATCCATAAGTAATACTGGACTTTATGAAAGCTTTAAATATGAAAGATTCTCAGTTTATAAACACCATTTGCTCTTGATATTTTAGGGCTCTCCAACCACTCAGAAGTCGTTAAGTGTTCCCACTGACTTCAACGAAAGATGGACTGGTCTGTTAATGCAATACTCAAAAGAATATGTATATAGGATGAATATTCTCTAGTCTAGAAAGAATTGTGTCAAGTCAAAGTAACGCTGTGATGACCCCACTACAGACAGCAGACAGGTTTTAATAAGACTAGAAAGCCTGTCCAAAGATATCAGATGATAAAACATTATGTTCAGGTATCTGACAACTTTACATCTTTTTTGTTCAGTGTTCCCACTAGGAAATTTCAGCATGAGGGTGACCAGATTGTTCTGGCGTGCTGGTCATACATGAATGCTCTGTAATACAAACGTTACACAACTGTTGCTCTCTAACTTCTCTGCTTGACAAGATGACATTTTGCCTGCCTGTTGGCTACTGAAATTTTTATCACCCACTCTCTTTTGGCACAAAATTGCAATATTCCCGCCTTCAAGTAGACCCCATCTTCTGTGTCTACTCCTATTAAATCACACCAATTTTGTGTTTGTCTGCTCGGCAACAGCACTGTAGAATGGCTGTTGTGCTGCAAAGCATATTTGTGAAGTATCCCACTGAAATACTAAAGTGTTTTAAGATTTTTTAAGTGTTAGAGAGGAAATATATAGCTTCCAGGCTACAATCTGTCCTGACCAAACTTAAATGATCTTTAAAAGCTTTAAATAGCCACCTTTTACAGAAAATGTAAATGTATTCTCTTCAGTCCAGCATGGAAGAATTTTTCCAATCATAATAGAATAGAAGAGAGACATGGGAATCACAGGACAACTTAAAAAATGTACCAGTTGTAAAAAAGGACGATAAATTCCCGATATATAGTCCTCTCGTTAGAATAAGGTCAATTGCTTAAAACACTAAGGCCCAGTCTATACTTATCTTTGGGATTCAACAGGAGATATGCAAGTGACGTAAATCACTTGCGTATCTCCTGTCGACTTTGCTGCATCTCTTCAGTGTGCACCAAAGGGAACGCTGTACTACACCACTTACCAGGGTGGTTTTCCTGGGGCGACTGCTGGATCGACTGCACAGGTCTACACAGACCGCTCAGTCGATCCAGAGCAATCTGACAGCAGCAAATTTGCAGCCATCAGTGTGGACCCAGCCTAAAACTTTTTCTTCCTCCTTGCATTAATCCCATCAAATGGGGTCTGCTCTATGAATCCTTTCCCTCCAAAGTGCTGTGTTCAATGCCATATTCTTTATCACCCCCAAATGCTAACATGTCTTCCTTTATGAAATCCACCCCACTTCTTGGATTGGCCTCTGTCTTTTTCCTTCAGTATGCATCTATTGGACTCTCTTACCCACATAATTGTCAGGACTGCCCTTTACATGAACAAAACAGGGGTGCTGGAAAAATTTTTTATACTGGAGCTGTTGATGATAGAAACCATGTAAACCATGTATTTGGTGTATGTTATTACTACTTCAAGCTAGGGAGTGCGGTAGCACCCCAGAAACCTTAATTTCAGCATCACTGGACCAAATCATTTGAGCTTGCACTCCCTAATTTTTTTTTTTTTTGGTTTCTGAGTATTAATTTGAGCATGTCTCTAACCTACACATTCCTCACTTAGTCCTTCTTGCTTACACCACTCAGTCATCTCAACATTCACATTTCTGTAGAACAGATCGTTCACTCATGTATCATCTTCATTGCCTTACGCTTAGCACCACGCATTAAAACTGAACAGAACACCACTTTGTCAACTTTCCCATTTAATCTTGGTGGTATCTTTCTGTGACATACCATACCGTTTCTTTCTCTCTCTCTCTCTCTCTCTCTCTCTCATTTGAGCCAGGCATTTATTACCCTAGCTCCAATTTTGTCCTCCATTTTTCTGGATTCTGGAACCCAAATATTTGAAGTTGTGTGTTTACAGTATTGTCTACCTATCTAGTTTCAAGGAGAATACTTCAGGGTTCTCATTACTGAAATTACGTATCATATACTCTGTTTTTCCACGACTTATTTTGAGACCACGTCTCCCCAACACCTCCCTCAGTTTTTCAGGATTTTATTCTGTTCCTTCTTTCTCCTTACTATGCAGAATGACATCACCTGCAAACAACGTGCACCAAGGTGACTCCTTTCATACGTTCCTTCTCATAGTATCCAGCATGAGGATAAACAGGAAAGAATTCCTGATGCACTCCCACACCTTTACTGATGAAGAGTTTCACCACTAGAAGTTCTGACTGTTGACATTACACCTACATATATGGCTTGAACATGGTGCAAGAAAGTTCTGGTACAATTTCTCCCCTCATACATCATCAGATGACTTCCCTTGGAACTCAGTCAAAGGCCTTTTCCAGATCCATGAATATTATATGAATATTTTTCTCTTGCTCTAAATTTTTCCTTCAGCTGCCTCAGTGCAAAAACTGCATCTACTGTTGACCTTCCTAGTATGATGTTGCACTGATTTGCACTAATCTACTTAATTTCTTAGTCTCTTGCCGATGATCCTCTCCCACAGTTTTATTGTACAACTCATCAGCTTTATACCCCTATAATTAGTACAGCTGCCAAAGTTACCCTTTTCCCTGTTTATCTGCACCAAGATACTTTTCCTCCATGTTTGACATCTTTTACTATATCATAATTGACTCAAACAGGGATATCAGCAGATTATACTCCAAGCTTATTCCTTCTACTGCAAGCTTTCTTCATGCCTCAACAGCGGGCCTTATTATTTTTCATTTCTTTTACAGCATTTGCCACTTCATTTGATGTGATAGGCTCCACTATGTCAAAGTTCATCATCTCAAAGTCACATTGCTCTCTTGGGTTTTCTTCATTTAAAACCTGTTCAGAATATCTTCTCTATTTATCTTTCATGCAGCTATCATCTGTCAACACCACACCAGTTTCATCTCTGATGAACCTCACTTCCTTTACATCTTTATTCCTTTGCTAGTCTGTATTTTCCCCCATTCCTTTGTTCCAAGCCTTGCGTAAAGTTCCTTGAATATATTTGCTTTTGCAACTACATTCCCGACCAATTTCTTTACACTGTTGTATTTTTCCAGGTCTCATTGGCTCCTACTCATTTGCCAGAGTTCAAGTCTACTATAGCTTCTTCCTAACCCGACTGAAAGAGAGGAGGGTTGGTGTCAGGTTGGCAGCCAACAATAAAAACTGCCATACTTTGACACTACTTTAAGACATAGCCACCTTATTTAATATTTTGGAACAATGTTTGCATGCTATGCTGCAGCTACAAATATCCCCAACCACCACTTCCTTTATAAATGCCACACCTGTTCATGTCCCATTCATACAGCTGATACCCCTTACTAGATATAATTTTAGACTTTGATCTGCACTCTGGGGACCCTTTCTTCAAAGGAAAACCAAGCCCTCATTAAAATCAGTGGGTATTTTCCCATTTATTTCAATGGGCATTCAAGTAGACCTTTTATGATGAGTCTGGACCCAATGCTCCGTGGATGCCCACCTACAGCTGAGTTGTGCTCAGTCTAACCTGCTTTGTGAAACTGGCCTTTGGGGTCACTTGAGCGTCAATGTAGATTACAACAAGCAAAACTGAAGGGAAGGCACCTGAAATAGGCTAGTGCAGGCAAAATCTTAGTACAATAAGCTAATAGTGTTGTATAAAGATTAGAAATCCAAGACAGACATTCTTATAGCACAAAATCCTTTGCTTAGTAAAACTACTTTTAAGGTCCAATCCTGGAAGCCTTTTATGAGCGAACAAAGCTCTCAAACTCAGTGAGTCCACCTGCAGAGAACTTGCCCAAATCAGACCCACAGTGCAAATTGTTTAGCATTATCTCAAGCTGTGAGAGTTAGAATCATTTTACAGTGTGAAATCTTTTATGCACGAGATGAACTACAGGTGACCATTCCACAAAAGGGAGTCCTATCCACTGAAGCTAAAGCTAGAAATATATTTATGAATACTACCTTTCACAATTTTGAGATTTAAACAGTGATCATTTTTAATTATTTATATAGCATTACTGGTGTGCTAGAGGTTTCACATAGTGGTTTAAAGTAGATACTTGACAAAGAATCTAATGCTTAAGGCCTGCTCTAAACACAGAGTTGCAGTGGCTTAAGCTAAAGGTCTTTTTTAAAAATTGGTTTAGTTAAACCTTGTGCAAATTCCTGTATGGACACTCTTAAAATCAATTTTAAGTAGGATTACATTGTTTTCATTGAAGTCAGTTCCTTAATGTATGAAACAACCAAAATAAGACACTGAAAATGTTTGTTATGCCAGAATTTTTTCAGTTAAATAAGAGAAGCTAGGGTAACAGAATATGCAGCAGAAGGGTCAGTCCCAAAGAGTCAGTTTTGTAATTAATATTTGGAAAGTGTAAAAAAAGCTGAAAGCACAAAAGACTATTGTCGTAACAAGAAACCAAGATGCTCAGTTTTATTTCATAATACATCTTTCTACTGGTTCTTGATCACTTACTGAACGTACAGCTCTACATTACAGAATATAGAGATATTTTGAAAACATGAGTGGATAAACTGGTGGAGTTTAACAGTGGAAGTAAAAAGGCATGATTAAAATATCTAAATGCCACACCTCCCTCATTATGAGTACACAAAGAATGAAATGCTTCAACAGGAGAATTTAACATTCTCCAAAACACCAATGTGCAAGTATGGGCCTGGAAGACAGACAACTGCCTATTAGGATTATTGCCAATTAGTTTTTCTGCCAGAAGCGGAGACTGGAAGACAGGGAACAAAAAACTCAATTGCCCTGTTCTGTTCATTCCTTTTGAAGCATCAGGTATTGGACATTGCCAGAAGTCAGGATGGTAGGCTAGCTGAACCACTGGTCTCATCCAATATGGCCGTTCTTATGTTCTGCTGAGATTTCTCATAGGAAAGCAGGCTAAATGAGGGATCTTACCACATGCAAATTTCAAAGGCCATATTATGATATCATACCATATCATATCATATAATAATTTCATCACCTGTCATAAGATGCGTCCAATTGAAACAAGAAAGCTATTGCAACACATGGTTACCTCCAGGACCTAGCTCCAGGCCCTACAATCATAGGAACCCCAACCCCAGCCCCCAGTGCCCGACCCGTGGGAACCCTAACCCCAGCCCCTGACCCCCGGGGAACCCTAATCCTATTTTCTAGCCCCCTACCCATAGCAATCCTCACCCCAGCCACAGGTCCCCTATCTGTAGCAACCCTCACCCCAGCCACAGGTCCCGTACCCATAGGATCGCTAACCCTATTTCCTAGTCCCCTACCAATAAGAACCCTCACCCTAGCTCCAAGTCCTCTACCGATAGGAATCCTATGCCATAGGGCAGGGATCCCTAGCCATAGGAACCCTAACCCTAGCTCTAAGTCCCATTTTGGTTTGTGGACTGACACTTCTGGAAGAAGGAATGTCTGTTTGCTGTTTTGTGACTGTCTGCTCCACTACTGGCAAGCGTGTGTAAGTAAAGCAAGTTACATTTAGAAAACCCCCGACCTTCCACTTGGAACAGAACCCACAAGGTCCTGGACATCTGCTACTGCTCAGCTTACGGTCAGCTCTGGTGTCAGAAAGGGGGCAACCATATACTTTAGGTACTTGTGCTTTTTTTTCTTTTAAAGGGAAAAAGAAAACATTGCAAAATGAGATCCCGCTAAAGCAAATGCATAAATCTTTGCATAACTTCACACTGCTATCCTATTGAGTTCAGGAATGGCATGAAATAGTTTTCTCACTTATTCTTTCAACAGATTATAGCAGTTAATTTTAGAAGAATATTAGTGCATCCATGCAGAGAACCCTTTAAAAACATGGTAAATTCTCAAATTCCTGAAAGAACTATCTCGGAATCCAGCACTACAGCAGGGAGCAAGGGATTTGAAGTAATTTCTCAACACAAAGCATTGCCCTGTAGGATGGACTTAGTAGGATGGGTCAAACCAGTGCAATGACTGTCAATTCTCATATACATGGAAGAAAAAACTTGTGTACTGACCAATTTGGCGAGAGCTAAGGTGAAAACTTAATTCTAGATGTTGCAACCAGCTACTATAATTAATGCTTGTAGAATTAATTGTAAGACATTGAAAGGGAATTATTCTTATTTTTGGTTACTTTACAGCACAGAAAGATGCGCTAGGCACTTGACAGTAGACCAAGAATGAGTCCTTGCCCAAAAATGCTTGCAGTCTAAATTTATGAGGGTAACCTCAGTGTTACCGCATTATTACATATTTTGATGTGTGCATTTGTGTTTAATAACTAAAAACAGATTCAAGTTAAAATAAGTGAAACTAGCTGTCATTGATTTTAAGCATTGTGGGAAAAGTGATGTCTTAGAACTGCTGTATTTTAAGACTCCCGTATGTTTCATGTTAATGTTTGACTTTTAATGTCAGCAAAGTGACTCTAATATCAGTTTTTAAAAGTGATTAAAGTAAATTACATGAATTTGGTGTAATTTTAGTTTACCTGTTAGCAACTAATGTCAGTCCAACATTTAAACAGAAATAAACATGAACAGAATTACCTACTGTATAGCAATAAAAGTACAGCTACAGCTTCCATTTTCAACCTACTGCCTAAAATTTTTCCGGATACCCCAATCTTACAGTTGGCCAAGTAATTCTGATTTGGCGAATGCTACGTTAAAACTTCCATGCTAGAAATTCCAAACAACACTGAACACACAAAAGAAATGGATGAAAGACACTGTATAAACGTAAGAAATGCAGCTTGGGAAAGGAGCATACAAGCTGTGGTAAGATTGCTGTGAACCACTGACATCTAGCGATAAGTTAGAAAAATGCACATTTGTCTCTAACACAAATAATTCATATTTAATGGTACACGCAATTTATACCTACTTTTTAGCTCTTCATACATAACTCACCTGAAGTTTTTTTCCTTTAATATGCACTGTTGTCTCCAATTAATGATATATGGAGATTATAAATGCTTTAGATTAGCAAAGCTGCATCAAGCACCTACGTCACATGGGCCAGATCCTGCCTGCTTGATGCATTTATGTGGTCTGTATTATGTTCACATTCCCCACTATCAAAGATTTCATTTTTAAAATATATTATTTCTCAGCTCTTATGATTACAATGATAACCTTCCAAACATGAATCAAATGTAAACCAGTGATGTACAATCTGACCTTTCCTACAGTTGTGTTATTGTCTAAATCTGTCTGTTAATTATGTATCAATTTACATAATTGAATTACAAGCAGTAGTCTTGATAGCAACCCCCTCCATAAGCTGGTTCCAGTATAATGGCAGATCCCAGGAAAACAACAAAATTAGATCGTGCAGCTTCTTACCTGCAGCTCCTTTGAGACTCTCGCTAAGTGGTTAGTTATCTTTTTTATTAGGTCACTATACATCTGTTCCGAATGCTGCTGGCATACACATTTATACACACAACTGCAGAAACAAATATAGGAACAATGATGAATTTACAACAGTTTTCAATGGAGGGCAGTGGACATTTAAAATATTTCTTCAAATCTCAACTTAGAGGGCAACAAGATGAAGGTTTAACAATGTGTACATTAAGCCAATGACTAAGGCCCCAACCCTGAAATCCCAGCATGCATACCCATTGACTTCACTGAACGCCCACCATAATGGTGCTCATTGCAGGATCAGGACCTAATGCTGTCTAGGAAGTAATGCTGAACTTCTAAAATGCATTGGTAATTCTGTCAACAGTACACTTTGTAGATTTCTCCTTCCATACACAGCACTGAAGTCACCATATTAAGTACTCGGTTGATTATTTTTTCAAGTTACATTCATAATAAAATCTTTCCACTAAAATTACCAATACAATTAAAAGGTTCCTGCCTCTAAGATTCATATAAGATATACAGCACTGTCAAACAGGCATAAAAATCAAAATAGCACTAAAACCTGTTTTAAACCATCAAAAGCCACAAAATTTACTGGCAAGGATAAAACCTGGCTGACTGCTTCAGAATTAGAGCGTATTACAAATCGCCACCCATTGGTCTACGACTTTTGATATAAATCCACATCTTCACAGCAACATGAAGTGAGGAGGACATAAACTGCACCTTAACTGCACAATTTATGGTTTGGTTTGATTAAGTGAAATCTTCTCCTTTAGGTCTTCTTTTAAACTATTTTCCCCCATGGCACCAAAGCTATACATTAGAAATACATTTAAGTGGTAATAAAACAAATACTTACAAGGCTTGCAGCAAGACCACGCCTTAAACTAAATCATAAACTTATTGACGATTAGACCAGTTTACCTTTGCCAAAATATAGGGTGGATAAAAATTGATTTTTTTAAATCAGATTTTTTTTTAATTTAAATTGGATTTTTTTAAATTTAAATTATAAGTTTTTCTTTTTAAAAATAAAACCTGTTTAAAATGAAATATGAATTTTATATAAAATATGTTAAGCTCTAAATTTATTATGATCTCCTAAAACATTTAAATAAAAATAAATATGCAGAATCCATGAGCCTCTATCAAAATTTTGAGTTAAAGGCAGCTTTTCTATATAAACAGTCAGGGGAAAACTTTTTGAGGTTAAGCTTTTTAAAAATGGCACAATAGGTCAAGTCTAAGTAATTTAGGAGACTGTCTATTTCCAAGAGACTTTGGTAAGTAGGAACATAAGCTTCAGTCACTTTCACTTAGGCATATTTTAAAATTTTCCCAGGCCAACCTGAAAGTAATCAGTTTAATTTGCAAACAAAAAACATGTTTTGATAAGAGACATTTAGGCATCCAAAATGGTTTTATATTCTGTTTCACGTGGTAAATTAAATTCCAGTTACCATCTTAATGCAACTTGATACAAAATCATGAACAAAAAGTTAATTATCTAGTAAATCAGTATGTCATTCACCATTTTCTAACGTACTAAAAATGTACAATTATTAATCTGAAAATATTCAGCTATGTATTTGCTTAAATCAATGGGTATAGTTATAAAGGTATATAAATATATATAGTTTTGTTTCTTCATTAGCAAAAAGATGTACCAAATCTAGTGTAATGGCTCTATTTAATTGTAAACCAACATGTTTTAATGGTTATATTAACCAGTAAGAACGCACCTCTCTCTAGACAATAACTGACACACAAATGGAAAAGTTGGTTTAAATCATCAATTTTAATCAAGGCTTTCCACTTAGCGATTTAAATTGATGACTTAAAATCAATCCACTCTGCCAAAATACTTTAGCTGTTATATTAATAAAACTTGTGCCTTTTTTTATTTATGTTAATTTGGCTCATTTGAAAGTTAATACTACTAATCCTTCTAGTACTGAGAGGCAACATGGACTAATGGATAGGACACCAGATTGGAAATCTGGGTTCTATTCCTGTCTCTGCCACTGACCTGCTGTATGATCTTGGGCAAGTCACCTCACCTCTCTGTGCCTTTGTTTTTCCTCCCCACATTTTGTCCATCTTATCTATTTACAATGTATACAGTAGGGACTGCCTCTTCTTACTGTGTACCTGTACAGTGCCTACCACAATGGGATTCTGATTGTAGTTGAGACCTCTAGATGCTACTATAGTACAAACATATAACAGGTAAAGTCAAACTATAAACAACCTTCTGTACACCCCTGCTGAAGTGCCCAAAATCTCTATTAAAACTCTATCATTCCTTCTTTTGTTTTTTTCTCCTTCAGCAGAGGCTAACAATTCCAACAAACATATCAAATGTAACATGTAATATGGCTCACACAATCAATCATACGATAAGGCCTCCCAGAACTTGGTAACACTGATGAAAAGTTAGAAATTAACCCCACACCTTCACAGACCAAAAAAAAAAAGAAAAAAGCAGCACACTCAGTAACTATATCACCTTCTCCAGGCTACTGAAGAGGAATTTTGGTAGAATTATGACAATTTTTACTATCACACACATTTGGTCCATCCCGTACTAAGTCTTCTACAATGGCCACCTACACTGCTACTTTGGTACCCAACAGGTCTCTTTTAGAAACCACTCCTCCTCTTACATATACTGGGTTTTCAACTCAACTCCCTACAGTTTCTTACGTTAACTCCTCAATTCAATCTTCTAGCATAAAATCTACTGACAGCCGTAACCGTATGGGGAATGACCAGGTGCAAATATATAATGCAGTAATGGCACAAACAACAGTGTAATTTGGATCACCAGGAGAAATGGAGATAGAATAAAACAGATGAGATTGATTTTGTGATCAGACTCACATTTAGATAAAGACAGCACATTGCTGTGGGGTTTATTTATTCAGATACAGCACAATATGTGGCCACTTCCGCAATGAGTGACGTGGACTGATTCATTTGAAAATTGTACAGAGTTCCTTCTACATGACCTTCTGCAGGTATGTATGTTAAACTGTTGCTATATCTACTGCCCTGAATTTCTGCAATGCATTATGCAGTTAAACAGTGAACAGCTGTAGTTAGACAGCAATGTTTGTATATGCATGTACTGTGTCTAAGTTTTTATTTGAACACTTCTATTTTCAAACTTACTTCCCATTTTCAGATCCTGTTCTCACTTCCCAATTGCAGGCTGAGTTTATGAGTCATCACTGCTCAGATATTACCCTAAGGAAGCTGAAAGAGAATTCTACCAGACTGCTATTCCACAGGCCCACAACTTAATGAGAGATTATCAAATCTCCAAATAGAACAATTCGAAGATAACTGAATGGAAAATATCTGAGCTTTGTAAATTTTCTACTATTGGATAATGGTGATATAATAAGACAAATTAGTATTTAAATTTAAAGGAAGCTTACAAAAAGTGCGAGAAGTATTACTTATCTGTCTAGCTCGAATTTTGTTTGTCTGAAAGATGCTCTTTATTAAAGTACTTTATTTGTGCGTGAAAGAAGCATGGACTACTTTATTTAGAACACCTTAGGTTTTAAGGCTCAGAAGGTCTTTGTTTTTCCATCTCCTCCTCAGACAGTGAGAAATCTTAAGGCACTGAATTGGGACAGATGTTGAGCTCAAGTCCTGGCTCTGCTTCTGAATTCCTGCAACACCTTGGGCAAATCACTTCATCTCTCTTTGACTTCCTTTTTCCTATGCTTGGTCTACCTGGTCTATTTAGCTTGTAAACTCTGAGACAAGAATTGTATCTTACTATGTGTTTGTACAGTACCTAAAACACCAGGACTTTGTCTCAGGCGGGACCTGTAGGCAGTACCAAATCTGAATATTAATTGTTTCTTCTGAGACTGAAATCTCTTGAGAGAAGTTTAAAATTATTTATCCCTATTTCTAGTTACTTATGAAAATATTTATCATTCATTTTATGATTGTGACCAATTTTTATTTCGAAAGGGGTAAAGAATTAAAGATGAAGTCCAATTATCTGAAACACATAACTAGGTCTGGATTTTGTATATGCATTAATTCAGTGTTTCTATTGTTTATCAGAGGTTGACACTGGTAGGTGCTAAACTATTCATTATTGTTGGCTTTGTGCTCATTTGAGATTTCTAGATGGGGAGAACATCTGTTACATTTGAATGAAGATTTAGTAACCATCTAATAAAGTAAAGTGAATTTATCCCTCTTAATTTTTGATACAGATGTTGAGGGTAAGAGACTGCAGAGAGCATTTTCTAAGTGGGGTGAAAGGAGAAAAGAGCAGGGTAGATGGGTTTAATTTTGTAATTATTGAAAAATTACAAACATTGCCCTACTAGTTTAATAAAAGTAACAGGCAGAGCCCCAGATGCGATGTGGCAGGTAATTTAATTTTCCCCATCTGGTTCCTTTTTCTAGGAATCCAGAGACAGGAAGGGAGAAGTGGAAAGCTAAGTCCAAGAGGGGGCAAGAGACATAAAAGCCGAGATGCTGAATGCCCCATGAAATGGAGCCTTGAATGACTGAATTCCAGGCATCCATGCTTAGAATCCTGTCCTCTCCTAAGGAACATGGGACGTGCCTTTAATCTGCTGCTGTCACTAGCAAGAGTCAGCATTTCACCCAATCAAAACAGCTGCATTTCCCCTCACCAGCTGTTCTCCTACTCCCTAAAGAGCTGCCACTTGCAGGACAAAAACTCCCTTTTAGCCCAGGCTTGGAAATATAAGTTTCTAATCCTTTTCTAGAGGAGAATCTTAGCACCTTGCAGGGTCAGGCTTCTCAGGGTATGTCTAACACAGCAAACAAAGACCCACGGCAGTGAAACTCAGAGCCCAGATCAACTGACTCAAGTTCGTACTAGAGGGCTAGGTGTAGGTACACAGTGTAGGTGTGCGGGTTTGGGCTGGAGCCTGGGCTCCGAAACCTGGCGAGAGGAGAGGGTCCCAGAGCATGGATTCCAGCCTGAGCTTGTATGCCTACACTGCTACTTTTAGCCTAGCAGCAAAAGCTCAAGTCAGCTGACACAGTCTCCAAGACTTACTGAGACAGGGATATTTTTTGCTGTGCAGACATACCCTAAAAGTTCACTTGAGGCATTCATTCAACTTCTTACCACAACGCCTCCCTCGACTGCCATAATAAGTGGTGTGTTACACATTTCTGGGTGTATTATAACAAAATTCTGTGGGGGCATGGTATTTTATTTTTATAGTTTTCACTGATTCAACATGATCTTGGTTTGGATCTAAACAGATGACACAAATGTATTTATTTCTATAGTATTTATTCTCCCTGGCAGGAGATATTTGGACAGCTTATTTTTTCCCCAGTCTAACCATGTCAGTAGTAAATGGACTGTGCTTTATATAATAAACAAAGTCAATGACATATGTACCTTGTAAGAGAGAATTTTACACATACATTCATTTGAAAGGGAGCTATGTGATGCATAAAAATTTCCTTACCTGTATATTTGTTCATAGGATATAGGGATGTAGTCACCAGGACTCTGAGTTAAAAGTTGATCTATGGCACTGTCCAACTTTGGCCAATATGTGCTCTTATAGTCTTCAATTGTTATAACATTCATTACTATAAAGAAAAAAAGACAAAGCTGTGTTTTACTGCACTTTAAGCACGGTACTCAGAGGCTAGTGAGCTGTCAGCAATTTAAGATCACAACTGATAGGCAGGCACAGAATTTAAGAATAATTACATTTATTTTTGTTAGAACACAAACCCATCTGTTACAATAGAAGTTATATCCTAATTTGTATCTGATGTTTACAGAAATGGAAAAAATTGCAAGTCAGTGTTTTATGGCCCCAAGAAATATATTCACCAATTCTGCTATGAAAGGGAAAATCACCATCCTGGAAATGTCAATAACGACAAAATGAAACAAACAGAAGATGGCTGAGTGACTTGGCAGATATCATGTTATGCAACTGTGTGGGAGACCAGAACAAAAGATAAACACTAAGCTCTCCCACATCAGAAGAACAAGGGTAGGCTGGGTGCATTCATTTCCCAGAACACTCCCTCTGTACTGGTATGTGAACAACCACCATCTTAAAGGAGACCATCGACTCTCCAGACCACAGGGTTCATGGATCAATGCAGCTATAACGTAGGACTTGTCTACATTGGTGCCTTAAGTCCACACTAGCTGGGGCATAAATTCTAAAATGCACCAGCACGTTGTGCATTAACTGACCTACGTGACCTCTGTAGATGCATATTAGGGGTATGTCTATGCTGGGTTTTAAAACCTGAAGCAGCAAGTCTCAGAGCCCTTGTCTGCAGACTCTGGCTTGCACTATGGCATTAAAAATAGGCTGTGTAGACTTCCATGCTGAGACTCGGGATCAGAAACCCACTCCCCTCCTCAGGCTTCAGAGCCTGAATTCCAGCCCAAGCCTGAACATCCACGGAGCTGATTGTAGTGCCATAGTGTGCGAGCTCACGCCTCTAGACACACTGCTACCAGTTTTAAACCAGTGTAGACAGACCCTGAAAGTTCTCTAGTGTGTTGAGACAGACCACTAACAAGTACTAGGGAACTTTTTTGGCATGCCAGCAAGGGGCCATATGAGCCAGTGAGCACATGACGCACTGCTGCAAATTCAACTTTTCACCCTGGCTAGTGTAGACTAAGGAATCATGTAGAAAGTCCTTTGTCTTTCAGTGCCTCAGTTCTTCTCCTGGAAGAGAAGCATAGTACACCCAGACCTGTCACGGATGTTGTAGGAAGAAATACACTGAAGATTGTAATGCACTCAGATATTATGGTAATGGGGAACATAAGCACCTGCAACTATACTACTGAGCTCAACCGCCACCCCGCTTTTGTTTCTCATGTCCTTTTCCCCAACACGCTTTGTGTACATCCACACAGGCACAGTCACGCCCCTAACATCTGAAATTAAAGCTCACTCTTCTCAAAGCTTGATTAACTACATGTAGAACAATCAAGGATCAGCCATTCTACAATGGACAACCCCTTTTTCCTCAAGGATACACAGTGTACTGCATTCACAGGACCATCTTCTTAGCTCTCGCTCTCCTGGAGCTTGAACACAAGTTCCCACTAAACCAAAGCCACAGGATAGTCAATACAATACAGAGCACATTCAGTTTTTACCAATTCAATTACAATACAGAGCAGATTTTTACCAAATCTGAACTGATCAGTTCAAAAGTGTATTATCTGAACAGGGAGCTTGATACTGAACAGAAGAGAAGAAGAAATGGCTTCAGTTCCAAATAGGTCGCATGCTAAATGGACAATATAAATTCAAACAACATTTTGGAGAGGGATATAGTAGAAACCATAAAGGTATTTTAAACATTTCTAAATGTAGCATCGCTACTCTTTGGTGGATTAACATTGATGGGATTAGTGAACTAAGTGTGTTTTAGTTTGGGATTTGAATGGAGTGAGGTAACAATGCAACAAGAGACACAAAATTTCAGGCAATATGGGCAATATGAAAGAAGCCATTTACACAATGATATGAAAGGATTATCTGTATCTAGTTGGATCGGCCTCTGCGCGGTGGGAGTCATATTTGTTTATGCCAGTGAATTTATATATCATAGGGATTACTATTGTATATGCTTGTCCACTCCAAATGTATAAATATATAATGACATACACATGAAAGGAGCCTCTCCCTCTGCTGGCAGAGTGAGAGTGTTTTAACATATGAAAGGGGTCTTTCCCTTTGTTGCTAACATAAGAAGTTTCTATCTGCTAATGAAGCCCTAAAATGATAAGAAAGGAACGTGCAGGGTCTGGGATGGGAGCCCTGGCCAGGTTCCCATCACAGACCCCTGCATGAGAACCAGATATCCATCAAGGTGATCTGCACATAGCCACTCTATAAAAGCTGGACCCACTTGTAGCGAATTTGGAGACCTCACCTACGGGTGGACGCACCGCGTAGGACTTCCCAATTGCCGGGACAGGCTCTCCAAATCCTCGCTGCAACCGGGGCTCCCCAGCGACTGTGGATCTGGATGATGGTAAAGTATTATTAGGGCAATTGGTGATGTATCTTTCTTAATCACTATAGTTGATTTTATGTAGTAATGATCAAGAGCATTACCTTACTTATTCTTTCTATTGCTTAGAATTATAGTACAATAAGTTTATTCTGTTATTTCATTTTCTGTAAAATTAGAAAGAGATAGTAAAGGAACCTTGTTCTTTCTACTGGTGTCTGTGTCCTTTCTATCAACCCCTATCAATTAGCAGAACACACAAGGAAAGAAAGATACAAAGGGCATGGAAAGAGGTGAGACACAAGCAAGTGCCTGAATAGCAACATCAGCAGCAGAACCATATTGTAACAAATTTCTCAGTAGTTCCTATAGCATTTAGTTCAGATTCAGCAGTTTTGCCGATTGGATAACTCAACAATTCTATGCTGCCAGCCCACCTTGGTAAAAATAGCAATTTGTTCACTCTTGCTTAATATTTGTTATACATTCTGTTCATTACAAATGGATAGAAAATATAGACTTTACGACTCTGAGCAGTGTATGTAGCACTCCCATCAAGTATTGTAGCCTGCCTTACTCACACCTAAACCTTTGTTCTGAGAGCGTGCCACTATACTTCAGCAAATCTGTGGAGTAAAAGTTATCAATGACACTAAGGGCTAGATCCACAAAGGGGACTGAGGCTCAGCATAACAAAACGTAATGTTTTGGTGCCCTGTGACCTAGTGGAATCCATAGCCCCAAGGTGGGCACCCAGGCTCCCTATGCAATGCCTGGGGAAAGTGAGCCATCTAAAAACGAAATCCACAAAAGCCAGCAAACTGAGTGGGGAGCCATCTAAGCTAGCCAACAGGAAATGCTGAGGAGGGCAGTATAAATAATTAAATAGTCACTGGACCACAAGAATCAAACTGAAGTCCCCACTTCCTAGGTGAATGCCTGAACCACTGAGCTAGAAAGTCCATCTCACTCTCTCTCTGTCACAATGAACATTTAAGTAATTGACACAAAGTGGAACAGCTTGAACTGAAGAGAGACTCACCCACTGTTCAGAGTACTCACCAGGGAGGTGGGATAACAGGGTTCAAGTTCCACCTCTGAATCAGGCAGAAAGGGGACTTGAACCCTGGTCTCTCACATCCCGGGTAAGTGCCCTAACCACTGGATTATTGTGCATAAGGGGGGGGAAGACCACCTCATCCTCGGATTGTTTGCAGGGGGCTGATCCAGTAGGAAGCCTGGAGGCATGCCTATAGGCCCTGTAGGAGAGACAGGGAAGGAAATATCTAGTCTGACCATCCCCTGGGGCTTAGCCACCAAGCTACTCAGTTAGGACTAAGGCAGCTATGTACATGCCCAGCAACAGAAATTTAAGTGCCATGGGAACTTTACAGGTGCTAATTTAGGCACTTAGTTGGTTAGGTGGCAGATGAGTGGGGTTTTAAGGATTTAATTTTTGGATTTAGGCACTTAAAGTGGCAATTAGGTACCTAAATCACTTTGTTGATCTAGTTCCAAGACATAGTCCAGTGTCTGGGTAGCTCTTCTCAACAATAGCTTACATGTAGCTTTGGACAGCCTAATCTGTTTTAATTAAAAAGAATGTTTGGATATTTAAATTCCCTTTGGTCACCAGAGAAGAGACGACTTCGGTTTAAAGTCTCATGCAAAAGATAACACCTCCATGCAGCCAACCCTAAATATTAGCTCAAATCCTTGTGTAGATTTGAGTTTAATTAACTAAACTATAGTGACAAAGAAAATGAGTGACCTAAGAACTAATTTTGGAGCCACAGGGAATCAATTTTTAAACAGATTGATAAGCCCTGTCAAATTTTTGTGGCACCACAAAGAAGCAAGCACTAGAAACATGAAGACCTATTCAGTTTCAGTCTTGGAAAGGGAAAGGGTAAAGTGACATTTTTATGAATAACCCTCTGACAGAGGTAGCAGTCACAGGGCACTAACTGGCTGGAATCTATAGATTCTGGAAGTGTTATATAGTCATTAGGAAGCTATTACAAATACTATTTATTCCATTCAGGAGTAAAGTACACTTGATTCCCACCACACAGCTTTGAACTGAAGCCAACCAAAATGTTTATATATCAAAGAGCCCAAGGACTATAAACTGTTCAATCCCTATTAGTTTTATCTTTAAATTAAAAAAACGTTACTCCAGAGTTCTAAGAACTCTCTCTTATAAACATTACATCCCTTTCTTTCCCAAAGTATCTACTCACACAGAGCAAAGGCTAAATTAGCACATTGCTGCCTGATGATCAGGTCCATGGGGGTAACATCAAGACTGTTCATAAACAGTTTTATAGAGAGCAAGCAGAGAATAGGGAGACCAACCCAGTGAGTTTTTTGGGAAGTTATCTGTATTTTTTTTCCTCATTTGTTTATGAACACAGCAAATATTTGAAAGTAGGGTACTTTCGTTTTGTTTAAAACACCTGCACCATTAGGCTCCAGTTTCAAACAGTAGGTGAAATATTCTAAAATAAATAGAAGAAAATTCTGTTTGGCATGATCTATACCCTTCTCCAAAGGGCATCTTATAGTATCTTATAGAATGTTGAATTCATCAAACGCTATTTCACACTCAAACCATAGTAAGTGTGAGAGCTATGGATCAATACTGCAAACTACTGATTACCAACTATCAGTGTATGGCTTTATCTAATGCCATATGACTACAGGTGAAACAAATGGTAGAAAACTGGTGATTGAAGTGACAAAAGTAAAGCAAACAATTCTTCCAAGGTAAATTGTAAGCATTGCCAGGATTTGAAAAGTAGTATGACAGAAGGAATTTGTGCTCATCTCAGAAAGTGGAGAAACAGTTTCTTCAGAGCTTAAAGTCAAATATGTTACTGAATGAAACTTTGTGTATTAAAGTGGAAAAGCAGAATGCTGATGAGCTTTACTGCAACCAGCATTTTCAATGTCTCAGTCATCACTGAACTACTGCCAAAATATTTTCATATTCCAAGCCTCCTATGAACTCTTCCACACCAACTTCATTCAGAGGCCATCCAAATTACAAAAAATGGCAAAGAGCAATCAGTAATTATGTCATAAAATAAACTTGATACGGATAAGAAAGCTGCAAAGTTCCTTCTATGCTGGCATCACTTCCTGCACAGCACAGCATAAAACTGAAAAAAAAACTGATGCACTTTTTCCCTGAACACTCTCCTCCAGACAGATTTAAATTCACAGATCCACTACTAGATTCTGCAAGTGAAGGAAAAACTGAAAGAGTTAACATGGACATTAATGTAAGATGGTTAGTCTAATATGAAAAGTGAGCCAACAACAACTAAATGTATTCACCAACGAAAACAACTGTGCCTACTTATTGCTATTAATTATATGCCTGAAAGTAAGACAGAAGAATATTGTGTCCAAAACTGCTAAGGATGCCTACCTAGTTAAAGGTCTGACAAGGGATTATTTGCCATTTACACAAACAACAAAAATGAAATGAAACCAGCGAAGGAACTTCTCAGAAAGTATAATCCCAAACTTCTGATGTGTGGGTGTACAGTACATTATTTAAACCATATTTAATAATCCCTAGCACAATCCTAAACCACATTGTGAAAACTCAAAACATTTTCCAGAAACACCATTATCCTCAAACAGAATCTTATGTCTTCCCAGATACAAAATCCAATTGCATCCTCTTGTGGCTACCATTATGGGTCTGCTCCCTGCAGTTCTACCAAAATTTAAAGAAGCTTTTTCAGCAGTTCCAAAGACTTATCCAACTTGCCTATGCTCAGACGACTTTGCAGTCAACAGCAGAGCTTTTACAGTTTCTAAAGTGTCAACAGGGGCCCACTCCTTCTCAGGGAGAACATCCAAATAGTGTCTGTAAAATGTCATGATGGCTAAATGCTAAATCATATTCTGTGTCATTTGATGATTCCAAAAGTTCACAACGATCTCAGTGCATGTAGGTTTGTGAAGTGCATTAATCCAAAACAAAGAAAATTCAGCATAAGAGGAGAGGGGAAAAGTTGCAAATGCAGAAAGATTCATCAGCAGTGTTAAAAATGAGAGAGGCGAAAGAAAACTTGACTGAAACTGGTTTGCACAGGTCCTCCGTATTGCCAATGGCAGCTCTGACTCATTTTTCAGCAAGAAAGCAACTAGCACATTTTCCTGCAAGATCATCCAGAAATGCCAAGAGTAATGCAAATCTTTATTCTTAACTACAGTGCAAGCCCTATTTAATAGGTCTTACTTAATTTAGATACAGGAAGAGCCAGTTGGAAGAAATTGCATTCTAGGCCATTCAAAACTACAGTTGAGAGCATTCCAACTAAATGTGCAGTCTACTAGATAGTGTCATTCAAATATACCAATACAGCCAATCACATCTTGCATCTCATATTTTTGATCCATCATTTCTGATGGCATCTTTTAATTACAAACAATAAGAGAAAAGTTACTCTAGTTTTCCTCTTGCAATCATCATTCACAACCATAACAAATTAGTTATAAGAATGAATTCTTCTGGAAAACAAGAATAGGAGCAAAGTCCTGGTGCACTGAATGGGGATCCCTACTTCCTCCTACATAAATAAATTAAAATGATTTTGATGTGTATATGTGCATATTTTTTTGTTTTTCCTAAAGTTAATTAAGTATTTTAGGGGAAATTGTCAGGGTGGCCACCAGCAAGAATTCATGGCCACACTCTGAGGCCACCAAAAAAATTGTTGAGAGAACCCTGGTTTAGACAGTCTGCTGCTGAGGTAAAGCAGCAGTAGAGATATTACTGGTTTGTCTCTCCTCTTCTCCCTCCCTACTCTCACATGCTTATCACTTAAAAAACACCCTCAGAACACACCTGTGTGATAATTATAACCCCAATTTTTCTGATGTGGAAACGAAGAGAAATTACATGGTTTATACAGGCCAAGAATGGAGTCGGTGTCAGAGCCAGGATTACAACACAGGAATTCCTGGCCCTGCATTCAGATCGCCATAGACTTTGCCATTTCAGCAGCAGCTGCAGAGGATAAGACCTGTGCTGCTCATGTACACATACCACCTAGGCTCATCTGTGACAAGCCAAGGTGATCTACCACACTGAAGAGTTCTAATGAACGAACACTTGCCCATGATTTCACAAATATTCTGATTAAGCCATTTTACTAGTTTTTACATATTTTTAGCAGTGCTGGATAAGGGAATTCTGCAACTAAGTGAAGGTCTGCATACCTCCTAGTACATAGCTATTTCATAGAAGCTCTGGGAACAAATTCTGAAATATGTTTTTAAAAAAAGAAACCTGCCATTTTAATGACAGATCTGTATTTTAGAAGATCCACACCCAACACAGAAGCAGACCCACTAGTTCCTTCAGCCTGAAACATGAAAACACAGCGCTAGCTGAAAACTGGGATTCCTGTTATGTGGAATTCACATTACACAGAAAAGTCTGCTTTTTTTTTAAATTGTTCCAAAACGGAACGGAAAAAAAATGACATTTCAAGATTTCTTGTGGGACCAGAACTCCAAAATTTCATCCAGAAGAGGAAACAACATTTCATTGCGACCTTTCTGAGACCATCAAACCACCCGGAGCCCCAAAAGCCCACCTAGCCAGGAGCCAGGCAGCCCCTTCTCACAGACGAGAAGGAAGCAGGAAGGCGAAGGGCTGCTGTCTCCTGCCCATAGTTTCGTTCTCGGTTCAGAGACAGCCAAGGCCGGAGGCAGCCAGGGAAGTGGCCCATGTGAGGGCAGACTCGAGGCCTACCCACGTCCGAGGGAGGAAGGGGATGTGTGAAGGGAAGGCGGCGCCCGCGAGCCACACCCCAGTGACCCTTTTAGCTAAGCAGCGGGAGGCAGGGGGCAGGCGGACGGGCCGGGGGCCGCTCCCCGCCCCGCCTGAGGAGGAAAGCGAAGGGAGCCCAGCCGCAGCGGAAGCCCCGTTTCACTGGGGACGGGGGAGTGGCAGGTTCGGGGTGGCCGCCCAGGCCCAGCATGTGAGCCCGGGGGCGGGGGGCCGTGTGGTGCAGGGCTGGGGGAGGCTGGCGGGCCAGGGGGACGCTCGGGCCGGGCCGGGTCACTCACAGAACTTGGAGGTGGCGGTGTTGGTGGGGAGGGCGGCAGCAGCCCCGGCTCCTCCCTTGCCCGCAGCCGACTCACAGCCCTTCCCCAGGCCGTTGGCGTCTGGCACCATCTGGACCTCGTCTTCCTCCTCCTGCTCCCGCTGCCCCCCGGGGCCCTTCCTCTCGGCGGGCCGCGGCGGCTCCCTGCCGCCCGGGGCGTGCTGCTGCCTGTAGCCGTCCAGCCCGGCCTCCCAGTTGTTGTGGTTCTGATCGTCCATCATGGCCTCATAGCTGCTGCTGCTGCCCCCCTCCTCCTCCATGCTCTCCTCCTCCATCCTGCCCGGGGGAGGGGGGCCCCGCTCGGTCCGGCGGGGGGGGGGAGGGGCTCACCACCAACCGCCCATCCCGCACGTTACATCTCAGGGCTCCTCAGCCCGCTCCGGCTCAGGGTCAGAGCAGGGCAAAGCGGCGGGCGGCGCGAGCCAGCTCGAGCTTCAGCCGTAAAGCGCCGCTCCCGCGCCGCGACACTTGGCGGCGGCTGAAACGGACCCGCCTCTCGGTGCCCGCCGCGAGGCACTATGGGAATGGTAGTCGGCCGGGCCGGGGAGAGGGGCAGGGTGCGTCACGTGACTTCCTCCCTCTCAGCCCCTCCCCGCGACATTGTTGATTGTTCCCGACGCCATGACACTAGAGGCAAAGGCTGGGCTCAACAGCCCTGGGCACAGCGAGTCGTTGATCGCTGCCCCATGGGAGGCAGGCCCTCCCCCAGTGCAGGGGGAGACAGAGACCCTGATGAGGGGGAGGGGAAGGTCCCACACGTTAGGGAAAGCAATGTTTTCTGTTGGGGGGGGCTCCTGAGAGAGGGAACCCCCTTTTCTGTGGGGAAGGTGCTCCCTTTTCCCAACTGGGGAGAGATGGTCATTCTGGGGGGAGGCTCCCCCATTTGCCATCTGCTGGGCAAGGGCTGCCAACCTCTGCAGAATTTCAGCTGTCACTTGGACAGGTTTCCAGCCCTCCCAGGGGCAAAGCAAACCTTCCACATGTGAAGGGAGTGTAATCCAGTTTAGTCATTTGTATTGCAGTAGTGCCTACGGGGCCCAGTCGAGGATCAGGTCTCTCTGGCGTTCGGCGCTGTCTGCCTCAGAGAGCGTACAAACCTGGCTTCCTGACGAGGCAATGGTGGACGAAACGGACGCGATCTTAATTTCAGCACAAGCCTCACAATATTGGGTGGTTTTCTTAAAGGCCCTGCTCCTGGATTCAGGTGATCGTGTGAGACACATTTCATGTATTTTTTTAAAAAAAAAGCCCTCGTGGTGGAGAAAAGTTTGAAAAGGTGATTGGAGGGTACCCCTGAAAAAAGTTCAAAAGGCAAATGAAAAGAACCCAAAATGAAATCTCATGGTTTTTAAGCCACTGACATGATGTTTGAAGAGTTGGGTATGGCAAGTACTGAGGCAAATGCAGGGAAGGAAGAGGTAACAGTCAAAAAGCACTTTTGTGCATAACGAGCATTAGTCTCAGCTCACTCTCTGGCTACACCTTGCAGACAGCTTTAAAGAGACTGCAAACAATCTCCATGCCTCTGTGGCTGTTCAGAGCTTTTCCAGGCTGCAGCAGTTAAAACTGATCTGTTTTATCACTGCAAAGAGGGAAATTTACCCTACACAAGTTTTCTCTTAGTGGGTTTTTGAAAAAAATATTTCTCCTGCAACGAAGAAATTATATTTTTACGTAAAAGGTGAGGAAAGAGCATATTTCAGGAGTTCTCTTTCAACTCCATCCACTGGGATTCAGCAGCATGTATTAGTTCAAGACCTGCAGAAACACATTTATGTAGAAGCAGAAAGACACTCATTTTGGATTAATTTTCAGGCAATTTGGTAAGGTCGCTCTCTGCTGGCATGTGATTTCCATGTAAGTGTTGAAATGAGGCATTAGAATCATAGATCAGGGTTGGAAGGGCCATCAGGAGGTCATCTAGTCCAACCCCCAAAAGACTATTATCAAATAGAAATCTTGTCAGTTTTCAAAACTGAGTTTAAAGTAGTTTCAGGCACTGTACCAATCTTAGACTGCCCCTACCATTTTTTGTTTGCAGTGTTCTAGCCATGTCAATCCCAGGATAGTAGAGACAAGGTAGGTGCGGTAATAACTTTTATTAGACCAACTTAGTCCCACAAAAGATAATACATAGTTGGTCCAATAAAAGATATTACCTCACCCAGCATGTCTCCCTCTTATATTTTGTGATTTTAAAATTCCTTCAAAACATTACCATTTTTAAATGTTTTCTTCCCGCCTCCCATATTATTATGTAGAAAAATCCACACAAATAACTGGGGGAACTGATTATAGAAATGCAATGACACTCTATATAGGCAGAGTGCTGACAACTGAAAAACAAAATATCTTCTCCAATCTCTTCCAGTTATAGTAATGTTAAGGAGTTGCTTGCAATTATGATTATTTATTTATATTACTTTAGCTTTTAGGAGCCCCAGTCATGGGCCAGGACCCCAGTGTACTGGGTGCGATACAAACACCGAAAAGAAAGACAGTCCCTACCCCAAAAGAGTTTATAGTCTAAGGAATAATAGCAGGTAAAATATTTCAAATAGAATTGTCATTTTTATGTTGGTCATGTCATTTAGAATGTCAATCTCTGTCATTGAAATTGTACCGACAGTGTGAGCCGGTGAGTGCCTTCATGAATGAGTGAGGGCATGATGTTCCTTGTGTCTGACTCCAAACTCACTTTGCCGACATGGCTGAGCTTGCCGCTGACTTTATCTCTGGTAGAATCTCACAGGATGTACTTGACAAGCTTGTTTCCAGTGATTAAGTATGAGGTAGTGTCTTCTGCTACCAGCTCATACACAATTGCAGTTCAGATCCTTGTCAGCTTCAGTCAACATCAGACAAATGAGAAAGAAACATGGTACAAAAAGTCAGCCTGTAATTGGATTTGAATAAGAGAGTACCCTGCAATTTTTCTTTGAAGGTTGAGCTGAATGTAGAAGTGGTGAAAAAAATTATCGAAGTAATTTTGACATAAAAATATCTTTTAACTGAAAGCAAATTTTCAAATACCTTTTCTGTTTTTCAATGGAAATCTGGAAAACAAAATTATTTTATCAAAAGCTGAAAATGTTATGGATTTTAGGTTTTCACCGAAAAAGCAACAAAAACAAAACTCTGGGAAAGCTTGACAAAACCAAAAAAGGAAACTTTTTTTTTCCAAAATGACCCTTGAAAAAAAATTGGGATTTTTCTAGCATCTCTATTAGAAACCTATTATGCCTTTATTTGTATTGTATTATTTGAGGGAATGGACTTACTGAGTGCAGATGGAGGATAGCTTCAATAATAGTCTTCTAACAAATAATATTACATGCAATATATGTCTGCCTGCTGTAATGATCTTCAGTCCTCAGAAGCACAGTATTTTGCACCGATTTTTAGTTGCTTAAATGCTTATCCAAGCTGACAGCACAAAGAGCGCAAGACCCGTTTATCTAGAAAATAAATATAGCATGAACAGCAGCAGTGCAAACTTCTCACTATGTGGTCATTGACATAAATCCTAACTTAGTGAGAGAATCTCTAAAGAGGTGTGAGGGTACTTTAGGGTTCATGCCCATTCTATTTTTGTCTGAATGACATTGGGCCTCACCAATTCTTACTGAAACTATTAGACTCCAGTGGAGCAGGTCTGTTGTGAGGGGCCTGGATTAAATCAGTGATTAAAACAATTTGGCCATATTATGTTTTTTGTTACAGAACTGATTTAATTATAATGTTTGGCAGAAATAAAAACGACTCCATTAATATCAGACCAAAATCCAGTAAACTGTAGTTTGCAGCTTTCCTGAATTTCTCTGTTTCCCAAAGAGTCTTGACTTGATTCAGAGAACAAATATGACTTTGGCATATCTTTTTGTAGAGATGAGATTATTGATAGATAATGGTCCATCTCCCACCATTCCATTTTGGTGATCTGTTGCTATGTCTTGACCAAGACAAGATGAGAGACTGATAATTGACTTTGTTTGTTCATTGTTAACTTGAACCATGTCTCTGTATCACAGCTTTCTTTGTGCAGCATGTGGTATGTGATATTTAATATCAATAGAGTCCTTTATAATTAATGTTATGGTGAAATCTAAATCAGCAAGCCATTTTTAGTATGCATTAGGGTGTCTATTTTCTAGTAATCACAAAGACATGTAAATGTTGTTTGCACCTCTTAATTGCTATTAGGAACTGTTTATGTTGTTAACCTGCAAATCAAGCCATTTTGCCTGCTAATCTAGCTAAAGACTCTCAGATCTGATGCCAAGTATTCAAAAATTATGAGCCAAGGGGAGCGCTAGGAACATATCTGTCTGCAGCATCATTCTTTCTTTATTCTATTTATTTAAAAACTGTCTTGTTAATGTTTGAGGTGAAAAAAGAAAAAAGAAAACAAGCCCAAAATGTATCTATTCCCAGGATTTTTTATTTTCTTTAGATAATTCTCTCATTTTTGCACATGCTTGGTAGCGCTGTCTTTGCAGAACTTTTTTTCTAATTTTGGCCTCTTTATGCATCACCCTATTTTTGACTGTATGTTTCCTTTCTAACTTATGTCATAACATTCCCTGCTCTTCCACCTCTGGTGAGAGTCCAAAAGTGTCTGTAAAATATCGCACCAAAGAGTTCCATATTTATTCTCTTTCTCTGCTCTGTGCAACAAATTGATTCTGTTTACCAGTCAATTTTCTTTTCTTATCAGACTTTGTTCTTTTTGCTTCCTACAGGGCAATGATGAGCAGAGCCTCTAACCTAGAGTTCATGCAATGTGGCATGTGACTGAATGCTGGATAAACTGCTACCATCCAACATTTAGTAATGGATGAGGCAGCTGATCATGCTTGCATTTTAGAGCCCTTGCTGGAAGATTCAGCTGGTTCAGGCTATTCCAGCCAGCTGCTTTGTTCAGCATGACCCTGTAGAAGGCCTGGCAGAGTGTATGGCTATATTTTTGCCTATTATATCAAAGGTAGGCTTGTAAATGAGTCCAATTTGTACAGTATGCAAGTGCCAGGATAAAATGAATTTGGGTGAGTTGTGGTAGTTTATGGACCAGTCCACTACTCACCATTCTTTTATGGTCTAGCAGTGAAGCTGTCAAGACTTCTTGTTCTGGGGAACTTCACTGTCCATGCCATAGATACCTTTTGCGTATTTACTCCAGATCTCGCGGCAACTGCGGGAATACCTTAAAATATTTCTGACTCATCTCATGACCATATACACATTCTGCATCTAATTTTTGGAACAAGGATTGAAAATATTGGGTGCTAAAAGAAGGCGTTCATGATGATATGATCCAGGGTGGCCAACAAACATTTTAGTTTTTACTGACCTGAAAATCTGAAGTTAATTTTTTTCTACTGACACAGTAAACTTTTTACTGACATCACTAAAAATACGATAAACAGTACAATAATGTCACAAAAGTGTGTACTCACTTGCGATATTTTGTATGCAATTGTTTTACCTGCAATTAATTGATCAATCAGGTTCTTTGGGCATGTGCACTAATAGAAAACAGGAAATTGAAAAAGTCTTGGTCAATGTAGTTTTATTATACAAGAAGTGATTCTGAATGAGTACAATCAGTGTCAAAATACAATATGTTTTATTTCTACCCAGTTTCACGGACATTTTCATTTATTTACAGACTGTTAAAATTGTACATTATTTTTTATTAACTGTCTGTAAAATTACGCATAGTTGGCAACCCTGAATTACCTGCTCTGAGTTAAGCTCACTGCCGATCTTCACCTCTGGAAGGATGGTAGGCCTGTTCCTATGGAAACTGATGGACATAATGATGTTCCAGATTGTTTTAGGGATGCTACTGCTCAGCCAGTGATTGGATCACGTCCTTCTAGTGGAACATTATAAACATCATCTGAACAGGGACATTGACACCACACCTAGATGCTTTTTCCCGTCACATTGTATGCTTAGATCACAATGATTCATAGCAGAATACTACTACAGTACTGGGGAAGAAAAAGTTGCTACAAGCAAAATAAACTTTGTTCCATAGTGAATTTCTTTGTTTTTTGTAGTTTTGTTCAAAGTAAAGAGCTTTCTCCTTAGCCTTGTCTTCACTGAAATGCAGAACCTTTCTAAGCTGATTACCAGCCTGCCTTAGCTTGGGATTTGATTTTTGTTTCTTGGTGTAAGAAATTGCCAATATTTTGTGGACAAGATCTTTCAGCTCAGCATTATTATGGCTACTTACCTAAGCAAAGAACAATATCAGAGCAGTATGTGAGAAATGCAATCTCTTTTTGGTTGATTTTCACTTTGTTTCAATTTCTGGGGTTTAGTTTGTGTTTATGGAACTGTGCCCAAGTATGTCTGGGATGGACCCATGACTTTGATCAATAGTTATGGCCACTAGAGTCTTTGGGAGCTTTAGTGATGAAGATTACCACCATGCTTGTCGAGGATAAATGCCAGCTGCCCTTAACCAGGTGATAGTTAGCTCTTGCTTACGGAAATTATCTTTTGACTAATACATTTGGTAATTACCATTCTATATTAAACTTCTCTTTTTAGGGAAGGTGCAACACTCTGTGTCTGAGAACAAAACTCCAGAAACTCCATGTTCACCAATGTCATGTAATTACGATATATTCTGTACAAACTATGCCTTGTGTGGTATTGTTTTAAAAGTCTTGATCTGCTGAACATTCATGACTTATTGGATTGTATGTGCTACCATACTATGTGAACTTATAAAATATTGCTGAAAATGCTACGAAACCATGTTGCAAGGTGGGAAACTCCCACAAGCAGCCTTTCAAGCACAACAATGGAGTGGCCAGACTGTGTTGATGGCTCTCTCTCACCCATTCAGGGAAACATTCCACTAACACAGATTGTTTACAGTGGAGCATCACAGAAAGGAGCACATACACAATGGAACACTGACTGACCAATGAGGACGACGCCCCAGGTCACAAGCATCGATTATTCCAGCAAGCAGGAATGGACTATAAAAGAAGGGGAGTGACATCATCACTTGTCTTCACTCCCCCACAGCACAACACCTGAAGAAACACCTGAAAGACAAAAGACTTTTAAATGGGAGAGAGTGGGAGACCCAGGCTGCAAGGCAAACATAGCCTGTGAATTGAAGAGCTGCAAGACTGCTCAGACCATCTCTTAGGGTGAGACATTTCTAGATACAAATCCTGCTAGAATTTAGATTGTGTTCTTATTTTTATTTCTTATGTAACTTCTTCAGATCTCTTAAGCCTACAACTTTCTTTTGTATAATCATAGTACACCTACTGCCTGTTTTATGTACTTATGTTTGCATAAAATCCATTTGCATTTGCAAAATCATGTATTTAACTATGCAGAATCATTCTACGATTAATGTAGTTTTAAAAAATGTTAAAATAAATATTTAATCAAAGATTCTAGTCTCACTGGTAAATAATAATCAGTAAAAAAACTGCCAAAAGGACATAGTCTCATCTTGGATGTGTGAGGAATTATACATGCAAATCCGCAAATGCTGAGAAATCTTTCCCCCTTGAAACATATTTAGCCAGTGAACAAGAACAGTTCTGGGGCTATTTTATTCCAGACTATCAGGTATTAAGCAATACAAATGTATAGTCATCCCTGAAATGCTTCTTTTCTGAAAGTAGACTGTCAAATTCAACTTTGAATTCCTTGGCTGTTTTCTGAATGTGTCAGAACCTGAAAATTATTTCATATTAGGTGTGGTTATAGAATAAACAATGTATTCAGTTTCCTACTTGCTGTTGACAGTTTTATTCATGTATTTTTCCACTGTAAAGAAATATTGGACAGAGAACTTCAAAACATGACTTTGAGAAGAGTAAGTAGGGATGAAGTGGAGAGGTGTTAGGCTGTAGGATAAACAGGCAAATGATTCCATGCTGAAAACATGAGCGGATTACAAACTTGTTTAATGCAGTGAATGACAAGGAAATTATTTGTGAATACACAGTTGAAAGCTTGACTTTAAAGCAATATGAATTATCTTGATTTGAAGTTAAGAGGATTTAAAGAGTGTAAATAATTCAAGTCTCATTGGCTGCATTTGAAGATTATTTTTCTTACAATTTATACATGTATCCACTCGGGGGAGTACTTTCCATTTGGTATTCCTTTTCATGTATGTTTTTGTTCATTCGCTCTTCCTTAAGCATAATGTCAGCTTTATTACCTAGTAGAAATATAAATATTCAGCAAACTAAACTTAGCAAAATAAAGACAATAGAAAAAGCCCAGGGATCTCTCCTGCCACAAGAGCTACTTCCAGGAATAAAGTCCCTTCAAAAATTCATGAAGAGAAAAACACTAAAACGTTAGTTCAACAGCTAGTTAAAAACCACATCATTTAAGCTGAACAGTGCATCTGTTTTTTAAAATAAATATTTGTCACTGTTGAAAAATAGATATGACACTATGGATATATATATATTATTATTATTGCTTGTTTAGCGCTATACAACAAAAATGTAGACTGTCTTTAAGAACTAATATTAATATATTCTGTTCTATATAGGTTCTTATATTTCACTCATCAGCATACTATCTGGATGCCTTCCAGTAGTATGTTATGCAATATGACATCTATCATGTGGTGTTTGTTCTCTCATAATCTCAGGCAGAGAAGCATGTGCAGTGGGGTCTCTTATTTTGGTAGGGCTTGGGCAGAGGGGGTGTTTGTGTTTCATTATGCAGGTTGCTATGTATGTATGTAGAAAAGGCAAGGTCAAAGAAATGTGCCTTGCACTGAAATTCGTGAGATTTGCGTTAGTCCTTTACTCCCAGTGGAGTTCATTCCAATCTCAGACCAGTCTCTGAAAAAGTTCTGTCTCCTACACAGATGAACTTCACCTTTACAGAAGAGAATGCCATTGTGCCAGAGGAATGAAGTTGTTGAGCACAGTCTTCCTCCTGGAGCTTTAAGCAGTCTTTTAGATATTCTCGGCTCAGACATTTGAACACCTTGAAGATAAGGACTGAGACCTTGACATTCTAGGGGAAGCCAGTATAGAGAGCAAAGGATGGGTCTGATGTCTTCATGGTAGCCTATGTCGCTGACGAGATACACTGCAGTGTGCTGTACTAGATGGAGTTGCTTGCATGCCTAGATATATCACATTGCTACAGTCCATCCAAGAATTGACAGATGTGTGATCACAGAGGCTGGGTCATCATTTGCCAGGCCGAGAGTCCTTGTATCTCAGCGCCATGACTGGAATGGATGGGACAACAAGAAAGCTCTGAGACCGAGGAGCACAAAGAGCATTGGTGTTGCCTCTTGAGTTGTGCCAAATGCTGTTGGGCAACAGTCAATATAGTGGGGCTACTGACAGACATGAATGTAGTCCCCAGGTACTATGTTTAATACTTCAAGTGACATCAGGCCATAAATCAGATCATATCTGAGTGACTGAATCTGTTAATCCAAAAGTGAGAATGGTTCACACAGCAGAAATCTATTCTCTTCTCAGCGGCCCTGCTCCAGAAATCACTTAAGTGCATGTTTAAGTGCGTAGGTAGTCCCAGAGACGTAGGATTTATGCTTCGATCTAGGCATGTTGGACTTAACGGCTCTATTTGTGGATGATTCACAAACAGAAAGAGAGGCTATAGTAATGGCTGACTTCCAACTCCCATTGTGACCCCCTGTTTCAGTCATAATTAATCATATGGATTATTTTCTCTAATATCTACTTGCATTCACTAATATGAAGGAATATTTGTATTTTGGAATTGTTTTATGACTTAGTAAGGGCTTGTCTACACAAACCCTTAGTTTGATGCAAGCTGGGGTGTAAATCTAGCCTGCCATGCAATAAGTGGCCATGTGGACTCACACTAAAAGTTCCCTAGTGCACTTTGAGCAATCCCAATTTGAAATGGGCGTAAATTAAAGCACAATAGGGAAGTTTTAGGGCACAGCAGCAGAGTCCATGCAGACATTTAGTATGCAGCAGGCTACTGCAGATAGCTTTAAACCCCCGTTTGCCACAGACGAAGCGTTCATGTAGACAAGCCCTGTGACAGAAGAATTAGTCGTAAGATTTAGCAATAATCTAGCTCTTCATAAACATTAAGGAACTGAGCTATATGTTCCCTTTTATGAAGTAGACAGTTATTATTCCTGTTTGATAGGTGGGGAAACCGAGGCACACAGCAACTGGCATGCTTTCCTCCAAGGATTTCATAATCAGATCACTCTATCAGCTGTATTGCATATAATAGAACCCACTGTGCTTAAGATTTACTTCCAATTTCCATTTTAACAACATACTCAATTCTCTTTCTTAAACTCCTTTTGGACTGAGGTTTTTCACACAGTAACTCAGCCCACAGTTGTAGTTGTCTGGAAATTTAGAGCATAACTTGCCCAACAAATTACAGAGGCAGCCTTAATCCTGGCATTTCCTAACTTTTGAGTGATTGCCTTTGCAACATTAATAATAGTCTTTTCACAGAGGATTTTTTTAGTTTTGTCGTGTTCTTTTGGTGTGTGTTTGTAATGACCTAGGTTTCTAAAAAAGCAAACTGAAAAAAAACCTAGTCACTGAGAAGAACACAGGAGAGAGAGGCTCCCTGCTCTTAGGTCCAGTTCCAAGCCCAGGGCTGCCAGGAGCAACCATTATTAGGAAAGTCTGGCTTCACAGCAGTAACCTTGGTCTAGAGCAGGGGTCGGCAACCCACGGCTCTGGAGCCGCATGCGGCTCTTCAGCCGCGGTAAGCTATGTTTTGCGGCTCCAGACTATGGCTCTTCTGATAGCAAAGGTTGCCGACCCCTGGTCTAGAGCTTGCTCATCCACCACTCTGGGTATGGTGCACATGCACTCTGATCACACATAGGAGCTGTGAGGAGATGGAGCATGCTCAGTGAGGATGGAATTTTTGGAGATTTTAACAGCTAAACTCTAAAAGGACTCTCCTGAGCATGTGCAAACTGAGATTTTTTCAAAGGTTTATAACTTGGCCAAATTTTCACATGGACAGCAAAAGTCTTATCCCTGACACAAAGGCCATCCTTTCCTCTGATGAATTTCAAATCCTTGTTCCAAAGCATGGGGGAAAAAGGTCATTTAAATTTTTTTAAATCATTTTTTAATCATTGCAAAACAATATTTTTTTTCGCTAACCTTGTTCTCATAAAAGGCTGGACTGTTTTGGCTGAAATTTTCCAGAAGCATTCAGCCTGGGACAGACACCTAGCACAGAAAATTTCAACCCAAACTAATATAGTTTGGCAAAGTAATAATCAACTGGAAATGGAGTCTTCTAATGGGGAGTATTCAGTGCTTAATTTGGCTTGGCAGTTCATAGCCCTGGTACCTTTGGGCTTTTGCTGCATCAGTTATGAATGTAAAATGTTGTTTGAGCCCCAGTACCTCTCTCATTACAAATTAAGCACTGGAAGTGTTGGGAAATCTTAGTAATAAGAGATGCTACCAGCCCCACTTATAGCCTGTGTGAGAAACAGATTTGCTGGAGGGTGGTTAATTTAGTACTGGTGACCTCCACCCGTCTTTTCAACTTCCAAGATGTGGACGGAGCCCCTGCTGAAAGATGCCCAACTGACAGCCTCAAAGACTGCAACCCTTGATTTATCCATAGAATAAGTACAGCACAGGCAGCAGAAATGCAGGTTTCCTCACACCAATCTGGTCAGTGTGCCTCAGCTATACTAGGGGTCAGAGTGCTCTGAGCTCTTTGCAGACTGCCAACAGCGGGTGCAGATCGTGTTGTTGAGTCTTCATGACATGGATGCCTGGACTGCACCAACTCATTTCACATACGCCATCAGATAGTAACAACTTTTGTTCATAACCAAGCTAAGCTGAATATAATGGGCCTGATTCTCATTTATGCTAAGGCTCCTTTAAAACTGCTTTACTACCAGGTATAAATCGGGTGCCCATTACACCACCACAGCAATGAAAAGAGGCCTTAATATAACTGAAAATTCAGGTCAGCACAAATTCCTTTTGCCAGATTCCTGAACAGAAGCATGAATAAGAAGTTAAAAATATCTGTCAATTTTTTGCCATTGCAATTTAGGCTAATTTTGTAGCCTTTTATACACTAGAGTTTCACATTTTTGGTAAGCACTCCTGAACTCTGCTATTCAGAAAAAATTCAGCAAAATGGTTATTTTTCATATCAAATCCCATGAAAGATGTTAGGATCTTTTCACTGAAAAAATCTGCCTTTGTTCAAAAAGAAACTCAATTTTCATTTGAAAATTAGTTTTCCTCTGAAAAAAAAAATAGTTTAATTTCAATTTAATATTTTCTTCTTTTTCTTTTGGAGGAAAAAAAGCTATGAATTTTCTTATTTATAATGAAATGCAAAACCCCCTAATATTTAGAATACATGCTGTTTTGCTGCAAATATTTTGCACATCTCTGTTCCCGAGCCATTCAGTCTCATAGGCTGATTTCAAAGGAATTTTGGATTAAACCTCTAGTTAATTCACTGTTATTCTCACTTTAGTTGTTTCTTACACACTGGATATTTTTAACTATTGCCACTTAATTAACAAACACACAGATCCATTGCCACAAAGCTTAATAATAGTTAAGAATTAAAAATGTTGCCTTTCCACTGCACTGGACCACCACTACAAGCAGTAAATGGACTCAATGAAAAGGCATGGCGTGTTCAATGCATTACAAAAGCAGTTGAGTGCCTATCAAATATGCGAAAGCCTAATGCTCAAATGATCTTGTACACATCAGTGCTTATGCATTATAAAAAAATACAAAAACAATTAAAGCTATTCTCAGGGGATCCTTCTTCCTGAGCCCAAGATCAGAATATATAATAGGTCAGGGATATTCTGGTGCTTTGAAATGAAGAGAGGAGGAGCAAGCTTTTGAAACTGCCAATTTATTGCCCATAGCTGAAGGTAGCGTGTCCATCTTGGTTTCTTATAATCAGACAAAGTGAAGGTGTTTTATAGTAAGTGCTTTTAAAAAAATAAGATCAAATATGGCTGTTAACATTTAGGAAGTTAAAAACATGTTTAAATATTCTATGAAAACACTCAATTCAAATGTACTCACAGTGAAGCAATACTAGACTACTATAAAACACGCTCCATATTTTTTATCATCGATCACTGCCACCAGAGGGCCTTTATGTTTCACAACTGAAATGAAGCATCTTTATACCAAATGAAAATTGTTTCATTATGCAACTTGCATACACACTTTATTTAAATCAGTGGCTTTAAACCCAGTCCGCTGTAGGTTTCTCATTCAGATTTCCAATTCTGAAAGGCTAGCTGCCTGTCAGAAGCTTGGCTTAGGCCCACTCCTGCCTGATCAAAATGAGTTGGCTTGATTTCACTGCATAATATGCACCACCTGTGTTCCACAGGAACTGAATTGGCACCAGTGTGTTTTCACTTGAAGCCAACCTATGTGTATGTGTGTGTGTGTATATATATATATAATTTTTGCTCCCATGACAAATTTAGATTCTTTATGAGAGCCTGGCAGGTTTTATGTGGTAATGTACCACAGATGATATTTCAAAATTCCAAGTAACCTGTATTTTTATAGCCTTACATTAGACATAAACATATTTCACTAGGGTGGTTGCTCTGTTGGCTACTGCTGTATAGGCCATTAGCAGCCAGAAACTATTAAGACAGTTTTATCCTGTATAGTAACGCTACAAACATAATAATGACCATGGTCCTATTTATGCCAAAAGGGACAACCAAAACAGTATGTATATTTTCTGCTGTTTCATCATGTTTTCTAATTTGACTTGCTGCATTATCTCTTGGTAATCTCCCTCACCATTACTAAACCTTCATTTCTGTGTCTAGTCGATTGTAAGCTTTCTAGAAGCACACCATTTATCATTCAAGTCCTTCTTGACTAAGCAGAAAGAAAACCCTAGCTTTCTCAGGAAGACAGTTTGTTTCCTGTATCTAAGTTTTAAATTTTTACTCTTATTTGAAGGATTTGCATGAGCACTTAACTAACAACTTTGGTTGCAGTAAAATAAGGTTTAATCATGGAATAAATTAGGTTAGATTTTCCAACACTTTACCACTATGATTTTAGTTCTTTATTTTGTAGATTCAGGTTTTTTTCTTTGAATATAACAATTAAAATACAAAAAGGGCTTTGGATGAAAAAAAATTAAATTTATACAAAGAAAAAAGTGCTGAAAGGATTTAGAATACAACTAACTCCAATAGTGTTTTGGAGTATAGTAAATAGGATTTATTTATAGGATTTATTTGAAGGGACAATGTCAAGAAGTTTAAACCTAAAATTTTTCAGATGCTTTTGGTTTGCAGGAGGGTGGCAGAGAAGATTACAAAACCCTCATTTTTTTCCCATTGAAAACAGTTCTCCTCAACCCCCATTTAAAACACTTCTGCCACAGAGCTGACACTACAGTATTGTGCTAGTTTCTGAGAGCAGGAGAGTGAAATTGACTAATCTAGTTCATTTTCCAAGACTAACAAATGCAAAATGTCAACAAAGAACATAAATGATAAAAAGTTACACTTTAGGGCCATATGTCATTCAACCTGACGTCAAGTAATTTGACTTATAGGCCTAAACTAGCAACCAGAGTATAGTTTGATAAATCAGTTCAGTGTTAGCAGAATCTGCTGTAGAACTACTGGAACCTCTCTCTCACTGCCACTCCTTCCCACCTGCTGTACCCCAAGAATCAGTCACCACCACAGATTTGAGTTCTTATTTAGGATCCTATCACCTTGGCTTTATGGAAGTCTCCTCTGAAATCAGAGCACAATTCAAATGGGCAGAAATAACCCATTTTGCCTTTATATGGTGGAAGTTTGTGTTTTGCAGTTTGAGAACAAGTTTATTTTAATGGGACTATTCAACCAACACTCTTTTCTACAGCAACCTTTGCTGTCTGAGTTACGAGAGCCTCAATAATGTTAGGCTTACAGAAGTCAAAGCGCTGAAGATACAAGAAGCTTTCTTAGCTGGTGTAAGTCAGTGGAGAGCCACGGATTTCAATGATGCTTCACTGACTTACAGTAGCTGAGGATGCGGCTCAAGAACATGACTATATTTAGTGTAACTGAAAATACAAGATGTGGATTAAGATGCTGCAGATTAATAGAGTAAATGGAAAACAGTGTAAGTGCAACAAAAACAAGAGAGAACCTGTTCTGACACCAACGTCCTATTTACTATGAGCGGCTGGAAAAATGCAGTAAAAATAAAATACTTTTTTTGTATATGGTTACCTCTTTGGCATAAAATGCATGAAAACTGCTGCAACTGATGGAGTGAATACAGAAAAAGCATACGAGTTGTTACTGTAGTGGCAGGAAATCTAAATTAAATCTAATTATCCTTAATGTGGCTTTCTTGAAATGTTCTTCACTGAGGTGAAATGTGAAGTATACTGTGTAAGTGAACTTCCACATGCTGTTTTATAAAATAAGTAACTGCTATGTAAAAATCACTATTATGGGTTTAATTTGCTTCACAGAATTCAACCAAACACTATTAATAAAGTATTTTACTTAATAAAAGCAGCCTTTTCCCAGTGAACTAGAATGGCTTCAAATGCAAAAGTGACTCTAAGTTTCTTTTGGATTATCTGTATAAGCAAAATATGTAAAGAATAGGTCTGAGAAGAATAAAGTAAAGGGATCAGATTCTGATCTTCTTTAAACTGGTGTAAGTATGGAGTAACTACAGCTTTATAAGCCAGAGAGAATGTAGAATATTTGCATTTGAAGCCAATCTTTCACAGCTCACCTTTCTGTTATGGGCCAGAGATCACACCTCACTTATCATCAACAGTTACAATACTGCCCTAGCCACTGTATCTCAGAGAATCCAGTCTACCTCACCTATTCTCTGTACAGGTTAGAATGCCCATTGTGTCTACTGCATTCACCTGTCCAATATGGCTCTAAGACTTCATCCTCCAGACACCATGGCCACCCCTATAATGAGCCAAATGTATCTGTGGGGCAACTTCAGTGAGACTACTCCTGTGCTTACAGTTAAGCACGTACTTAAATGCTTTGCTGAATTAGGGTCTTCTATCATAACAGTGAGCACTTCTCAAAGCACTCACCCTTACCACACGGCTGCAAACTAAGCATTACTATTCTCTTTTCAGAGGTACCTTAACCAAAGGCAGATGATAGGTAACTCACTCAAAGCCATGAATGGAGTTGGATGTTGGAGCCAGGGTTGGAACACTGGCTCCCACTAAACCTGATTGAAGTTTTTTAAATTTCAAACTTGGCTTTTTTATTTTTCCAAATTAACTTTCCAATTTTGACCAAAAAGAAAAACAAACAAACAAAACAAAAACAAAAAAGGGGGGTGAGGTGAGGGAGAAGAGAAAACAACATTTTTTGTGGATTTCCCCCATTTTTCAGCCAGCACTGGCTCCCACAGTATATACCTCTTCAGTCTGCTAGAGTACGCCGCTCTCAACAAAAGATCATTAGATTAAATGATACCAATGCACCCAAAGCAAGAAATCTTTTTCTACGTAGTGCAGTAAAATAGAACCAATCAAAACTGCTAGCCCTGCTACAAGCAGACCTGAACAAACCCCTCCCTGTTCACAGGCTTTTAGCCATTTGCTTAGCGATCTTGATCATCATGATGAAAGAGTATATATTTTCAAACTGGTATTTAATTTAATATTGTCATCATGAAGATAGTTGGAAAGCGCATAAGTCTTATTATTTGCATTAGATTAGCATGTGGGAACCTGTACCAAGGATCAGTACACTACACAGTCAAGTAACAAAGTATAGAGTCTCTGCCCTCTGGAATTATTGTATAGTATCAGACAGGATATAAGAGGTAGATACAACACAAACAGGGTGGAAAAGGATAGCATTGATACGGAATATAGTATAGCATTGATATGGAATGTGGTATATTTTATTACCCCAGACTTCCCCACCTGAACATCAGATTAACTATTCTACTGTGAAACAGTGCAGAGGGCACTAAGCCTAAAGTAAATGGCAATAAGTTACATTCTTATCTACTTATTTTAGCATCTTTCAAATTGAGGAAATAACTAATATCTACAGCAGCTGCTGCTACTCCTGTTACTCCTGGTTGCAATCCAATTGGCTTCATTTTGAAAAGAATAGAATTCCCTTTAAGAGGCTGGTATCCAGCTAGGGAAGGTATAGGATTTATTCAGAAGCACCTCCTGAAAAGTGAGAATTAAATTTAAAAGGTCCTCTTTTGAGGCAGCTGCTGGATAGGAATAACTATGGGAGACCATTTTCACAAAGAAAAGAACCCACTCCTCTTCTCCTGTTACTGATTCAGACGTGACAGAGTATTGAATAGATCTCCTGTTGGTAACCGCTTTTGAGCATAAAAAGAAAAAATGGATATTCCAGTAACTAAAGGAGAGGCTAAAAGTACATATTTCTGGGTCACTGAAAACAAGTGAAGCACAAGGGAAATGTTCTCTCTCCCCCAAAAAAGATTGAGGACACACAAATAGTTCTGTTTCGACATTGCAAACCCAGGAATAAAAGATATCTACACTACATTTTTGGAAAGCTTTTCTTGTGTTGTATCCTGAAAAAATTATAATTGCTTCTTCTAACCACAATTACACATTTGAGAGAGAGACTGGGATAAATTGTCACAGAAATAGATGTATAACCATTAAAATTATTACTGCATGAGTTGTCTTTTTAGGATTACTATATCTTTTCAGAAAACACATTGAAAAGGAACTTTATCCTCCCTTCTTATTCTTCAAAAACACTTGAGAATCCAGTTCCAAATTAACCAACCAACCACAATTCCCACAAGAAAAGGCAAGATAGGTCATGAGGGCTGGTATTTTAACTAGACCTACTCATTTGATGATCATCGTTATAAGTATAAACTATATTTTCAAAGCTCACATTTTAAAATCCTATATTATCATTATCCTATATTATCACCAATATATTTCATACGTTATTTCTATATATTTCCAAAACTTCACTGCACAGCCTGCCACCCTCATTCCTGCATTATTTTTAACTATATTGGGCTCAATCAGCCCCTGGTGTAATTCCATTGCAGTCAGTGAATGGGGGGGAAAGCACAAGTTAGAAATAAGGCACAATTTATTTATTTACAGGAAGGGTGCCTAACCAGGAGAACAAACGTCCAAGGGAAGTACAGTATGAATTATCCACCTCAGGATAGATTTCCAGACAGGTGAAAATACACTGACCTGACCACAGGACCAAGCCACAAAAAGGGAGCGCCCCGGTCCGGAGACAGACGGAGAGATGGACACCACGGAGTGAGCAACCAACGGAGGGGACACTAAATCATGAGTGAGCCAATCCCCAAATGTGGCCACAAGGAGGTGCCCCAGCAGTGACTACTGAACCCTATGACAGTAAATAAAAAACTTAGAGCTAAATTCAGCATTGGCAACAGCAAGTTCAACTCTATGGATGGCACTGGAGTTACACCCCTTGGGGCAAAGATGACTTTGTCCCCATTACTTTTTTAAAAACTGAGGTTTTGACACCCAGTTCCCATTAGCTTTGTGAGATTCTGGCATCCAAATAACCTAGAAGGCTTTAAAAACCTCAGTCTCTGCGCATTATACACTTCATCATGTTACTTTCATGGTGTTGTGTGCACATAATACTTGATTATGATGATGGCACTTTTTGCTGCACAGAGCAACGCATGACTACCGATCCTCCCATTTTCCTACCACTGCTTGGCACTGAACACCAGCAACATATCTGCTAGGCCTCAGAGACATTCATCAAAAGATGCTGTGTATCAAGAGAAACGTTAAAACTCTGATGCAATGAAAATAGTGTTTTATTCTCAGTCAACACTCATTCATTCACTATCTGCCAGTCCATTCTTCCCAGGGACAGCATCAATGCACAATGGAAGCCAGTATACAACAGACAATATTGCTACCGTTGGAAGATGAAAGTGAAAACCATGGTTTTTTTTTAAAAAAAAAAGCACCAAACTGCAGGCGAATCAAAGTGACATGTCATTGCCAAGGTTTTGCCTACCTGCTCAACAAACGTAACACATCAATTGCTGATATTATCAAAGGAAATAACGTTTCTACCCACATGGGAAATATGTCAGAAAAACAAATGGAGTTAAATAAACAGCAGAAGGAACAGAGAAATATTGATTCATAGCTTTCTCCCCTCTATCCTTTACAAAGGGTCCCCTTCACCAATCCACCACTCAGGTCACTGAGATAAATTCCTCACCCCCTTCCTGCTTTACCCGTTGTTGGGTACATTCTCTTTTTGTCTTTTGTTCGAAACAGCAACAGAGTGGCAGTTTGACCTCCTATATCAGCAGTAAGTCTGCGATTGCTTTGAACACAGCCCTAATGCAGTGATGGCTGGTTTGTAGGAAGAATCTTTCTAGTGAAAGCAAGATAGGTAAGAATAGTACTGATAATGCTGTAAGAAAACTACCAATACATGAACATTGTGGAATAAAATAACTATTGTGGAACTGAAGGCCAAAAAAAATTGGTGAAGTCCTTCCCCATTCAAATCTAGCTCAAGCCAGGAATGGCTTTCGAGGTGGAGGCAGATGGTAACAAGGTGACTCACAGCCCTGGGTACCCCATTGTGTCCCATGGATAAGCAATGCCAAAAGTCCTACCCCTAAACAGTTGTCCACGTGCCCCACCAGCCCCACCTCCAAAGCACAGCTTTAGGGCAGCAGAGTAGCAGACTTTGCAGAGTGGTGAAATGCTGCTGAAGCTTGCGTTTGCCTACACGATCCCTTTTATTGCCATAGGAAGTAGCAACGTGACTGCCTGAATCGCTGCCTCGGATGGAGTTAAGGAATATCAAACTGTACTTCAAAAGCAGAAGTCATTAGCAAGTATCTGCTTGGCGAGTGACAGCTGAAACAGTGAAAAGTTAAGGTTAAATATATTTTAACAGTTAAGGTTAAATATATTTTTCTACTTTATCACCGTTCATTTCCCCTAAATATAGTAAATGTTCAGGAGACACACATCCTGAATTACACAGAATGGCAGATTGTGATCAGAAAAAGAGAGGGGGTCAAGAAGCATGTCACCTTGCTTTTGGCGGAGGACAGTGCTCCCCCTCACGGATCTGGCAGAGATGCGCAGGAGGGCCAAGGCTTTCTACACCAGCCTTTTCTCCCCAGATCCAACCGACACCGACGCCTACAGGGTGCTCTGGGACAAACTGCTGCCGCTCGGTGTGGACGACGAGGACTGGCTGGAGCTCCCTCTCATTCTGGCCAAGATCTTGGAAGCCCTCCGTCTCATGCCCACCAATAAATCCCTGGGCAAGTCCGGGCTGACTGTGGAGTTTTACCACAGGTTCTGGGACATCCTTGGCCCAGACCTTGCTATTGTCTTGGCTGGGTCCTTGGGGAGCGGGGAACTCCCCCTGTTGTGCAGTTGAGCCGTGCTCGCCTTGCTGCTCAACAAGCGGGACCTCCACAACCTCAAGAACTGGCGTCCCATATCGCTCCTCAGCACTGACTATAAGCTCATAGCAAAGGCCATATCGCTACAGCTAGGGTCCATGCTAACGGACGTAGTCCATCCCAACCAGACCTACATCATCCTGAGCTGCACCATCTTTGACAATCTTTATTTGGTCCGGGACCTCCTTGAGCTCGGGTGCAGGGATGGTCTGTCATTTTCCCTCCTGTCCCTGGATCGGGAGAAAGCGTTCAACAGGGCGGACCAGGGTTATCTCCTGGGCACTCTGTGGGCATTTGGCTTCAGGCACCAGTTTGTAGATTTTCTTTAGGTGCTATATGCTTCCTCAGAGTGCTTGGTCAGGCTCAACTGGACCCTGACTGCACTGGTCAGCTTCGGGCGTGGTGTGCGTCAGGGCTGTCTGCTGTCAGGCCAGCAGTACACTCTGGCCATTAAACCCCTCCTCTGTCTCCTCCACAAAAGGCTTGCAGGTAGTGCTGTCAGCATACGCGGATGACGTGCTCCTCATGGTCCAGGACCCAGGTGAGCTGGCGCGAATGGAGGCCTATCAAGCCATCTACTCGGTGGCCTCCTCCACCCTTTGACCTTCATGCCTGTCCCTGTTTTTCCATTCATTGTCTCCTGTAATTAACAGAGTCTGGGGGAGGGGTTGGGGGAGGGGCTTTTACACATCCTGGTACTCAAATAGTACTGGGCCCTAATTAGAAAGAATGGGAAGAGACTGAGTAAACCCTGCATGGGATGCGTTAACGAGGAGCAGCTGCTGGGTTTGTTAGGCCAGGCTCCATAAAGGCTCCCAGGAAGGAAGTGCAGGGGAGGAGAAGAGGAGTAATGAGCCAGCAGAGGGAGAAGCCGCAGCAGAGGGTGAGCTTCCCTGACCCACGGCTGGAGCAATAAGGCCCCTGAGGCTGTTAGGCTGGAGTGTGTCTTAGTATATGGTGGTGGGTTAAGTTTGTAAATAAAGAGCCCTGGTGGGAGTACAAAGCTGACGTCTCAGTGTGATTTGTGGGCACAGAGAACCTAACCAGCAGGGGGGCCTGTGCGAACCTGCTACACAGATATAAGAACGCCCAACAATAGGCTATACTATCAAAGCAATTCTAAAACAAATGTGCTGAACAATGCCAGGACCATCATGTTATATTAATGACTTCATAATATCAAGCTCTCATGTGTATGTGATATATTGGAGGCAGTGCTCTGCTAGTCAGTAATAGCACACCTGCCATGGTAATGATGAATGCACTGAATATTAAGAGAATGGAACAGGAGTTGTGCATGACATATCATGTATTTTACTAGTGGTTTTGCAACACCCTGTTTCTTATGGGAACAAATGAATAAAGTCTTTATAGTCCATAGTGCTTTTTATCTGTGGATTTCCAAACAATGTGTGTAAACATTATTAGGCATATTTTAGTACATTAATACATTATTAAGCATATTTTACAGGTTGGGAACGGACGCACAGAAAATGTACATGCAATACCAGTGTCATACGAGTCAGTAAGAGAGACAGGAACAGAAACCAGCTGCCCTGACTCCTAGCTCAGGCTATGCACCAATGGTGATTCAGTACATATTTTATATCACATTTCAGTTTATGTATGTGGATTCTGCTGCAACTAAAAGTGACCCAAATGAATTATGAATGTTAAAAACTCCTTATCTGAAAGGATTCTACTGAATAACTTTTAAAAATATTTCTTATATTTGCATATGAACAAAGAGGAACATTGTCCAGAAGCGTTTAAACCTTCTTTCTTTCCAGGACATTTTTTTTTCCTATTTACAGTCTTCAGGTCAACGAGACAACGCAGCAAAGTACATTCGTAGGTGCAATGAAAGGCATACATTTCCTTTGGCATGTTGGTGCAAAGGCTCAGATTCTGGCAAGCAAAGCAACAACAACAAAAAAGTAACATTTGAGTTAAGCCATTGGCTTGCTCAATCCAGCAGAGACGCCTACTACAGCAGCTGATTACCCAGAAGAATGTAGAATGATTATCCAGAGGGTTGGATTCTGGTAGCCTTACACACACAGAATAGCATCCTACTCTACAACTCATCCCACTGACTTAAATAGCAGCAAAATGTTACTCAGCTTCACTCAAACGATCAGAATCCAGTCCAGGGATTTTAAGTGTTTCATTAAATTATATAAAAATGGGCCAAACCCTAACATCCTTACTGAGGCAAAACTCCCACTGACTTCAATAAGAGTTTTGCTTGATGAGCAAGGAGGAAAGACACTATCCTACAAGCTGTTCCATGTAGAAAGACCTCAGCACCTGTGATTTCAGTGGATGTCCAAGTGAGCAGAAGAGTTCACCCAATGGAGTGGCTTGCAGGATTGAGGCCTGAGAGTGTAGATTCATGACGACCCAATTTTGGGCACCACCGCACTCTAAATAATTAATAATGAATAAGGACTTCAGATGTGGGGCTAGTTTATGGACAGTACTGTCCAATCATCAAGCCATGACTGTTCCAATGATTGACGCTCAAAGTTCTAGCTGTGTTCAGCATTAATCCTACAACTCAAAATCTAGAGAGCCTCAGTGTTCAGATCTGGATCTAAAACGTCCATGCAGAAGTGTCAGATCCGGGTGTCACACTGCCTAACGTGCCTCACAGCCATGAGTGCCAGTATCCGGGCAGACAGTCAAGAAGCAGGGCAGAGACCCCAAACGGCTTGTATGCTCAATCATTAGATTTCACCATCCCAGTAACAAGTGTGAGCTCCTAAGCATTATAACAGTCTTACCAGGGAGTCACAGCATTCCAGTCTATCTTGCCACCCAGGCAAGCTGGACTTAGTGATAGATGGTTGCTATATACCAAAGATCATAAAATATTCAGGTTGTTTCCTCTCCCAGAAGACCAGTCACTCACCTCAGTTCAATTCATGCCTTAGATCTCATCCCAACAACAACACTTGTAACCAAACCTATAGTAAACTGTCTGGATTTACCAGCTAAGAAATGAAATGAGAGTTATTACAAGGTTAAAGCAGGCAAACATATGTACACACAAATAAGTTACAGTCTTTGTTTTCAAAAGATGACAGAGTTGTAGGAACGTGTCAGCACTGAATGTCTTTTAGGGCTAGTCCAGGTTGACTCTGGGGCTCCCTGCTTCTGCTTTGTAGCTCCAGCTCTGTTAGAGTCCACTCAGCAGAAGATTAAACATTTTCTTAGGCCTCGTCTACACTAGAAAGTTTTGTTGACAAAAGTTTTGCTGGCAAACAGCCACCGCTGTAATTAAATTGCTGTTATGTGTCTTCACTGTCTCCTGTCAGTGGAGGGCATTCATACAATCAGCTCTTTTGTTGACAAAGTGAGCAGTGCACTGTGGGTAGCATCCCACTGTGCAACTGCAGGCAAGGTGCTTTGGGAAGGGTTTGCAATGCCTCATGGGACAGGCCCAGCGTCACATGAGGAAAGTTTCTGAATCCCATCATTCCATGGGCATCTTACTAGTTTGACAGCTGCTTTTAAACTGCCCTGTGAGCCAAGTTGACACTGCTGAACACAAACACAAGAAGCCCAAGAAGCAGAGGGAGAAGGGAGAGTGAGTGAGTGAGTGAGAGAGAGAGAGATACAAACACACATGGAGAAAGACAGACAACAGTTCAGACAACAGTTGGAAGCAATCAATCCCAAGGCAGAAACTGCTACACAGACAGCTCATAGCTGGCATCCCCCATTTCCCTACACCCCTCAGCAGACATGGGTCTGGTACACCCATAGGGGCAGGGGCAGGCAAAGGGACACAGCCCCCCCCCCCCTCCTGGCTCTGCATGGCACATCAGGAGTTGCACCGCTCCCCAGTAGTTTAAGGCAAGCAAGGAGGACTGTGTTTGCTGTGCTGCAGAGTAAGTTTCATGGCGAGTTAACTTGAAAACTTCCTGGGGCTTTGAAAGGAGAGGGGTGGAGGCTGACAGCTACAGGGCAGCGGAGCTCAAACTACTTACCAGAGTGGCACTCACGATGGCATGCTGGAATAATCAGGAGGCTATTTTTAGTGATATAAGCTAAGGATAGCATCTACACACGTGCTTTTTCGCAAAAACTTTGCCAAAAAAGGCTCTACGCCTCTTGTGTAGGTGGTTTTATATTGTCAACAAAACAGGGCAATTTTGTCAACAAAAGGGTCATTGCAGAGTGTACACCAGGATTGTTTTGTCACCAAAAGGTGACTTTTGTCTACAAAACTCTTCAGTGTAGACCAGGCCTTCGAGACACAAGATGGGTGAGACCTGCCATGGCTACACCACCGCATACAAAAACCGTCTTGACAGCTACTTTTATTTCTTTTTGCCACAATTCCCGCTGATGGGACAAGCCCTTTTGCATGTAACCTCTTTGCAGGCGTAAACAGGGGTAATTAACAAAATCTTTGTCTTGTGATGTCCCACAATGGCTCATTTAATTTTGATAGGCCTTCTTGAGGGGCAGGAGAGATCCCTCATGACGGGGTTCACAGTTTCAGTGTCAGCGGACCAGGTCGTAGGCAGTCAGGCCTAGTGGTCGGAGTCCAAATTCCGGAGCCAAAGGTCAAAACAGAGTCAGAGTCAGGAATCAGAGCCAAGGGTCAGAACTAGGACCAGAACAAGAGTCAGGGAAGGCCAAAGCAGGGCTGGTTTTGAGGCAGGATCGAGGCTGGAATAGAATGGGAACAAGCCTAGGTGAGGGCAGGATCTGGGCTGGAGCAGTGAAGCAGCAAAGCAGTAGCAAGGCTTGGAGAGACAGCACAGGGAGGCAGAAAGTCCATGGGCATGTGCACTGAGTATCCAGAGAGCTATGGCTGTTGCTGAGTTTTAAGAACCGGCCTGCTGGCTTCCTCAGCCATTCAGGCAGGGCAGTCTGTCAGGAGTCTAGGGCTTTACTCCTGACACAGAGCAAACATTTTCTACTGTTACAAGCAAAAATTTAAACATTACCTTATCACATGCTGTAAAGATATTACAAGTGAAATTAATGCATGCAGCAAACTTATAAGCATTTCAGAAAATCTAAACACTGAACGCATTTTAAAGCCAACTCCTCTCTTAACCAAACTAACACATAGTTGAAACAGACTGGTTTCCAGCAATTAATTTGTCAGTGCTCATGGCATCTGATATATCAGCATCACACCGGGGTTCTCATTCAGGTTCATCTTAATGACAACCTTGTGGTATAAAACAGCTTTAAACCTGCCTATTTTCATGTATTCATCCAAAAACTTGGCTCATGGTTCCTTGGAAGGTTTGCCATTTTTTTTTAAAGTGAATCTGAATCAAGTTCCAAGAGAACACCCTAATTAACCTATCTCAGTGGTCTACAACATATGCAGAATGAAGAGGTGCACTGGCAGCTTGGCAGAAACTGTGTGTCCGCATCTAATTTCCGTATATATATACATAGCCTTTTAATCACAAATAAAGGCACGGAGTTATTCCTTTTCTTGTTTACAGAAAACTGCATGTGTTCACACTCTTAAGAAAACACCCTGAAAGGCCTAATTCTCCACTGCCTTGCACCTTGTGCAGTCAGTGTGTCACATCAGGGCAACGTGGGTGTAAAATGCTACCCAATCAAATCAGAAATCTCCACTCACGCTCTTGCTGGCCTCTTTCACCCCTTTGCTCTGGTGTAAATTACTACACTAAAGGTGCAAGGCAAAGGAATAGCAGGCCCAGAAAGACAAAATCTGTTGGGAAGCCTGCAGAAGAAAGTATGTCAATGGGAAAGCTGGCTCTACTTCTCTGGAACCTGCTTCCTGCTTCCTCCTATGCCAGGGTGGGATTGAGGGCTGGACAGCTGGCATAGGAGTCAACTCCATTGTCTTCTCACCAGTGGGAAGTTCCTCATTTCAAGTAGCCATTTATACTAGTGCAAAGTGGATGTACAGCACTGCCATTCTGCTCTGGTAACATTTTTGCACTGATCATGGGCAGTGGGTAAAGCTTCCCCTCAGGAAGGCTAGCTCCCCATCTCACCTCTTCTGCCCCAGGCCCTGCTCACAGCCCATTTCCACTCCACCACAGGCCCTGCTCCCTTTCCCCTCGTGTGTCCCTGGCTGAAGAGGGATGCGGCGGGAGCAGTGGTGGGCGGGGCAACGGAGGGGAGGTGGGAGGAGTGGAGGGATGCGTGCAGCAAGCAACTGCGGGGAGCAGGGATGCAGGGAGCGGCAGTGAGGGGGAGTAAAGGAGGTGTGTGACAAGAGGGGTGAGCAGTGGGGGGATGAGCGGGGTGTAGAGGTGGGAAGCAGTGAGGGCGTGGGACAAGGAGACAGGAGAGGAGGAACCGAACAGGTGAGCAGCTGCGCGGCACAGGGGCATGGAGGGGGGAGGAGGAACCAGTGAGCAGCAGTGATGAGGACGTCCAGAGTCCAGACTCAGCGATTCGAGCCAGGGATGGTGGTGGCCTGATGTGCTGGAGAAGGGCAGAGCAGCCGCACAGCTAGGCAGAAAGCCACAGGTAGAGACCATGGGAGAACGCTGCCTGCCTGTGTTGAGCTGAGCTGTTATATGCACCATGAAGGTTCCCGGGTGGCTGAGGAGGTGGTATCTACTGCTTACATCCCAGGTTCATCAATAATCCCCCTGGGGAGTCCAAGAGACCTAGGAAGTGAGAAGCAGATACCACCTCTTCAGCCACCAGGGAATCTGCATAGCACATAAAAGCTTCCACCCTCCCAGGGGAAAAGGGGGGCCACATGCACCAGGGCGTCCAGCGGCATGGTAGCAGCCGCGGCTGCGACAGGGAAGGTTTAGCCTTTCCTGGCCTTTGATACCCACCTCCTACGGCACTGATGTAAATTACAATACAAGATGCAGGGTAGCAGAAAATCAGACCCCAACTTTAGAGATCTCTTGAAAACAAAATATCAGGGCAGCTATTTCAAGTGTTGATCATTGCATAATTTATTATCACGTGAAGTTTACTTGCCTGGACAAATCTAATCTTTGCGTGGTGGCTGAAAGAATAAGGGAATTATCAAAGATACCAACAAGTAGAATCTGTCCACTGGAATTTAGCAAAGAATGGATGTGGGTGAGACTCTCAAATGGGATTCGAGTCTCAGATGAGCTTACCTTTTATAGAACTTCTTTCCCTGGGGAAACGCATAAGCAGACTTATGCTTTGGCTAGCACCTTCCACAAATTTGCATCTGTCATTCAGAATCTGTGCATTCCTATTATATAAGTGACAAAGTGAGGGCAGTAATTAATTTTACTGTGTACAGAGCTGATTGATATCAAGCAGAATTATACTACAGTAATCAAGTTAGTTGCAGATGTGTTAAGTGCTAGTTTATCAAATTTTACAGGCACACAATGATTCTGTATAAAGACGAGCAACAACACTAACGAGAGCAGAGGGTCATTAATATGACATCTGATTTTTTATTTATTTATTTATAACACAAAAATTTCCATGCTTGTCAGCAGTACAAAAGGTACCAGGATATGTTAATGTGTATTATGTCAAAATTGTCAAGAATCTGAGCTTCAAGCTGGCTCCACTGGGATATGCTCTGTGTTTAAACACACACACACACGTGCGCTTATTGTGAGACGTTGGAACTTCAAAAGCTGAAGGCTGCTGAACGTGGATAATGGGCGTAATGTGCAGATCTGTAAAGGTGTGAAGATACACCGCTAAAAGGGATGTTGAAATAGAAACAAGATTCAACAAGGACAATTATCATCTCTGTCAAAGGCTTTCAGTGATCGGTGTCAGCTGCCATCACAGGAGGAGGGGGAAGAAAAACTGCTACATGAATATTTGATATTTTATGAAATTAGGCCAAGCTGAAATCTCTGTGAGCGTATTTTAATAGTGCACGTTTTCTGGGGGAGTGGAAAGGGGATCCATTCTCAGGCTATTTTTCATTACTGCTTCAATTATTTCCCTTTTGATGCAAGTGAACTTAGTGCTCCATGGCAAAAATGCTAGTCGGACATTGCTGGAGACATCTCACCCACAGCGCAAGCTTCTTCAGTACACGATGCCCCACCCCCAGGCTTCAAACAGACTGGGAGGGACCACCCCCACCCGGTATGATCCAGGAGATCCATCTTCTTATTTGTCCATCCGAGGCCTCTCAGCTGAGACTGCCAACACAGGTACTACCAATTAATGCCCACTGTGCAGCTCTCTTCCCTCCGTTTTGGTAGAGATTACCTCTCCCTGCTCCATGTCATGTCATAGCCAACCCTAGATGCAGGGGCCTCTTATTATTCTCTCTTTAAAGTGCCAATCCAGTCTGCCAGGACACCATTCGTATATTGTTAAATAATCCTCATCATAATGGTAGTACGGCTACCTGCTTGCTAAGAACTGGCCAGAGACAAGACCAGCTTGTCTCTCATGGCCCCCCAAATGGACTCAGAATAATGACTTTTCATCACTGCCAACCTGCATTAGATTTCCACAAGGGTTGTACAGGTGGAAGACTTTGTATCCCATCTAAAGCTGGGAGTTATATTTTCAGTTCAGCCAGCAAACAGGCAAATCGAGGAGATACTCAGTTCAGTCCCCACAATGTTTGAAATATGTTAGCAAATTGGAAACGTTTATTTCAGGCCCGCAAACTGTGCACATTTTCCTCCTTTGTAACCTGTGGTCTAGGGCACTTGCCTGGGCTGTGGGAGGCCTACCTTTGAACCCCAACATGTACCTCCAGCTGAGAACTACTGGCTTAGAGCATCTCCACCACAAGCGCTTAACAGTGGCTCCGCTGTACATGCTTAGTGTCAAAGTAGCCTTTGGTAAATGGTCTAACCAACAGGCTATAGAGCAGTGGTTCCCAAACTTTTCTCTGCCATGGCACACCTTGATACCTTTTAATTATTTTGAGGCACACCACCATATAGTCTCCAAATGAACTCATGGATATTCATGAGCCAACTCAACTCTTCAAGTAGTTTTTCAAGAAATTCCGTGGCACCCCTGCTCAGGCCTGACGGCCACCAGTGTGCCGTGGCACACTGGTTGGGAAACACTGCTATAGAGGCTATTCTGAGGTGGGCTGTTTTCAGTCTCTCCTGTTGAAGTTGTTCCATTTTGTATAAATACTTAACTATTCATTGTACTAAAGACAGAGTGAGTGAGAATGACTCTATAGCCTAGTGATTACTGCACTCACCTGGGAGGTAGGAGATGTGGATTAAATCTTCTCTCTGCCTGAATCAGAGGAGGGATTTCAATCCACATCTCCTACCTCCCAGGTGAGTGCCTTCATCACCAAGCTAAACTGTTTGCCCCCAAAATTCACCCAGCTCTAATCCCATCCCATATTTTGCCACCCAGTCACATATATAAAAAGGATTTTCTAAATAGCTAGAATAATTATTTTTAAGGTCAGACACATGCAATTGGGAGGGCTCTGCGGTACTGATGAGGCCCATACTACATGGGAGTGCAGAGCCTGTCCTTTACACGCCACCACAAGTATAGATGTGACCATACAGAAAATGAGGTCTCAGAGCCATTCGATGAATAAGCACATGGAGAACCCCTGGATTGCCTCAAGACTTTAACATGGTAAGCTTGTACATGGTGATGGCTTAATAATTTAATACCCAAGGCAACTCAAAAACTTCACAGTGCAGAGCTGGAGGCACAATGGTCCTAATTAAAAAATGTTTCATGTGCGGTTTGCACTGGCTGTGTGGCGCCTAGGTTCACAAAATGTGAAACATTCTTTTAAAGTAAAATAACACTTACAGAGAAACATGGGCCACAGGATTGCCCTGTGCACAGATGACTTTAATATAGATCTGAGAGAGGCACAAGCTGAAATCCAACATCTTCTCCCTCCTACTCAAAAGTCTCAGGTATTGAAGGGAAAAGATTTGTCTGGGAGCTGGTCTATTTTGTGGGCTAATTTGCACGGAAAGTTTCATGATGATTTTGCTCTGCTAGTCTGTACAAATGGCAATTTATTATGGCAGCCTCTGAGTATACAGAGACATGGTACATATTTCAATGAAACCTTTTCACTAATCACCCCTTTTTGTTTCTAAAGAAATAAAGGCGCAGCAGATAAATGTCCCCATTCTCAATGTGCAATTTTAAAAATTCTAATCTCGGTTTGTATGACTTGATAGGCGTGGTCCGGCTAAACCAGTTGGGGTGGAGGTGGACATTTTACACTTGGGGAGTGTGGAAAAAAGGACAGCAGTGAACACTTGCTGATCCAACACTACTCTTCTGTGCAGCTGTTGTATTCCTATTATGTACCCATAACAAACCTCCTCTCCAGGTTTCCATAGCGTGTCCATCAACATGGGATGGGAGCAGTGAGTGCATGCATTCTCACCTGGTGAAGCATGCCTCAGGAGTCGGTACTAAGAGGCTGCCCAGTGGGTCACACCCACATCTGAGAAATCCAGAATGAAAGATGGCAAAACCCGGCTGTCGCTAGTGAAAGAGAGGAAAAACAATTCACTCCCTTCTCTTCTCCCACTCCAGCCCTCTGCCCTGCGCCCTCCAGCCACCTACCTCAACCAAAGCAAAGTTCCCTAGTTCATCTTCCTCACCTCTTCCTAGCACAGTGCTGGACCATAAGGGAAGCGGCATTCCAAGAGGCGGTGAGGCCAGTTTCCATAGTCTCTTCAAGCAGCATCTCAATGGCACTGAGTATTGTAGTGGTGGACAGAGAGGAGAAACTCACCCACACCCACTAGCAAACCTGACACACACAGCACTTAATGCTCCCCTGTCCCCCCCCAACATCACAAGTTCATTCCAGGCACAAAATCCCACCACCCCCAACTCCCAAAGAGCTACCAATATTTTTCTGTAGAGCAAACACATAACTCACCTCTAATTATTTTGGAGGGTTTTGGGATAAGGTCAAATGTATGCCACCACATCACCCACTGTCCTGATGGGGGGAGGGATGTGATACGATCTGGCATCCTGGTTCTGCAGTTCAGCATGTCAGCCCCTGCCAAGGTCAGTTCTAGAACCCTCCTTTGGCCCTTCATTGCAGCCTACATTCTCCACCCACCCATCCACTTACCATCCCACTCCATTTAGTTTTTTAATGGCTGTGTTTGCTGCACAAACCCTGCAGCCAGCAATGGAGAGGGGCAGCCTTTTTAGAGGCTATGACAGAGTTAATCCAGGACAGGTCTACAGAGAGGGATTGCAAGAGCCACATTCTTTACCTTTGCCAGCCCTAAACAGATGGGATACATTCAACCTTCAATTCAGGAGGATTTATATGCACAACTTCCACTAGGATTTAGTGAGAGTGGCATGCAGAAATTCTTGTAGGTACAGAGAAAATTACTCCTGGGAATTACAACTCCACAATGATGCTCTGTCAGAGTCAAAACCAGTTCAGGGGTGAGAGTCCTGAATCTCCTCTTACATTTGGGCGAGCCACAGAGCTACCTGTTAATTTATTGGGTAAGCATCTAAGGCAATGGTTCCCAACCTTTTTGGCAGGAGGGCCACAGATATAATTTTTACAACCATGAAGGGCCACAGCAGCCACCCCTCCCGCGCACTGCAGCCAGACAGAAGGAGTTCAGCAAGTAGGTTGCCTTCTCGCTGATCTCCCGTCTCCCTGGCTGCAACAAGGAGCCTGCACTGGTCTTTTAGCCCTGGGGAAATACACTCCGCCTGGGTCTTTAGGGAGCAGCTCCCTTCTGCAGCCAGCAGGAGGGGAGCCGTGGACCACTTTGAAAGTCCCACTTTTGGCTCCCAGGCCACAGGTTGGGAACCACTGATCTAAGGATTAGGGTTTTTGAGTATGCTGTTCAGTAGGCTACATTCTTTGACACTCAGGTAAAACTTTTATACCGACAGTGCTTAATCTTCACTAAAGCAATTTCTTTTATGGCTTTTAGTCTTCAACCCCAGTGGGTGCTATATTTAACTCAGCCATCTTGTTCATTCTTCCTCTTAACTCGAGTTTGGCTTAAAGAAGGGAATTGCAGTCATGAATAAAACACCAGGAAGAAAGTCAAATCATTCAACCTGCTTTTAGGCAAATTATACCACCACAGCACAGGCCTGATTTCTAAATTGTTCTTCAATACTTAGGAGGGATTTTCATTCAGTTTACTGTTTAGAAGTTGAATGCAAAATATTCAGCATTAGCGCCATGTTAAGGAAAGATCTTTAAATACTCAGAAGTGACAAAATTCTGAACAGTAGCATTGTTCCCACAATGGAGACTCAGGGTTCGTCTACTCAGCAAGTTGGAACAGGGCAAGACAGGGTGTTAATCTACAGGGCACCTCTTGCTGCCCACTTACCTGCCATGTGGACATCGCTACAGCACAGCAATAACCTGGAATGCCATCACTGTAGCAACGTCCCCTCGGCCAGTTAGTGGGCGGCAAGCTGATGTCCTGTAGATTAAATACCCTGGCTTGCCACATGCTAACTTGCCATGTAGACACGCCTATAGCAGCACATCCTCAGACTGCTCTTTTAAACTGGGAGCTCAATTTCATGCACAAAATTCCCATCTGATTGTTGTTTGCATTTATTATGATTATGCATATAAATCAGGCAAATACCCCTACAAACAGCAACTTTGTTTCACAGGGCATATATTTGTATGGTATATTTCCCCTTCCATCAATGAGAACGCCAAGATGTGATCTTCTTCATGTAAAATCAGTTTAACATCACATCTGCTATCACTTCCATAGCAGCCGTAGGTTTGGGCTCATGCACAGGCTATACTATAAAGTAGACCCACATACAAATTTTACAGTGCTGTATAGGAGTTATAGAAAAGCAAGGTAAGGTAATTGAGACCCTTTTGAGGAAGTCAAAATGCTCTTTTTCTGCCTTTCCACTGGAAGGAGCTGCTGGAGAACTTAGGGGGGGCAGAGAAAGAGAAAGAAACGAATCATGGCTCCGTGATTCTGACACCCGTTATATGATGGTCCTGCCCCTGATACAGAGTACAGCAGCCCTGCTCTACTTTATATCAGCTGGCTATGGTCCCCAATGGGCCATCCATCATCCATGGATAGCCAAACCTCAATGAGCTCAAATCCTTGACATGCCCCAGTACACCAAGGACTGAAGGGGTGCGTAGTATAAGAGCTGGTTCTGTACCCATTGAAGCTACCAAAGCTACCCCAGCATGGCCTTCATTATCTCTACACATCAGATCTGTCTTTGGCCGTCTTTAGCAGACACTGTCACAGAATTACGTTACTGAAGAGTGTAGTACTTGTGTTATGAACAAAGAGGGCACAATTTTCAAACCTGGATGCCCAAAGTTAGCTTCCAAACTCCATGGTTAGGCACCTAAATAAAAATGGCCTGATAGTTCAAAGCTATTGAGGTCCCTCAAACTCCACTAATATCAAGAGATTTGATCACAGCGGTGAAACACAAGTTCTTAGCCTTCAATTGAAGATGTCGCACCTTTTTTATAAGGTCTAAATTACCTACTGCCTTCTGGCAAAGTCAGTACTACAGATGGTCAAAAAAAACCAGACATTTTCAACATTTTCAACTGGGTCTTCAGCAGTCAAAATCTGAATCTGATGAAAATTTTCATGGAAATCTCAAAATTTGGAAATTTTCAACCAGTTTGATTTAATACTTCCTCCTTTGTTTTGAAAAAGTGCTGTTGACTTGCTTAAATCTGTTCCAGATTTTTCTGTGAGGAAAGGGTTGTCACACAGTTCAGCAAACTGGTGAACTAGTTAGTGGTGCCTGAAATCCTCCCTAATCCCAACCCAACATCCAAACCTCACACAATTACACAACCTGGGCACAACATGTGTTAATAACACTCTCATGCCAAATGCTGACAAGCTTAAAGGACTGTCTTCTCACTGAATAAGAGTTTAATTCTTTTTTTGTCTGTAGGCCAAGCCAGGCTGGGGCTGAAGCCAAGACCACAGATTACCGAAAACGGTATTTGTGTGGTGCTCCATTGAAAGAAGAGTGAATTTCACATTACATTTTATACCTTGCCACTGCTCTAACAAATTGAGAAGATTAGCAAGAGAAATAACTGCCATATGGCTGGCTGGGGATCCAGAAGAAACCTTGACCCTAACTCTTAAATTCCTGTTCTCAGCTAGTATTTGTGATCACAAGTAGCTACTCCATATCCCCAGACCACCATAACGGCCACTCTTCCAAAGACCAGCACGATTGTTATTCCCCTCTGCACATTTAAACAGCAGAGAGGAACAGACAGGGAGCGGGCAACCAGGCACCTCCTAGTGGTCAGAGGAGAGTCTGGGTCTAGTAACAACCACCAGCTTGTGAACAAGACAGGAGGGAAAGAGCTGTCATGCTACACTAGCCAGCATGGTGGTTGGAGTATAGCCAGTCCCCCCTGTTGTTCTGGAAGGCGGTGCACAAAACCCCTCTTTTTTGTTTTGTGCCCTTTTTGTTACACCAAGCCTGCTCTCAGTAGGCCTTTCCTTTGCTATTAATGAATCTGCTTTAATTTCAAAAGTTCTGTTTGCAGGCTGTAATCTCAGCCCCAGTCCAATTTAAATATCTGTTGTTATGGTGGTGGACTTCTGGACCACCTCCCTCTCGCTCAATGCCAAAAACATAACAGAGAGATTTTCACCCACCGTTAGAAGCCAGCTGGTTATGCTGCTCTGAAAAGTGAGACAGATAAGGAGCTGTATAATACCCATGTAAGGCAATTTGCTAGCCTGTTTATCATACCTGACTCTGGGGTGCACAGCTTTATTTTGATTTGATAAAAAGAAAGGCAGTACAGCTGCAGTGCACTGCTGCTTCACCAAGCCGACAGATGGGCATCACTGTAAGAAAGCCACATGGCATTTTTTTGTTAAACTCAGCTCATTAGGTTTTATTTGCAATATGCTGCTGTATTGGCAGAAAACATTTAGTGAGCAAAAACATTAGTCCAAGTTTGTCAACAGCAATAGGAAAAAGATTCTATTGTGTAAGAATACGCACGTGGGTGCGGTTTGATTGCTTTTAATGTCCAGACATTTGCTCCTCAAACTTTTGAGGCTCTCTCTGTAACTTGTATCGTAATGTTAGCCCTGACTAGCATATTAATAGAGCTGCTATTCAAAGTTTACAATTGTTGGTACATTTTAAAACAAAGCATGGGTTTAAAAATCATGAGATTAACCTGCATGAGTTTGTCAATAAAACCTAGAAATTGCTTTCCCACTCCCCCCCCCCGCCAAAATCAAAAAAACCTCAGATCCCCAAAATTCCTTAAAAGTGATGAATGAATTTCAAAGCTGAGAATCAAGTCTTAAGTTTATGCATCATGTTATTAATAGGCCTTTAGAACTCTAAATAGTTCTCTCTTTCCCTTGCTTGGTTTGCTGATCTCATTCCAACATGCCAATTTCATTTCTTTTATATTAAGATCGAATTCAGCTTCATGGCATTATCAGAAACTGCACATACAATTTTGGGAAATTTCATGTTTGAAAATAAAATAAAGTATTTTCAAGCCACAAAACAGACAAAGAACATTTGGTGACCCCATTTAATCAAAAAGCCAGGTATTTAATGGCCCCATTTGAGAGATGCCTATGGCCTCATTGCCCACTGATGTGGGAACTAAGACGCTCAGCACTTCATAGGAGCAGGCCCTAAGTGGAGTACTCTATATACAGTGTTCCGCATTTTCAGAGCATTGTATTGAAGGTTTTGAACACTTTTTTGGTTTTCTCATGTTCCAGAGGGGGAAGGATTTTCAGAAACAGCTGGGTTTTCTCACCGTATGTTTCTCTTGCAGCTTTTGTGCTCAGTTCAACTGAGATTTTGGTTGTCAGGATCCGGTAAACGTCTGTATTGGCAAACGTGTTGGCAGTGTTCAGAGAAAACGCCAGTGTTTTGTTGTGTGTCACACAGTAATTCCAAGTTTCCGGCAATGAACATTACACTTCGGTGTGCAAAATCTGGCAATAATTCTGGTCGTTTGCCAGTCTCTTCAGAGTTTCTGCTTTAGAACCAACAAACTGAGGATGACTAGGAGACACATTAGCACAGTCCACGTGTTATTTACATGACAGGCAGTGAAATACAAGCTCATCCACTGAATCCACAGCAGGGATAGATAGGTATTCCGCAGTTGGCTCTGTACTTGTCTCGCACTGTGTAAAACAATGCCTTCAACCTGTTGGCATGCTTGAAAACAGCCCCGAATTCAATGATGAAAGATTTCATGTCTTTCATTTCTTCTGTAGCAGTTACTACTGACAATGCGACGTTAAACAGATGCAGACCAGGTAAAATGTAGCAGCTCCAGTTTCTTAATGAGTTTAATCTCCCATGCAAACTTAGCCATGTAGGAAGCAGAATCTGCGTTAGTTAGTGGCCACTTTTTCCCGGTTAGTACATCTCAAATATGTCAGTTAGTGTTGTGTCAACAAAATGGCGGTCAGCAGAGGGATGAATGTCACATTGGCACAAAACAATGTGGATTTGTTTTCTTTGAAATCAAAAAATGAAAGACCAAAGACCAAGAATTGGATGGTCCAAAGCATCAGAGGACTTGTCAAAAATCAGACTAGACACCACATTTACATCAGTTTGTTCCATCAGTTTAGATACCAAAGCATCATCAGTTTCTGTCAGATACTTACGAGTAAAGTTGTCTGCATTAAGAGGTCAAGAAGTCACCAATCGGCCCCACCGCCATTAATAGCAGTTTGTCTGGTGAACATAGAGCACGCAGAAATTCATTGCCACAATTGTGCTGTCTTCTCCTGGCATTGACTGTTTATCCCAAAGCTCACTTTCTTCTTTGAGCTTCTTGTGTGACTTGCTTTCAGCACGCTCCTTTATTCTGTCAGCGTGTGCAATGCAGCAGTACTTGCACTGCAACGCATCCTCTTCACTCCCGTCTTCACTTTTCTAGAAAATTTCTAAGTACTGATTTTCTTGTTGGTATTCAGGCATAGATTTGTATCTTTGCCCCATGTTCACCTTTTTACCTCATCTATTTGTAACCCGCAAGGAGCTTACCTAGCTTCCTGCGGTGGTAGCTCAGGGAGAGACACGCCGTCCCTGGTCAGAAGGGAAAGCCAAGGGCAGACTCAAAGTCTGCTTGAGAACCAAGAGGGAGAGAGGAGACACACTATGTAGAACAACAGGGGTCCCAGCTGGTTTGGGGAAGGATCGCAAGCATTCCTGCTCAGAGGAAAGTGCAGCGTCAAATGACTGACAAGGGAAAGTCCAGGAAGAAGAGCTAGCTTGCCCAATAGGGAGTGAGAAACCATTTTGGGGTAGTCTGGAGCCAGCCACAGAAAGGGCAGATCTGGTTGTGTGGGAATCCAGAAGAACCCAGGCCTGTCCATCCAATCCTCTAAGGAGATTGGCACGAAAGAAGGTACGTGGATGGATAGGGGCATTACTTATCTTTATCTGTGGAGGACTGATTGTTTAAATTCAGCCTCACACTAAACAGATGCAAAGAAACAGGCAGGCAGCATCTCCTTGTGAACCAATCATAGCACGATATTAACACGGTTTGATTTTCCAACCCTCCACCATGTGTATGTTCTGTGTTTTACACTGTGGAACTGCTTCTGTCGCAGAGCTGCAGGATACAACAACTGCGCAAAGCTTTAGTGTTTAACAAATATAAGTACCCAATAAACTACTGAGTAGATTGATAAAGGAGTGAAAAAAGGAGTGAAAAAATCAGTAAAAACTGAACTCCTTTAATTAAAAAGCTGGTAATTTATCAGTGAAAATCAGTAAAAACTGAAAATGAGAACACTATCTGTAAGGGAATCAATGCTTTGATCAACAGACTTCATCTACACACAAACTAGCATTGGTTTATTTAAACCAGTGCAACACCCTATGTGGACACATTTATTTGGGAGGTGGGGTGTTTGTTTGTTTTTGGTTTAGTTTAAATCTGCTCCCAATCAATTTACGCTAAATCAAAATATGCCTGGTTTAAATGAAATAAGAGTGTCCACACAGCCTTTTGCACTGGTTTTACATCACATCTTGACTTAAACCAGTCCAACTCTGCATGTAAATATGCCCTTAGTTATCTGAAAAAATAAGACATACTTCAGCAGTGCTTAGGCTGACATAGTATTGTTCCATTAGCAGAAAACATGATCACATTTAGAAATACTTTGTATATTTAAACTGGAATTTTTAAGCCTTTAATTTGAGATATTTTTATATTATAGCACTGCCCATTATCTGTGCTATAACTGAAGATCAGTGTTCCTCTTACGATCTCTGGCTGTAAAACTTCACCAGACTGCAAGATCTTGACTTAGAAGATTGAGCTTTATTCACAAATTTCCACCCTTCCCTCCCCCAATCACTTAGCCATCTTTAAAGCCCAACTTCCTGATCGGGTCTAATAATTAATCGCTTTACACACAGCTTTCATGCTTACTACTCGCCATTTAAAAACAAAGCTAGGAGTGTAACTGAAGGGAGTTTGGTATGCATATTTGTACACATTACCTGGACTGTGAGCTCCTTGGGGCACAGTCTCCTTTTTGATTCTGTGTTTGTTCAGTGCCTGGCACAATGGGGTCCTGGTCCATGAATGGAGCTCTTAGACAGTACTGCAATACAAATAACTAAATAAATAAATATTAATAACTTGGACCAGTTGCCAGATGTCTTTGGGCCTCTTCCTTCTTTCAATCAAGTGAATGAGAATTTTGCCAAGCACAAATTTGGGTCCTTTGAAAGCAAAAGGGGATTTCATGTGCAGAACAGAACAGAGTTCAAGTTTGCGTTGTTTTTGGCCTTGTTGGTGCCAGGAAGATTTGAAATTAACACAACAGAGGCTACAAAATCAGAGCAGCATTTATTGCCTCAGAAAACGTCCTGTCTCCCAGCTGTACGTAAACTCTACCAGTTGGCACCACCACTTCCAGCCACCAGGAATTTTTCTTTCCTTTTAAACTTCAGTCTTACTGGAAAAATACAACATCTGGTCACACATGAAAAAGCTACATTCTAGGGTAATCAAACTACATAGGGCTATTCTCCCTATGTTCCAAAGTCTATCTAAGCACTTATATGCGTATTGCCTTTCAAGGACAGAAGGGGGAATTCCTATTCCTGACACTCATCAAATTCATAGATACAAAAGAAAAAAGCAAGAAAATGCCACCAATACCCTCATGCTCTAGAGGGAAAGATGACAGACTTGAGTCAAGAAAAACACCCCAGAGGAAGGATTTGAGTAAAGACTATGGAATTAGGCCTCAGATCTACTGAAAGCAAGAAGAATCTTCTGGGATTCAAGTTTTAATTGATGTTCATGAAAGTGTGCGATATTAATGTATTTATTCTACATTGCCCTTCAGTCTTAGCAGGAAAGCAATCAGATCTGAGGGGAGATGGGGAGAATGAAGAGGAGCAGGAAAGGTAAAAGGGAGGGAGAATAAAATGGATGCCTGAAATCTTCCCTGTTGATAGCTCGGGGCAAAATTCTGCTTTCATTTGCGATAATGTAAATAAGAGATTACAATGAATTTACACTGGTGTGAAAATAGAATATGGCCCGGAGTCACTAACTTACCCTTTGACTCTCCCTGCCCCTGCGGGGGGCACAGCAGAGGTAAGGGGGAGGTCAGTGACAATTGCACAGTTAAGCCCTTATTCACAGCAAGTACTACCTTGATCCACAAGTAGCCCCTTTGACATCAGTGGAACTGTTCACAAAGTGAAATCCCTCTGAATGTGGGTAAGAGTGGCAGAACCATGCCTTCACTTGTTTTTTTTTTAGCTAAGTTTTTATTTAAATTTCATATGTCTTGTAAATTTTTATCATCTCAATTTACATCAAATCTATTCCTACTACTGTGCTTCCTGCTGGATAGCAGACAGATAAAGGCTAGAGCTGGTAGTTAATCCCCCACCCCCTCCCCATGGAAAATAGCAACTTTTCCATGAAAAAGAATTGAAAACTGAAATATTGTAATTTAGAAATGCTGCCATGGTGCCTCATGGAAGTTGCAATTCGGGTTCCTCAAGCTCCCTTTCTCCTCTGTGCAGTGGGTGCCAGGGTTATAATATATCTCCCATATGTACCATGGTCGTCTCTTCTAATGAGGGGAGGTAGTTGCATCATGGGAGTCCTTAGTTGTGGTTCATCATGGGAGATGTCATCCTCCTGAGGAACCCAGCCTACAGCCAAAAAATTGAAGTAGTCCATGGAAAACAGGCACTTTTCATGCAAAAAAGGGATTTAGTCAAAAACCCAGTTTTGATGGAAAGTTTTTGTCCAGCTCTAAGCCAGATCAATGCTTGTGGGCAGAGCTATTGGAGTATTCTTTATAAAAGAATGTGCAAACTCAAAAAGTTCAAAGGCATTCCAGAAAGGATGCCCTTTCTGCACTTAAATGTTAATGCACATTCAGTTTAAAAAAAAAAAAAGAGAGAATTGCTGAGGGCTCTGTGCCTAGTTGCCATGTAAAAATTAAGTTACTGCACATTGGCGTTACAAGACCATTGACTATTCTCAGCTATTCAGTGAAAAGAATATGTAGGCAGATTGCATGCCTGAGACTGTATGTGAATTGGAAACCTATCCAGAAAGGTGCTGAAGATCCCTAACTCCTATTGATCTAGTAATGGCACAACACCTGGCAGGAAGCTCTCAGTACCTCATCCAACTCAGCCCTTTGCTTTACAATTGTATCTTGTTTACAGGGCTGTTTTAACATTACGAAAGAAGAAGTAGGTCAGAGATAACCTCTGCCAGTTCCCTTCCACAGACCCATTATATTGCTGATGTGGGTTAGCAAGAAGTAGTAACATAAAGATGATGTAAATTATCCTTCTCAGGACTAATTCTTCTGCAAGCAGAAAGTGCAGCTGATCTGCCCATATCCATGTCTGATTTTAATCTGGAAATTTTCACTTGGTTATTAGCATCCCCTGCCCATAACAGGAAGTCATTAGATTTTCCCTTTGTATTCAGAAACTAAATCTACTCCCCCACTGCCACTAAAAACCCCAGAGGAAAACAAAGCACTTTCTGACCTCCAAAGTATTTTCTGAATGAAACAGATCCTTTATATTTCATCAGAAGCTCATGAATAAAGTTGGTAATGCTAGCTCTTTAGGAATGTAAATGATGTTGGGACACGTTTAATATCTGGTGTAATTTCACTGAGTTCACTGTGCAGTTACACCATGGATGAATTTAGTCCATTTTATTTTCCTGATTTGGTTTCTCTCTTCTATGGCTGCATTGTCCCCAAAAGCCCACTTAGTTATTCAGCCCTGAAAGCAATGAAACTGTTGGTCCAAGCTGATCAACAGCAAATAATTTCCACTGCTGAACTGAGCCATCAAACTGCTCCTTTTGTACCTTTAATTGACTTGTTAGGTCAATGAGAATTTTATAGGCCAGTTTTTCTTATCTCAAGAGCAACATTGCCCATATGGAATGGAGGCATTTATATCCAGGAACAAAGTGCTAATTTGATCTATCTTTCTAGGCAATTGTGCCAGACTCATCACCATGGTATCTGTTGTGGAAGGACTTAAGCCATGATCTCTGGATAAGGAAACAATTCAGTAGCTCTCATGCGTCTATTGGAAACCCAGAATTGCAAGAGAGCCCTACTGTCTCTATTGGTGCATAATGTTTTGGTAATAAAGATGTTTAATGTTGTTAATTTTTTAACTTCCTGCATCATCATCTCTAGTTATGTTGTGCTTTAGGACTCTAAAGTGCATCAGTGTTCCCTCTGGATTGGAGTCTACTGAATTATTAATCTCCCTTACATTCAAATGTAGACATCACGGTAATGGGGATGGGTATGGGGAAGGTGAAAAGAGGGAGAAGAAATACACTTTTAACCCTTATGGCCCTGAAGGTGAATATACGCAACCTGAAGTAGCTCCCCACTCTCAACACAGCTCCTGCCTTTTCCTGTGCCTGTTTCCTCCACCTCCCTTTCTTCTCCAAATGAGATGGCCCCCTACGTTTTTACTCTGTCCCAAACCGCAAACACTCCTCAGTCTAATATGTGTGATATAAATCCTGTGAAAGGGAAAGAGGCAGAAAGAGACATGACAACAAAATAGGGAACATATACTTTTTAAAAATTTAGGTTCGATAGGAACTGAAATAATTTAGGTACCAAAGGTTTCCATACAGCCTAATGACAATATATTTTCTGGCTAAAAGTCCACCCAGAATTAGAACTAGCTTTTGTCTGTGCTAACCACAATATTTTTGAGCTGATACAGGTCTCTGCCTGAAACCAAGCTTCCCTGACTACACTACATCATTCTGGGCTAGAGCAAACCTCTGCCTACACTAAAAAGTTCCAGAAGGGTACCGTGTTAGGCTGGGTCTATACTGACGGCGGCAAATTTGCCGCCATCAGATCGATGTCTCTGGATCGACTGAGCAGTCTGTCTGGACCTGCTCAGTCGATCCAGAAATCGACAGAGGAAAACCACCCCCGTAAGTGGCATAGCACAGTGTGGACGGTGCGCAGAACAGATGCAGCGAAGTCGACGGGAGATACACAAGTGTTTTATGTCACTTGCGTATCTCCCATCGACAGCCGCCAAATCCGGAAGGTAAGTGTAGACCAGGTCTGTGTCTGTATACAGCAAAAACAACGAGAGTCCTAGAGCACCTTAAAGACTAACAAATTTCTGCAGGCATAAGCTACAGGATGCTTGTTTTTTCTGCCTACATTAAACTTCCAGGGCAGACTGCTTTCATGTCTGGAGTAAGCCTTTATCTAAGTCAAGCCCATAGGTTAGACAAAGTCTTTCAGGGCTACAGGAAATCTTTCAAGCTGTGCAGGACTGTCTACACCAGGCTTTCAGGCCACTTTCAGTCCCCATCCTAAAGAAGTCTTCCAGAACTGGACCAAACCTCTGTCTAAGCCAAGTTCCCAGAAAAGACTGTCCTTCAAAGCAGGGGCAAGCTTTATAGTTCCTGAGCCTTGCCATCATTTAGACTCCAGCCAATCAAAAATCATCCTCTGTGATGGACCAATCTGTCACACCAACCCATCATGACTGGAAGTGGTAGAAAATCAGAAGTTGTTTCCATTGCACAAGGTTTGAAGTTGACCCGTTTCACCTTTTTCACAAAAATTTTCATAATATTTTTAAAGGAAATTTAAAATTGTGGAAAATTTAGTCAAAATATGGGAAATTTTAAAAATGGCAACAATTTTTCACAAAAATTTCAGTTTTGAAAACAGAGGGCATTTATCGAGAAGGGGGGAAATTTCCTTGCAAAGAAGTTCAATCAGCTGTAACCAGGAGCAGTTGCAGTGCGAGGCTTTCTAGGGAGAGGTCACTTCGTAAGAATGGCAATACTGGGTCAAACCAATGGTCCATCTAGCCCCGTATCCTGTTTCTGACAGTGGCCAATGCCAGGTGCTTCAGAGGAAAAGAACAGAACAGAGCAAATATCAAGTGATCATCCTCTGCCATCCAGTCCCAGCATCTATCAGTAAGAGGTTTAGAGACACTTAGAGTCTGGGATTGTGTCCCTGGCCCTCTTGGCTAATAGTCATTGATGGACCGAGCCTTCATGAATTTATCTAATTCTTTTTTAACCCAGTTATACTTCAGCCATTTACCTATGTCTCACAGCCTTTCAAGCTCTGGTTCTCTGCATGAAGCTACTGTAGGTGCCACACTAACTTCTGCTGCTGGTATGTACTGCTATCCCCTAATACTTCCTGGTTTGAGGCTGGTCACAGTAGCAGCAGTAGTTGGAGCATAGTGAGGGGGCAATTTGGGGAAGGCATGGTCCCTAATAGTGGCAAGCCAGCAATCCTCATACACTTAGGGAGAGACACAAGTCTTGATCGTGCCCTATATTCCAACGATATAGACCATCCTTTCTCCCTGCTACAGTGCATTGTAGGGGCAGAGTTCAAATGAGTGGGGGAGAGAAGGCAATGGTCCTCTTCCACATTCTGCCCAACAAGTATGGTCAACCCACACAAGTCATCAAAATAAGGCACTGGTCAGAGTAGATTGTGCAAGTGTTTAAAATATAATGTGCAGCTTTATGAACTTCATTGGGCTCCTTAAGATTGGCTCCCCTGTGGGGGCTGGGCAGGGGGAGAGGAAGGCTTAAATATGCCCATTAGCTATGCTGGATTCTTTGGTCTTGGTTCCTTCTTGACTGGGGGGGGGAAATAAGTGGGGGTATTTTCTAAATGTCACCTACTTGTGGCACCAAAATGAGACTTCACTCACGGTAAATTGTGAAGATGTGTGGCACTCCCTTCTCCTTTATTACACGAGAAAAACTATAGTTAACATTGACATTTAGATTATTAGCAACTGACTTAACACCTCACAGGACAGTTCACAATTCTCAGAACCATTGTTCCAGCTCTCCATAGACATTTAAACCCCATTCACTTTTCTGAGGTTTATTATGGACTGGTTTACACTTAAAATTCAGAGTTTGTCTACACTTAACATGCTGCATCACTGTAGCGCTTCAGTGTAGACAGCCTATGCCAAAGGAGGGTTTCTCCCATCGGCATAGATGTTCCACCTTCCCAAGAGATAGTAGCTAAGTCAATGGAAGAATTCTTCCACCAATCTAGCACTGGTCTACACTGGGGGTTAGGTATGTATAGCTGCATCCCTCAAGGGTGTGAAAAACCCACACAGACGTAGCTATACCAAAATAAATTCTTAGGGTAGCTCAGGCTTCAAGCTGACATAGCTACATCACTTAGGGGTGTGAAAAATCCACACTGCGGAGTGACATACCTATGCCAACCTCACCCCCAATATTGAGTCAGCTAGGTTGATGGAAGAATGTTTCTATTGACCTAGCTACCACAGCTCCTGGAGCTGGGGTTCCTACACTGATGGAAAAACTCCTTCCAGCAGCATAGGCTGTGTCTATACTAGGGCACCGTGCTGCCATAGCTAGGGTGCCATAGCTATGGTGGCATAGCCCGTATCCCCATAGTGCAGACATACCCTCAACAACCATATGGTCAGAAATTTAGAAAGAAAGCAAGAAAGAAGGCTGACATTCTGGAGAACATGATAGCAACACGAGAGAGGTGCCAGTATGCCATAGCACAGTATGCTGGCTGGATCCAAATACTGCCTAGAGGACACCTATTCCTTTAGGAAGCCAGGCCTCAGGATGACTAGATAGAAAACTGGCTAGCTTCTAAGGCCATATTAACACTAGAAACTCTTGCTGGTGTATTAATGTTGGCTGGGGATATGATTTTTATAACATACTAGCAAAAGCCCTAGCGTAGATTCAGTTAAATGGGCAGAAAGAGTCCTTTTGCAGATATAGCTTATTTCATTTGGGGATCTGGTATAAACTACACCAGCAAAAATACCCTTTTGCTGGGATAAACTGAGTCTACACTAGGAGGGTCTGGTGATCTAGCTCTACTGGCAAATATTTTCTAGCATAGACTAGGTCTTAAGGGATACGTTTTATAATTTTATACTAAGCAATAATGTCATACAAAATAATATATCTGACCCTGGAACCATTGTACAAGTGTCTACAGTGCTAGGTCAGGAAGTGCAATCATCTTCTTATTAAATATGGCACAAAGTAATAAAATATGCTCCTTGTAATTATTTGTTCACGTGTTTGATGCAGTGGCACAAATTATTATTTTGTTTTTCTCTTGTGCTGTGAAGTTTGTAGCTAATAATAATAAATTTGCTTTTATGGTGCCTATTGGCCATACCATTCTACGTGCCTCATAGTAAAACAAAGCAGCTGAAATTCAAATTAAAGTGATGACTAGAAGTCAGGGTAGCAGTTTGGATAAACATTGGTTTGGTTCCACTTTTAACTGTGTCCTAAGTAGGAAGCTTTCTCCAAGAGAAAAATTTGTTAGTAAGAGTGGCTGATTTGTGAACGTATAGAGCCACATTTTCAGTTGGTGTAAAGCAGCGCAGCTCCATCTAAATCCACAAGGCTTCAATCCAGACCAGAGGAAATGTTGACATCAATGGAGTTAGATCACATCGCACCAGTTGAGAATCTTGCTCTTTGAGATTGAGAGGCTGTAGCATCACAGTGGTCCTTAAATAGTGAAGGCCTGGTCCTTCAAGGTGCTAGAAGTACTATGAATTGTTGCTGGATTGTGGGCATTCAGTACATCACTAGGGAGTCAAAGCACCTTGCACGTTCAAGCGCTGAAGGATCACAAGTTTTATCACATGGACAAGATTACACATATGCTGTCAATGTGAGGTGAACTTCCCCCCGTACAGAGGGCTCTCAGGTCACACACACAATTTAAGGCCCACTTCAGCTTTAGAGTATGTTGGAATGAATTTCTATACAGAGATGAATTTTACCCTCTCTGGATTATCCTGAGCCCAATTACTTCATAACCCCTCATCCAAAAAACAAAACAAAACCCTCCTTCTACAACCGCTTCATACCCATATTCAGAAATCCTTTAGCGAAGTCTATAGTTAGTGTGATACTTCCCATCAATTTTGGATAATAAATTATAAAAAGCAGCTCCACTCTTTTTAAACTAAAATGTTGTGGCCCAGATTTTCCATTGCCTTAAGAGCCAATAGCTCCAGTCTATAAAGTGGCTGTCAAGCCAGAAGATCTGCAGCCTAAGAGCTGTACAGTCCAAGAATTGTTTGCAGAAATTATTCAAATATTTATCAATACCTAATAAACCTGAGAAAACTGAGCTTGTCATGGATAGAAAAAAGCTTGTCATGTGAGCAGAAAAAAGAGAGGGATAGATTGGTGAATGAATGTACTCACTACAGATTATTATTTTAGCTTTACCTAGCACATCTTATGGGTTGGGTGCTGTTGGGGACCTCTTCAGATTCTGACTTGATTGCAGAGATCAGCTGAAGCAATTTTGTTGATCATCTCTAAATTTGTACAATGGTAGGGAAGGTGGAAGAGCATTCTTAGTGCAGAATCCTTTAAGTTAGGGCTCGTCTATAAGAAGAAGTTTATCAGCATTAGTGTATTGATATAATTGCATCGGCATTGCTATACCACTATAACTGTAGCATCGTAACTATACCAGTACATTAGTACCACTAAATTTCCGCATCTAGAAAAGCCCTTAATCATGTGTTAGGTCTTGTCTATGTGACAGAAATTGACCAGCATGGCTACTCCACAATAACTACCCCATGCGGATACTCTATTCCAGAATAAAAGTGATTTTATTCCAGGATAATTACTTCACTTCCAAAGCAGCATAATTATTCCAGAATAAAGTCAGAATAGGGTGTCCACAAGGGGAATTGTTCTGGAAGTTCTATAGTGGCATAATTATTTTGGAATAGCTATGCTGGCCAATTTCCCTGCGTAGAAAAGCTCTTAATCATTTTTCACCTTGTTGAATCACGGATAGTGTCCTTAAGAATATTCATTTCTGCCTTATCTGGAAGGGAAAAGTTACATAGACTGAAAGGACGTGTGAACAGGGGAGGCACAAACTAGTGGTTTGGCTGGATACCAGGTTATTGGGATTGATTGCCCCTTAAATTTTTGTTTATGTGGTGAACTGCTTGCACTTTGAGATGGCTTTTCTGAGACACTATTCAAAGCATATGGGCCAAATGTAGGTCTCAGCTATGTCAGTGCAACACCACTGGCTTCAGTGAATTTTCCCTGGTGTAACAGAGCAGATTCTGGTCCGTTGCATTTTTAATATTTCCTCTTATTTTTTTAATCCACCTCTGAGTAAATATTGCCATGAGCAAGACTCTTCTTAGAACAGTTCCTGAATCATCTATCTCCTGTTTTCTACGAGCATTTGAATTAGACCAAGAAAATCACCCTGTAGCCATATGAACTATACATTGAGCATGCTCATTCAATTACAATCACTTTGTTTTTCTGGACTAACATGTAAATGGAAAAAGACATTCAAAATGAACCAACATTAGATATAGGCCTTGAGGGCAAAATACTTATTGTGCTGAAAACTTAGAGTGAAGCAATATGAAAGAGGGAAAAAATCCTAAGTATTTTATGCATACGATAGGACAGCAGAAAGAATGAAATCAGAAGCAATACTGAATCCCCCACCTGGTATTCCTGGATGCTGCTTTATAGCAGACATGTTAAAAGAAAGATGTGAAACAGTAACTTATTTTGTTCACATCAAAATGGGGAAAAAAAAGCATTCATAATGTAGTGGATTATGACTTTTTAAAATATTATGGTTTTCTTTATTTGCCTTTTCAGATAGTTAAATTTAAGTGCTACTTATGATTTCCCCTCAGATTTACAAGGTAATAAATTGCTTTAGTGTTTTCAATCTCTTTTCCTTCAGATCTAAATTGGTTGCCTAAATCTCATAGCAAAGTTTATTTCTATGAATACAGTAGGATCAATTTACCAGGCCATTTGCCCCCCATTTTATTTCCCTCCAACCCTATCTTTCCCTGCTCAGAGGCCACCACTGCAACACTTCACATCCAATGAGAAGCAGAACAGCAGCAGCCTTCAAAAACTAATGTTAATGCTGTTCTGTAGATTGGATGATGGGGCAGGTACGTGAGCAGCATATTGTACCTCTCAGCCTAGTGACATGGAAATAAGAGAACCTGCACTCGGAGGAATAAAGGGATAAAAAAAGACCAGTCTCAGAGACACCCTTGGAAAGTGTCTGTAAAATAACACTTCTTGGGTTAGAGAAAGCTCTTTAAAAGAAACCTTATTTTTTATAGTCATTTAAAATCTGGCATGGATCTGTTTTTTCAAATCCTCCTGCTGGGTAAGAGACAAAACCAACTTCAAAACAGACAGCTTGCTAAATTAGAAGTGGGAGGGGGAGCGGAGGAGTGTCAAGGGTTGTACGGTATGGGGAAGTGCAGGCTTAGGCCAAGATGGATGCCTAAGAGTCCACTGTAAGTGTGTATGTGAGACAGCAGGGTAGGGGAAGGAACCACATTAGCACTGAAACCATCCTGATCGTTCACTGGCCGGCAGTGCTTAATTTGAAAGAAAGAGTTGCCAAGACTCAAGTAATAATGATGGCATCCTCCACACAGTGTGACATTGCACGTCAATTTGTTCTACAAAATGGCATCCACTGCACATTATGGCTTTGTACGCACCACACGTGCAAGGTCACGCCTTGAATGCCACTGACAAAAGAGGTGCCAGGGTTCAGCCCCGGCAAGCCCCAACACAAATATAAGTTCTGCTGGCAGGCCAGTCTCACCCCACTGTCTTCTGTCCATATGCATAAAACCCACACTTGCCAGGGAAGGGTCCATAAGCTGTTGTGGGCTCAGTTAGCTCTGCCTTGCTTCATCCACAAGACTTGTCAGGCTTCAGGGGGCAGTTTAAAGAAGAAAGCCAGCTCAGTGAAGAGGAGGCTGGGTGGGAGAGCAGACCCTTGTGCTACGTTCCTGAAGAAGGCCTCAGTCAGAGACTGATAGTTGCTAGAGCCTCCCTGAAGAAAAGTAGACTTGGCGTGAGACTTGCATTTTGTTACCTGGGATTACAGAGTTCTCTTTTCGACCTGGAGTATTATGTTCACTGTTCTACTTGAGACCTGCTTCTTGTCTACATAGGACTCTTGCAGTCAATGTCCTCATTAAGCCTCTCATGGCTTGCCCCCTACAGGAGTCCAGGCAGTGATTTGTCATGAGCTCTGAAGGGACACAGTCACACCATACAACTTCTGTTCATCTGCTCCCAGGTGTCTGCACATGACTGAGCAAAAGCAGCAATACCCTTTGTGGAGAAGGCAATGACGGAGATGGCTGGGAGAATGGAGCCATGCAAATGTCCAGTCACCTAAGTAAAGATGGGATTTAATGGACCTACGGTAAGCTCTGAGCATGATAAGCAATGCAGTTGTAGTAGCACCTTGTTTTAGACTGACCGACTACATGGATACCTCCTTCAGCCACACTTTCAGAAAGAACAGTTGCTTCCCTTGTAGTAACTGTGGTTCTTTGAGATGCAGTCAGTGTGCATCCCACTGTCGGTGCATATGTGCCCCATGCATGCAAACTCAGCATCTTCTGAATAGCAGCATCAGTCGGGTATACACATGTGCCCTGTGCCTCCTCATGCTTACGTGTGAGAGCAAAAAGGGCAGAGTGGACAGACCCTCCCTCAGTTCACTCGCAGTTCAAAGCCCTTGGTTGCTGAGGACTCGGCAAAGCAAGGATGGAGGGTGGTTTGTGGGACACACACTGATGACGACATCTCAGAGAAACCCATGCGCTATAAAGAGAAGTAACTGTTCTATCTTCTTTAAGTATATCTCAGTGTGGATCCCAGCGGGGTGACCAGCAGGCAGCATCCCTTCAGGATGGTGAGAGGTGAGAATGATTTAATCCCATTGCAATACGTCTTTCCCAAATTTACCAGCTGACCTCGTAGCAACTAAGTTTAAAGCACAATGTTTGACTACAGTAATTGGGTTATTTCCCGATCCTGCCCTGCTAATTTCTTGCATTGGCACATTTCTGAAGTAGGCAGAAGAAGATGTTGCTCGTGCTCTCAAGGAGCGAGCATTAATATTTGAGCAGAGAAGCACACCAGCCAATTGGTAACCGATAGAGCTGTGCCATGTGATCCACGTAAATATTTTTTGTGATGAAATGGCCTGACCTTTGGGATAGCTGACTACAGCTACAGATAACAGAAGAGACAGAAAGGTTTGGTTCTGTCAACAGAACAGAGGGAAGCTATGGAAACACCCACAGTGTAACTTCTCATTCCTGGTACAGAGTGGGATTTCGGGAAGAAGACAGATACGTGATTGATTAAATGGTGATGGTGAGACGGAGACCTAAAGAAAGAAGCTCCTGGTCTGTCAACTGGGTCATCTACAAACCGCAAGGAAGAGGTTCCCTGCTTGAGGGTGGTGAGAAGATATGGCCTGGCAAAGATGAAGCAGAGTACTCTTCCTCTAAGGGCAATGCTGAGATGAATGGCAATTTCAGTACCAGGGTCTGTTCCGGCATCAGTTGTTTGTCTCGATGCCAGAGTCACCCTTATATCAGTATGGGTTCTTTCAGAAGAACATCAGCAACACTGTGAGTGACTCTACGGACGTAGTCGATGTGGATGGCTGCACGCTCACCAGTGCTAGTGCATTCATCGTGAGGGCATGTTTCATCAGTATTGCAGGTATGGCCGTCTCTGCATCACCAGCCATTGTTTTTGTTTAGGAGCTAGTGGTCTTATCTCTGGGAGTATGTCCCAGTCTCTCCTTGTGGAATGATATCAAGCTACTTCTGGAGTCTCAGCTTCTGGTCTCAGAATGCCATCTCTCTTCTAGGTAAGGGGGTATCTCCGATGCTAGCTCTTTGTTTGATGTCTAGTGTTTCTTGATACTGAATTTTGGTGTCATGCCTACTGGAGGGGGCACTCATAGATCTTGGCTTCTTCAGTATCCGCTTCTTTGGAGTCTGACGTGACCTTCATAGACTACTTCAGCAAGCAGAGGTAGGAGTGGAGTGTCACGTGATCAGCATGTGCTGCTGGAAAAGTCCCCCATGAGGCAGGAGGGCCAAAGTCCCCCAGGAGTCCCCCATGAGGCAGGATGGCCAAAGACTCAGCCGCCCTGTACAGGAGGATCTAAATTCTTCTTCCTCCTCCTCCTCCTGTCTCCTTCTCCTCCTTTTTGGTTTGCAATTTCCTACCAGAAAGCTGGAAGATTATTCAAGTGAATGACCAGAGTAAGGATGGTACAAGCAGCTGACCCCTCTGGGTTCCTGCTCACTGTCATGGGCAGTAGTAGGGAATTGCGTGAGTGCTGAAGTTGCTCTGCCCTTTATGCCCTAACATGGGTGCTCATTGAGGCACAGGACACACGCACAGCCCTGATGGAAACTACTATTGAAAAGACTCTGATCTTGGGTGCAGGAGGTATATGCTCACCTACCCTGGGGTCCACTCTGGCTACAACATCTTGAAGAAGAACAAGATAACCCAAATCTATACCTAAAAAAAAAAAATGTAATCCTATCACAAGCAAATGACAGCTGATTCTGTAGCTGTCTTTGTATCTGAGATTATTTAAATTGTAAACTCTTTGAGTCAAGGACTGGCTTTTTGTTTTCTGTTTGTACAGTGCCTCACACAATGGGGTACTGGTCCATAACTGAGACTCCTAGACATTACCAGATTACAAATGATAATAGAGAAGACACCAAGCCCTCCACTTCCTAAGTACCTGTCAATACATTTCTATGGTGTGCAATGGAGATTAGGTTAAATAATAAAATAAATAGGCTAACCACATTAGGAGGAGGCAAGTTTATTAGAAGTATTATTGATTATTATTAATCTTTGTCTTTATAAAATCAAAATGCATAAGAACAGGAGGGCACAAACCCTCTCAGGTAGGCTACTGTTGTATCTCTCCAGGAGTAACGGCTATTTCATAATCAATGCTTTATCATTCAGTACACATATTCCATAAAGCCTCATCAAGTATCCTGCATGTTAGTGCAAAGAGCAAGCACACTTACAGTCAAATGAGAGGAAGAAAAATGTGCCACCAGGATAGGTTTGTCTGCAGCAGATCTGCAAAATGGAATGCTGAAAGACTTAAAGGTATCTTGATGAGTATCTAATTCTGCCAATTTCCATGCCTTCTGATGAGGACATACCTCTTATGAGATATACTGATATATGACAGAAAATAGCCAGACAACTAACACTGATGTGCACAAAGAGGAGAAGTGAAAGGCTATAACTGAGAAACTTCAGCCATCAGAAAGCACATCCATCCAGAAGCCCTCACTACCCTCTTCCCCTGTGGCACATTACACAGAATGTTAATGTCTGGGCTTGCTAATTTAAAAACTCACTGCCTGTTGCAGAAAGGTAGTAATATTTTCTGCAAAATGTGATCATTTCAATGTACGACATGACCACGAACCCATTGATTCCATCCTTATTTCAATTAGAAACATGGTACACACCACACACTGCCCCCTTCATGGAATCATACCATAAGTAAAACTAGCGAGGAAATTGCCTCGTCCTGGCTGCAGAAAAACACTAGAAAAGAAAGGACAGACAACTGTCATGCAGCAATTGTGGCTCAACCCTGCCTTCCAACACTACCTACAACATTTGCCAATGAGTCTGCGGCTCAAGGATCAGACTCCTTAGTGACCAACGGACCCATATAAAATTAACACCTGTGAAAGAGATCATCCTCATCTATTGAGGGATTGCAACAAAGTAAAATTAGCAAACAAATCTGGTGTTTAATTAATGTTTGTCTTGACCATAAAGGAGGGAAGATCCTTTTTACTGTGTGTGACTAATCAAAGATGTTGGAATATCTTGGATACATGCTAGGCAATTAATTCTGAACTAATGAAGTTAAAAAGGGGGTCATTTGTTAGCGAAAACTGATTACATAGAGAATCTCACAGGACTCTAAACAGGAAAATCATTGTAAGGAAAAAGTATTTTAAATGATGCAGGTCAGCCCAGTAGATCATTAAGGATACAGACAGCTGAAAATATTAATGACACTTCTACAGAGAAAAGCTAAAGGAAGTGGGGTATCATTAGTAAACAAAAAGACATTAGTGGTGTCAGGGTTTTTAATGAATGAAACATTTGAACCTAACTCTGTTTAGTATCAAACATAAAGAACCCAGGTATTTTGCTGACAGGCAGTAAAATGATGATTCATTTTTCATCTACAGATGGATTTCGTGGTTATTTAAAGGTGCCCCTTTGGAGCATAAGCCTCCTAAATTACATGCATTACACTAGAACCTAGAGGCTAAAAGCAAGATTGGAGCCGCATTGTGCCAGGCACTGTACAAACACACCCTTTGAATATGTCTACACAGCAGCTGGGACGGTGCTTCCCAGAGTGGGTATACAGACGGGCTAGCTCTACTTAACCTAGCACACTCAGGCCTGGTCTATACTTACTAGCAAATTTGGTGGCAGTCAATGTGAGTTACGCAAGCTATGTAGAGTAGCTTGCATAACTTACATCGACTTCCCAAAGTCTGCTCTGCGCACTGTCTCCACTATGCTGCGCGCACAGGAAGTGCGTACCCATTGGTGCGTCGTTACTCTTTTTTCTGGGGTGGTTTTATTGAGTCGACTTCTGGATCGATTGAGCGGGTCTTCACTTCCGCTCAATCGATCCGGATAAATCGATCCGATGGCGGCAAATTTGCCACTGTCGGTGAAGACATACCCTCAAAATAGCAGTGTGGCCACAATGGCTCTGGCTAGCCTCTCAAATATGTACCCAGAGGACTAAGCAGCATATTCTTGAGCGGCCAGCTTGAGCGACCATCTGTGCCATTGCAGCTGAGTGCATCTGACCACCAATGCTGGGAAGCTACATAAACAAGATGGCACCAGCGAGAGACAGTCCCTGCCAAGCAGACCTTACAAGCTAAACAGTGGCACAGAGAAGTGACTTGCCCAAGGTCACACAATGGCTCAGTGGAGAAAACCCAGGTATCCTGGCTCCCAGCCTAGTTCCCTCTCCTCCAGACCACACCACCTTGCTCTCTAGCCATAGAAGTAAGTACAGTTTGAGCAGCAGTTGTTTAAGCTTCCCCACATCACCAATGGTTCTTCTGTCCCAGTGTGGAAAGACACCTTCTGACCAGGAGAGGGGTTTTCAGTTCTGATGCTCATTCCTTCGCCAGCCTCCCAACCAGCCAACATCACATTTTGTATCAATTGCAATCCAGGTTTTTGTGACAAGGATGCCTGCTCATAAGAAACTGGCCTGAGAGCACCAACTCATTTCCTAGCTACTCCCAAGCAATCACCAGATGTTAACAGCGAGACTGAAATGGCCTGTTTTCCAACCAGGGTGCTGAAAATGAAAGGCCTCATAAACCATTATCAATCCCCTGAGCCATTCATTCTCCCACCAGCCCTACTTCTCAAAGCAATTAGCACAAAAGAAAAAAGGAACATCATGTTAACCTATAACAAGCCCCCATGCTCTTTTTTATATTCTCTACAATGATCACTTTGGATTAGGACAAGTGCAGCTGAGTCTCATCACCCTTTTACAGCTCCTGTTAACCTTCCCCTTTTTAATGTCTTCTAGAAATAGGTGTTTGTTTGCTTAACATTCGTTGTAAATACAGATATTTACCTAGATGGTCAACTGCAGAGAATGCCTAGCTCTCATTGCTCATCGGGATCTGAATTCCATCACCAGGAATGAGTTAATCTCTCTTGTGTCCTCCAAAATAGAAACAGGGCCATTTCAAAGAACACGGGGAAGTGGGCTTGAAGTTTGCAACAAAGCTAAAATTATTGATGTGTGTCAAGATTCAGCAGGCTACTCAGAAGTAAAATAAGGCCCTTATCTCCCATCTGCCCAAGGAAGAGAGCAGAGAAGGCTGTATAGAAAACCCTGATGGCACAAAACATACATTTCTAGAAGAAACGTAGAGAGGCAGAAGTCTCCTTCTGAGTAAATCACTTCTGTCTATAGCATAAAAGTGATGCAAGTGCCAGATTAGAGACAATGAAGACAGAGGGACTGATCCCATCCCCACACCAGTCTACACAGCAAAAAAGACCCATGGCATGTCTGCGGTTGGCCTGGGTCACCTATCCCAGGCTCACAGGGCTAAAAATTGCAATGTTGACTTCGGGTCGGGCTGGACCCCAGGCTCTGAGACTCGACGAGGGGGAAGACTTTTTGAACCGATGCTCCAGTCCTAGCCCAAACTTCTACACTACAATTTTTAGCCCTGTAGCCCAAGCTCTGTGACTCTGAGTCATTTGACCCAGGCTCCAAGACACTGTGCCGTGGAGTTTTTATTTTAGTGTAGAAAATACCCTGAGAGGCTGGGGAAAGATTTCCTTGATTCAGGCACAGCAGCCATAAACTGGCCCCCTCGCAAACCTCAGTGCAAGGGGGCATGCCAGGGTGGCAGAATCTGAGTTGGGGGTGGGAAGGAAAAAGCACAGAGCACTACAGGGGGTCCTGGACGAAGAAAGGCTTCTCTAATTTATGTTGGGACCACACCAGCCTCCAAATGCAGAGGATGTGTCTTAAAGCCACCTTTGCCCCATCTGTCCCTTGGGTTAATCCTTCTATGCTGTTTCGCCTGGAGGGGCAGCACAGCATTTCAACCAGAAAAGCTACAGCCCAAATTCAAATCTGTAATAATCATAATAATAAATAAATTAGGATCGAGGGAAAATTGGTTTGCCCAGGAGACAGGGAAAGAAAATCAGATATGAGATATAGGGAGTGGAAAGCAGAGACAGACTCTGTCTCTCTCTTTCATTAAGAGATCCAGTCAAAGAATTCCTTGCAGTGGAAGATTTCAAGCCTCTGTTTAGATTCTTCTCGGTTTCCCAAAACATCTGGAAACCAGATCTTCATACCACATCTAGATGGACTTTAAGCACATGATTAAGGCTAACCCTCCTCAGAAAAGGCCATCAGTCCTGTTGACATCAATGGGACTTAAATATGTATTTAAGCGTGTTCCTGAATCAGAACCTTAATGATGTTATAGAACCTAAGGAACATCAGAAAAATTAATAGGATGAATAGTCTTAAATATATAAAACTAGAGAATCCAGGGGATATTAGTAATGTTATCCAATGGGAAGTGGCCAGCAAGGCAATTCAAGGGAGATGGCTTTTCATGGCTAATAAAGGGGAAAAAAACAGGCGGAAAGAATTACCTTCTTTCAAAAAGAAGTTCAGAGATAGGAAGCTCATTTTAAGAACACGGAAAATCAAAATCAATGTAAAGGGCCTATAAATGCAAGTGGAGACGTTAAGATGTTATTGAGTAGAAAGGCAGAGTGACAAATAAAATTAGCTAAAAGAATCTTCTACAAAAAAACACAACAAAGCTGATAAAATATTGGCCTTTCTCCTTAGAAGAATGCTCATGAGAAAGCAGTTTATCATATAAGAAATGAAAGGGGTACAATCAGCAATCCTAGATCTATTAAATCTGCCTTTCTGGATTTCTACACCAATGTATGCACACAGCAACATGCAAACCCTACAGAACAGATGCAACAACATTAAATACATAAAATGACTGGTTCTATAAGAAGAAACCACAAAACAAAATATTTTCTAGCTAAATGATACATCATTGCACTTTATGTAACCCTTATCTTTAACACACACAGATTTTCCAGAAGATAGCAAGCTTTAGCCGGGTCTCAGGTTTTAAAGTGAACATTCAAAACCTAGAATTATTGACTATTCTGACAAAGCAAGAAACTACAGAGACACTAAAATATTCTCTTTTCATTATGTGTGTGTCTAATAACTAGCAGAATGAGGCTCTGATACTCAACAAGGCACTACATCAATTCTGAAGTATACAAGTGTCACTTCTCATGGCCTCACAAAAATAAAATACTTCAGTGAATATGTAACTGACAAAACTGATTCACTTTGTGAGTCTAGCTTCCTACATCTCCCACAAGAACTCCAGGAGGAAGTCACAGCTAAAAAAACCCACCTGTGTAAATTGGTGAGACTGGCTATCTCACGTTTGACCTTTTCTGTATGCTCCCTATATAAAAACCCAAGTTTTTCTTAGAAAATAAACTGCTACTAGATTTGTTGTGGCCCTTTAGACACCCTCAGCTTAAGGAGAAAGTTCCCTCTTACCCTCAGAACAAGGAGGCAGCTGGTTTCCAAACATTAAGCACTATTACTGGGCAACTGCCTTAAGAGAGATTGCACCTAGACTCATGGAAAATGGGATTCTCTTTAAATTCAGATGGAAAAAGAAACTGTCCAGTTCGAGGCCCTGACTCTGCGATGAGTTCGGCACAGGTGGATACACATGCTCAAGTGGAGCTGGAACTGGATACTACATTTTACTGTGCTCTTCCATGGGCTGAGAGTAAGGAAAATGTACTTTAAAAGCATCCCTTACTTATGGCACTACCAAGAATATTGGTCCTGATTCTCTTGCATGTTACATCAGTGTAAAAATGGAGTGAATCCACTGGCTTCAATGCAGTTACTCCTAATTATACCAGGGTAAGCTAGAAAATCAGGCCCATGGACCTGAATAAAAAGGAAAATGGATTTTAAAAAATTAGGTAATTCCAGTTACTCCAGTTATTGAATTTCACATTTTTCTCCAGAACATTTAAATAATTGAGAAAGAAGCTTAATAAAAAGTGGTATATAATTACTACAGTAACTTCTTTAACAATAGAGAATTTATTACACTGAATAATATAAGAACCTGGAAGTTACATTATAATAATGTAAATATATAATAATGTAAATATATAATATGACATCCAATATAAATAGTAGGCAATAGGCAAATAACTCATGGAATAACTGTGTTACAGATATTTTTATTCCTAGCTGGCTAGAAGGCTATTACAGGTAGATTCAATAAAAGCTTACATGGTTTGAATTAAATTAACAAAACAAGAAAGAGAAGTGATTCCAGATAGAGGAGGGAGAATGGTATGAGGCAGTGCTATATTATCCACTACTAACAGTGCCAATTTACGGGAAAGTCAATATAAATTGTTACACTGTAGCAGTTATTCCATAACAGAATCACATGCCGCACTGGAAAAACTGTACTGGGGAAGGAAACGAGTAACCCAGAATTTGCTGTTCCTCTCCCCCTACACACACAAAGAGAAAACGGAGATGTTGCCAAACTATCATTGGAATAAGAAAGATGGCATTCTATTCCTGAAACAGCATTTAGGTGAAGACTACCTCTCGCGGGCAACTGATCATAGTTGGTGCTATGAGTAGTCACTTAAGACTGGTTTAATTGTATTTAATCTGTGAATTTTGCATCTAAAAGACTTACAGTAGAAGGTTACATTTAATGAAGAGTCTCATCACAACAGGAATTGATGGCTGGTAGGTGGTCCCACAAAGGGACACCATGCTTTGTTGTCATCCATGGCAATATTTAAGTGTTACACAAGCAGAGGCCTGTAATAATAATGCCTCCATTCCACATCATACAATTGCCTTATTCTTTAAATTTTTTTCAAGCAGGGGATGACATGTCTGACAATAATGTCAGATAAAATGTTGTTGTTCTGGTAAGGGTGTTCTTTTAGGTTTGACATCTGGTCCATATTTTTTAACACAGGTCCACCCTTTTGTGCATATCTGCCTTAGATGTGCACAAATTTCAGTGCTCATGCACACTCTGCTTTGCACATGCATATGGTGTTCTAAGTGCATGTACAAATCTGGGGTTGCACGCATCAAAATTTGTGCACACTCCAGTTGGGAGAATACACACTTTGAAAGCTTGAATGATGAGTGGAATTGGAAAAAGCGGATTAGGTTTCAGGGGAGGCCTAATTCAATGTGGCACCAGTGGAGAATTAGAAATGCAAGCTGCCAGATTGCTAGCTCTCAAACTCCAAAGCATGTAACATTGGCCACTCAATATACTTTAATAAAGATCTTTTTCCTACAAGCCTGCCTGTCTGCTCCGTGTACATCAGGAAACCATTGTGCTCAGTTATTTAGAGAAATAGTGGAAATATTTTCAAACATTATCACATGTTCAAGTAGTAAAAGGGAGTTATAACCAATATTATATTTTTAACCAAAGAATAAACCACTGGGGCTTGCCATTTCATCACTGTCCATAACGGTGTTCTTTTTGTTCAATATGCAGATAAGTTCATAGGTTACAGATACATATTCAGCACTATTAAGACTCAGCAGAATTTTGCTGAAGTTAGTAACATAATACAGTACAATTAAAATGGTTTGAAGCACTGTTATAAAATAAACATCTCTGCCTTATGTTAAAGGACAGCATGGACTGTTTCTTATGGCACGCTTTTGCAGCAACTGTCTGCAAGGCTGAAGCATCTCTTTTTGTGATTAATTTTTTATTCTTTTCCATAAGGAAGCAGACTGAAAAGTACAAAAATGTTTCCAAATACCAAATGCTTCATGGGATCTCCAAAATAAATACGCAATTTTACAACTTGTCAAACCTGCAAGACCAGACAATACTACATACATATAGGGTGGGGTAACAGTAATAAAAAAGAAGACATACATGAATAGAGAAAAAGAGGAGAGAAAGAGGGATACCAGAGGGGAGGGAAAAGAAAGAGGGCTTTAGAAGAAATGGAAATCTGACACTCTTTGAGCCATTTTATCATTCTCTATCCAAATATATCTAGAAATATAGTCTAAATTTCTTCAACTTCATATAATTGCTCTCCATGGCATAAGCCTACAGCCACATCTACAATAACATGTATTGTCGCGATCATTATACACAAGAATCTCTAAAACCACATTTCTTTAAAATGATCCTTCCAAATCTATATCTATTTTAATGGCATTACTCTTAATATAGTTGATGAAATATTAAACATGCAATTACTGTATGGTCTCTATAAATGGCTTTCTTGACATTCGGGCAGGCTGTGTTGAAGTGAGAATGATGAGATTCTCTCAAATGTATTTTCCCCTACAGAGACAGACAACATGAGGTTGAAAGCATTTTATTTAGAATAGAAAAGGAGCCCTTCCTAGATGCTGTATTCATTATAAAACAGACTGGAGGAGAGAACTGAGCAGAGCTCCTGACTGTCAGAGCTCCTGAGTCTAGCTACACACTTGGGACTCCCATCTGGTGCATGTTGAGTGGCTGACAGAAAGGGAGCAAATTACATGGAATCTTCCCAAAAAAACCTTGCTACAACAAAAATATAGCTTGTTCTTCATCATGAGCACAGGGGGTGAGGGAAGGTGTTTGGGGAGATCATACCGCAATGTGCATTTCACTGTCGCTTCTTATGCACTCTGGAGACAGGTAAACTTTGGAAAGGGAGAAGTGGCCAGGCACAAATCTCCGATGCAATCTGTGCAGCCATACCAGAGCAGTGGAGAAAGGGAGAATCACTTTGTGCAATGGAACAGGATTTGAGCAACGAGTTAGACAAATAACCAATGTTTTGGTTCAGTGGCAGTTCTTTAAAAACAAAACAAAAAAAAACCTGCTTGGGTCAAAATTAATCTGAATATTTTGGTGAATCAGTGAAATCTGTTTTGGGCCTGTTCCAGAGCAAGCATTTGAACCTGAGTCCCCCACTCCTGAGATGACTGCCCTAATCACAGGGCTAAAGCTTATGGAGAGGGAGAAAGAGAGGGGAAGGCAATCACATCACCTCTTCCTCCTCTGGCCCTTTTATGACTGGCCAAAATAATTCATGTCAAATTCACAGCCAACCAAAAACCAATTTTTTTGTCATAAAATTTGTCGACAACATTTTGCCGAGCTCTAATTCCACCTATGAAAATGCAGCCAGAACCACTGTATGCTCATTTCTTCTTGAGGCACATAGACACTCCCGAGATGGAAGACTAACACTGAAATTACGACTGAAGAGTGTCAGGATGCCCCCAATGAATGTAACAAATGGAAGGATAAGGGGTGACTTGATTACAGTCTGTAAGTACCTACATGGGGAACAAATATTTAATAATGGGTTCTGCAGTCTAGCAGAGAGAGGTGCACCACCACCCAAGGGCTGGAAATCGTAGCTGGGCAAATTCAAACTGGGAATAAGGTGTAAATTTTTAACCGTGAGAATCAGTGGTGTACCAAGGGTGGGGGCAGCTGGGGGTCATGCCCCCAGGACCAGCCTGAGGGGGGCACTGGCTGGACCCTCCCTGGAGGACATGCCCCTGCTGACATCCCCAGCAGCCATACTGAACCAGCCCCTCCACCCCACCCTGGGTGCAAAGAGGGAGTTGCGGGGATCCCGGCCACACAGGGGCCAGGTAGGGCCAGGTAGGGCCCCACCGCCACCGGGTGACCCAGGCGCATCTGCCCAGCCCATCACTCCTGTTCCCCGCCAAAAGGGCCGGTTGGCGAGGCCACCAGGGATGTCAACGGGGGGCGGCTCCTCCTCCGAGGGCCCGGCCGGCACCCCCCTCAGTCCAGTGCATGGGGACATGGCCCCCTCGGTACACCACTCCCGCCACACCCACAGCAGAGGGAGTGGGGGAAAGTGGGAAATGGACTCGCAACTCTCCCCACCCCGCTGCTGCTGCCAGTGACAGATGGGGTGCAAATATTGGCCCCCAGGCACCAGAGACCCACTGGTGAGAATAATTAACCATTGGAACATTTTACCAAGGGTCATGATGGATTCTTTTAAATGAAGATGGGATGTTTTTCTAAAAGAGATGCTCTCGGAATGATTTTGCGGAAGTTCCATGGCCTGTGTTACACAGGAGGTCAGATTAGAATGGTGATCCTAATGGTCCCTGTGGCCTTAGAATCTATATTACTTTCAGTTCTTTCATACAACTTATCCTGGGAAACTGAGATCCAGTGTCCCATACAAGATTAAATCATTCAAAAACACCTTCCCCACCATAACAAGGAAATCCAGTATTCCAGTTTATAGTAAAACCTTTCCCCCATTGGAACCAAGATATAAATTTACCAGTGTAATCAGCATGTTGGCTTCCCAATATAGCATAGATCTCCACATGCCAATTTAACAGCATAATTAGTAAAAACCTGGTATAACAGCTTAAACACAAGACAAGTTTCCCCTTCATAACCAGTGAAATTACCTCTGTGATCAGCGTAATAGGAATCTGTCACACCACAGCTGATTGCTATGCTTATAGACAACCTGCTGTTCATTGAGTCAGAAGGCTCCAATACAGTAGGTTCTTTGATGGTTCTTTGGCAAATGTCGCCTCCTCTTTTTATGAAGTATCCTGACCCCCTAAAACGCCATCCAGTGGTTGCCCCTTATATTGCACATTCATATGATTATGAAGGGAAGAGAGGGAATAATTTAAACTCTTCTATATAGGGGCAGTTTATCTCCCTATGCACAAAAAGGGAAGAACCTGGCTGCCAGTTTCAGTGGATACTGAACAAAGATCTTTGACCTTTTTCACTACTGGGGGTGTGCAAATGAACACATTCTCCCTAGGCCTCAAATGACTTTTTATAATCATTATACAGATTATTCTCTAAAGGAGCATCACTAGCCTTTTTCTATTATACCAGAGCCTCTTCAGGAAAAGGTATAGCTGCTTGGATCCCAGCAGCTGGTATTTATTCAGGCACCTGAAAATTATAGGCAACATGGGCCTTAGAAAATGAAAATTAAGGACACCTCCTGCTTTATAAAGATCATTTGTTTTACTCAATGTCTCATAACTAAATTATTGTGCTCACTCTTTCGCCAGCATATTACTATCAGCGACAGATTTGCAAAATAATGCTGCTCTAGACAGAAAGATAATATTCTCCCCCCCCCCAGTACCAAGTTATTACTACTGGAAGGCACACAAATATTACTCATTTTGTTCTTGCCTTGTGCATGAGCATCTGCATCCAAATAATGGGCCTTTTAAAACATTTGAAATATTTCAAGGAGTATTGCATTATTTTCATACAGTGAGTCATTTGCATTAATCATCCAAGAAGGCTGGAGCTGGAAGAGAAAGCTTCTTCTACTTGTTCACTTAGTACATGGCTCTTGGGTGTTGGACAATATTGTAAATATTTCAGCCATTATTCCAATCTTTAATCAATTCTGCTAAACTGTCTTTATGGCCACATTCCAACATAAAATAAAGGATTCATGCTGTAATTAAAGAATTACTGCTAGTCAAGCATTTAATCCTAAATATACCACAGAGTATTTCTTGATCTATCAAGCACAGAATCTATTATTGTTGTCATATTTCTATTTTAAAGATAAGCATTGACTGCAGATTACAGGATTGATTCTCACTAGGTTTCCATTGTATAAAGGCAGAGTTTTTTCAGAATCGGTAGAACCAGGTTGTTCTTAGCTAAAAGTACTGCAGGATGAATCATCATTAACATATTTTTATGACTTGTCTCTCTGATTAGCCTTTTCACTGCAGCTACTTTCTCTGTTGCTAGGACAGATTCACTGGCGATTGAGGGAAAGGTCTCTAACAGCTGGAAAGACAAAAGGCAATCACAGAGGATGGGCATGATTATGCTGAGCTTGGCAACATGATATACAGCCTGAAACAGCCACCCATTGAACCTGCTGGCCCCAGAGACATCGCATGGCCTTGGGCATCTGAGAAGGGAAAGAATTAAGGGTGCAGCTGGTGAGACGCTACTAAAGACATGACTAATGATGACTATGACACTGGTGTGGGCAAAACCAAGTATAGTATTAAGAGAAAATATCTGAATATGTGCAATAAAGGGAGAGTGACTAGGTTTTAACAAAGAATTGGAGTGGAACAAAGCAGCAATCACAGCATGTTAAAATTAAGGTTGGGGGGAAAGAAGGTATTTCACTTCAGGCAAGAAATCTTTAATGACAAGGAATGGTGTTATGTGCAGCCACTGTTTATCTTTTAGCTGAACAGGATAAGAGAGAGGATGTGAAACAGGAAGCTAAGAATGATGAAAGCAGTGATTTGAAAACACCTTCTTGGCAAGAATTATGGAGAAATAAAATATAGTTTCTGTAACAGTTTCTAACTATTCAGGGGATTTAGAAACAAAATATGTTTGAAAGATAGTGAAAGGGTGGTGGTGGGGAGAATCACTATTCCTAGGGCCTGAGCTATCAAAGGAATCAGGTAAAAGCTACAGGCCTGTGCGGGAAATGGGATGACAGGCAGCAAATGAAGGATCTAAGAAATGGTAGGATAAAGAGGCTGAGAATCACAGGAAAATAGAAAAAGAAAGAGCAATGGAAGGGTCTCCGTAAAAGTTTCATTGTGTTGAAGAAAGCACGAGGGAGAAAGGATGTGTGGATGGATTACCCTTAAGAAGCCACTGTCAATGATTTCAGAGCAGTAGATAATGATGAGTGGAAAGAAATACCCGAGTTAGTGTGGGGAAAACAAGATGAAACCACAAAAACCAGGCACAGTTCAGAATGTAACTGAACAGGGAACAAAAAATGAATTAGTTCTGAATTTTTAACCAAATCAGAGCTTTTAGAGTAGTTGTGGATATCCCAACTGGAGACCATATGGCTCAGAAGACATACCTGCAAGCTCTGACTACACACAATTTCCAGGAAATCTCCCACTCGTGTAGCTCATCCAGTGCTAGCAAAGTGGGAGTGTTAGTCTCAGCATTGTACGAGTTGAAGGAGTAGTTTAGAACATAGGCATAGTTTGACTTCTATATTTGGGGGGGACCCCAACAGGGCTCAGGCCAGCCCCATATGGCAGGGCTGGGACAGGGAGCACCACACCCATCCCGACTCACTTCCACAGGTCACCCAGCCTGTCTGGGTTGGGGGGCTTTTTGATCAGAGTCCCCTCTTCGAGTTATAATTTTTGATTGTTCACCCTCCACCCCCACAACCCAGACAGTTTTATCAGAATCATTACTGAAAGTTACCCAAAGCCATACTTAGTTGCTGAAAACTGGGTTCAAATCCTGACCTTGTTTCATACTTCCCCTATAATCTTGAACAAGTTACTCATTCTCTTTAGGCTGCGGTTCTTGTCTGTAAAATGGAGCAATGATACTTTTGAGAGGATAAATATATGGGAGGAGTTTAGATACTACAAGGATTTGGGTTATATAAGTAGCTAGACAGACAAAATCATGGAATGGGACTGGACCTCACAACTGTGAGTCAAACAGAAATGCTACCAGCTAGGGCACAGCGAGACCTACATTTCAGTCCAGAATAACAGAAAATTAATTCTAAATATACCATAGAAAGCTGGTCGGAAAAGCAGAACATGATTGTGACAAAATTCCCAACATTTTGAAGTTATTTCCATTTTGCAGATTTTGACATGGACCCAATTTCCATTGCTTCCTAAATTTTTTGTGATAGTTCCCCCTTCCCCCCCAAAAAATAACCTAACATTTATATTGAAATCATTTTTGAAAAATTTATTTTACTGAAATCCCAGTTTTCAGCAACTAAGTATGGCTTTGGGTAACTTTCAGTAATGATTCTGATAAAACATATTGCAGAATAGAATACCATGATAATACTGACAATTTTTCACCACCCAAAAAAGTTAGTTTTGAAACAAGACCGTTATCCATCAAAAATAAATTAAACTGTGCATGGGGCAAACAAATTTGGACTCCAATCATGCAGACACATACATGCTTAACTCTAAGCTTGAGAACCATTTCAGTGACATCAATGGGATGACTCCTGTGCTTAAAATTAACTGAGAGTCCAAGGGTTTGCAGGCGTAGGACCAGCATGTCCGGACCAACAAGAATATACAAGGATGCAGCAGGGATGTGAAAAATGAACCTCTAGTCTCCTAATGTATCTCCTGCAGAGGAATTCTGATAAGGTCGATGAAGAAGCTTTCCTGAGAATTGGGAAGACAACAGCAAAGCCTGAATGCTGCTATAAAATATTTGATTTACAGGCAAATCAGGAAACTATAAAACAGCAGGGCAGGAGGGCACAATGGCATATTTCGGTCTAAATTCTCCCTATTGCGCCATATGAGAGCTCCTTGGAGATCTACTCTGCTCTTGTTCCCACCTATGATGAGATCAAAATAGGCAGTGAATGAGAATTGAGGGCCCATTTATTTATTTCAATATACATAACTAAAAGAATGACTGTGTGAGCCCTAACACATTCTTAGCATCACAATTAAATCTCAAACAGCAGTAAGATAATCAGCTCAACAGGATAGCAGCCACCCACAAAAACTCCTTTCTACCCTTCACCATTGTGGGACACATATCCTCAGCCCTCTCCCCAAATCCTCTCAAACGAATGTATTTTGCAGCATGCCAGAAAGGACACCAAATTAAGATTACCGTAGGTCAGGCCAAATTGAGGAACAACCTCCAGACTCCTGGGGCCCATACAGAGGACACCCTTCCAGCTGTCCTCAAGGAATTTTATGTTCTCATGAGGGAAAGCAATAGATTCAGTAGTGAGATGAAATGGCAAAAGAGAGAAAAAATAAAACAGTGTAAAGAAAACAACAACAAAAATTAAAAATATTGGGGGGAAAAGAACTTGCAAAGATGTGAGACAGCATCAGAGGAGAAGTCGTGACAGGGGAATGCGCTATGTCAATAACCATTTTTGCATTTTTTGGCCATTGGGGTAACTATTAACAGGGCCCCCATGGCGGGTGGAAAGGGTACACTTTACCGGGGCCCAGAGGCCCTGGGGGTCCCAGCCCAGGCTGAAACCCCCATTACCATGAGGAAAAAATTTGTCATGGCTCATGAGATTGTATGTATGGAATGAGGGATTGTGGTATGTGTGTGGAAGGAGGCCCATGTTACAAGTTTGTACTGGGCCTGAAAAATTATGCTTGGGCCCTGACTATTAACCCATGTGTGTCAGGAATCAGATACAGCTGAGAAGGGGAGAGATTCCCTCTAAAGAGCTGTAGGAATGGGAGGTCTGGAGAGGGAAGATGCAGAAAAAGACCATCTCCTAGAATAGTCCATGGAAATGGAAGACTCCAGGTGGGACTTTTGACTGGGTAGAAAGAAAGCCCCAGTTGGAAGTTTCATTTTCCTTTTGCAAGTTTGTTCATTGTTTGGACAAGAAATGGAGCCCCCAAGCAAGGGCTAAAGGCTGATTTGGGTATGTATCCGCATCCGATCTGCAATCCGCAAAAATGGTCTGCGGATATAAAGTGGATATCCGTGGATTTGCAGGTCTCTATTGATAATCCCCCTGGCTGGTGAGGAAGGTGGTCAGCTGACACAACGATTATTGAAATAGAAGTTGTTAAAACATCCAAATTGATTACATTTCAGAAATAAATATCATGTCACATTTGGGCTAGAAAGTGCCATGTCCTTCAAGCACAGTTTAGTCAGCTCTGTCCACATTAAGGGCTGATGCTCACTGGAAGGAGTACCATGCAAGCATGATAGCCAGTATGGTGCTGATACAGCACGATACAGGCCAAATACGATATAGGCCAAAATGTTCAAAATCACATGGGCTTATGGGTCCTCTGTGCCTCTAGAAAAAAGAAATCAGGCCACTTAAGTGTATATATATGGCTTTAGAACCATAGAATGCATGCCCTTTATTTTAATGTACTATGACAAAAGGGAATCTAGCGTTAATTCCCTATTATCGGTAGCAAGAAATTCTACTACAGCTGAGACATCCCACAGTTTTGCAATGACTGTCACCATATCCCCCAAGTATAAAATATCAGGTAGCTGCTATTCCATTGTTTTAAATGTCACAGGAAGTATAGTCACTGCTTCAGATACTGGCCAGTTCTTTAGGTTTCTTCTCAGAATCATCCACAACTTCTTTGATTTCATTTGGCATCATTAGGAGCAATGGTCTCAAGTTGCAGTGGGGGAGGTCTTGGTTGGATATTAGGCTGAGCTTGACAAAGCCCTGGCTGGGATGACTTAGTTGAGGTTGGTCCTGCTTTGAGCAGGGGGTTGGACTAGATGGCCTCCTGAGATCCCTTCCAACCCTCATCTTCTATGATTCTATCTCAGTTTCAGTCACGTGGTACATCAGTGTCTTCGTCAGCTAGGACCTGAGTTACATAAAAGGCATGGCAGTACAGCGCCCTGGTCAGGCATTCGTGAAGTGCAAAAGTGCTCTTAATTTATAATTCAGCACATTTTATATGGCTCAAGGAGCACATGCAGGAGCCTACCACAATGCTGAATTGCTGCTAAATATGACCAGTTTCAAATGATTTCTAAGAAATATTATTCAACTACCTCAGGAACGGACAGAGGAAGAGACAGCGGGACATTTCACTTTTGAATGTTAGCCAGTTTCTACCATTTATGTACTACTTGCTAGACACAGGCTGTATTGCTTCGAATTAAACAGATTTCTTTCTGGAGAGGGTTGTGATCTACTAGACTAAGAACAGGAAGAGAGGATTTAGGAACTTCAGCATTGTAGGTCCACTGACTTCTTCTGTGGCTTTGGGCAAGTCCTTTAATCTCTCTGCCTCAGTTTTCTCTACTAAAAAGCAGAGATAAGACTTACGTATTTCACACGGGTATTTAGAATATTTGGAGCAGACCCTGCAAGCTGCCAGGTGCTATTACAACAGGTGGTGGTGAGTACACCAGCCTTTAATTAGTTTATGGGCCAAATATAGAGCCAGAGCAAGCAGAAAGCTCCTAGAAACAGAGCAATTGCATATCAGACCAATGTCCCTCTAGTTCAGTATCTTACCTTTGACAGGTGTCAGTACAAGAGGCTTCAGAGAACAGTAGAATGCCCCCAATAAATAGGCATGTTGTTTCAAAATTGTGCATACCAGAATTTCTTGCTAATCCCCAGAAACTGATGATTGGTTTATGGCTTGACGCATGAGACCGGATATCCATTATAAATTTTTAGTTTACCTAGCGTAGCAGCAGATGATATTCTTATTACCCCTGAAAGTGTGTAATTCTTTTATGAAACCCATTAAGCTCTTTGCCACCAAAAAAATCAATGGAGCAGTTGCTGCTTTCACCAGGTCTGAATTTGTTTGTAAAGGGATTTGAAGAAAAAGCATTGTGCAAGCGCTAAGTGTTGTTATTTTGGCAAGGAATCAAGCTCAGAAATGCAGGGTGTCACTTGAATACCATATTATTTCCCATTTAAAGCCAACATCATCAGCATGAAAGCAGAAGTCAGGAAAGACTGCGTTATCTGATAAAACAATGATGTTCCTAAGATATATAAAAAGACACTGTCACTTTAAAGGTACTATTTTTATATCATGTGCATTCATAATCCCTTCTCCCACAAACATGGACTTTTAAAAATTTCTCTGAAATGCCTTATTGACAAGTCACCCCCCAGACTCATCTCCTCATGACCCCTATCAGCATAAAACATAGTTACTTACCAGTAACTGTTGTTCTTCGAGATGTGTTGCTCATATCCATTCCACTTAGGTGCGCGCGCCCTCGTGCACGGCCAATCGGAGAACTTTTACTAGCAGCCCCTGCAGGGGCCGGTCCAGCGACCCCGTAGTGTCGCCGCCCTGCGGCGGCTCAACGGTCGCTGCCGGCCCCTCCCTCTTCAGTCCCTTCTTTCTGCCGACTCCGACAGCGGGGACGGAGGGTGGGTGTGGAATGGATATGAGCAACACATCTCGAAGAACAACAGTTACTGGTAAGTAACTATGTTTTCTCCTTCGAGTGGTTGCTCATATGCATTCCACTTAGGTGAATAACAAGCCTTACCTGGAGGCGGGTAGGAGTCATCGACGGGCTGTCCCCAGCACTGCCCTGCCCACGCGGGCATCGTCCCTGGCCTGCTGGACGATAGCGTAGTGCGTGGCAAAGGTGTGTACGGATGACCAGGTGGCAGCCTTGCAGATGTCTTCCAGGGGAACCTTCTCCAGGAAGGCCGCCGACGCGGCCTGGGCCCTTGTCGAGTGCGCTGTCACCGGTCCGGGGAGCTGGACACCCGCACTCTCGTAGCACAGCCGGATACAGGCGGTGATCCACTTGGCGATGCCCTGTGATGACACTGGGGAGCCTCTCATTCTCTCTGCCACCGCGACGAAAAGTTGGGTGGTCTTGCGGAGCGGCTTGGTTCTATCGAGGTAGAACGCCAGAGCCCTCCTCACGTCGAGGGTGTGTAGCCTCCTTTCGTCCTCGGACCCGTGCGGTTTTGGAAAAAACACAGGGAGGAAAATATCTTGGTTACAATGAAACCTGGAGACTACTTTAGGTAGAAAAGCTGGGTGAGGCCTAAGTTGTACCTTATCCCGGAAGAACACCGTATAGGGGCGTTCCGAGGTCAGGGCCCTCAACTCGGACACCCTCCTGGCTGAGGTGATGGCCACAAGGAAGGCTACTTTCCAAGACAAGACCCGTAGGGGGCAAGTGGCCAAGGGCTCAAAGGGGGGCCCCGTCAGTCTGTCAAGGACTAGGTTCAGGTCCCAGGGAGGCACCGGGTCACGGACCTGCGGATACAGCCTCTCGATTCCCCTGAGGAACCTCACCGACATGGGGTGAGAGAAAGAGACCTCCCCTCCACCGGTTGGTGGAACGCCGAAATGGCTGCCAAGTGGACCCTTAGGGAAGCCAGCGCCAACCCTTGTTGTTTGAGCTGCAGCAGGTAGTCCAGGACCGCCTGCACGGAAGACGTACTGGGGGTTATGCCCCGCGATTCCGACCAGCAGGTGAACCTCCTCCACTTGGCCTTGTATGCACTCTGGGTGGAGGGCCTCCTGCTTCCCAGTAGCACACGCTGGACCTGCTCCGAGCAGGTTCTCTCCTCCTCCGTTAGCCAGAGAGCCTCCAGGCCGTCAAGTGTAGGGATTCCAGGTTGGGGTGCAGTAGCCGACCGTTGTCTTGAGAGAGAAGGTCCGGTCTCTTCGGTAGCTCGATCGGGGGAGCAACCGATAGGTCCTGGAGCAGGCAAAACCAATACTGTCTCGGCCACGATGGGGCGATCAGGATGATGTCCGCTCTGTCCCTCTTGATTTTCAAGAGGACCCTGGGCAGGAGCGGGAGGGGGGGAAACGCATACAGGAGGCCCCCCGTCCAGTCGATCAGGAACGCGTCGGAGACGGAGCCCGGCTCGCGACCCCTGAGCGAGCAGAACCTGGGGCACTTCGCGTTCCAGGCTGATGCGAACAGATCCAGGCGGGGAACACCCCACTCGTGGAAGATCATGTCGACCACCTCCGGGTGAAGAGACCAGTCGTGTTGGGGGAGAAACGACCTGCTGAGGCGATCTGCCTCGTCGTTCCTGACCCCCGGGAGGTGAGAGGCGGTTAAACAGAAGTTGCGTCTCACTGCTAGGTCCCAAAGTCGAAGCGCCTCTTGACACAGTAGTGAGGAGTGCGCGCCCCCCTGTTTGTTGATATAGTACATCGCAGTGGTATTGTCTGTCAACACCTGAACCATTTTCCCGAATAAAGCATGGCGAAACACTTTGCAAGCCAGTCTTACTGCCCTTAGTTCCTTTACATTGATATGTAGGGCAGTTTCCCTCCGGGACCAGAGGCCCTGAGTGGTCAGACCACCAGTGATATGGGCTCCCCATCCCCGGTCTGAAGCGTCCGTGATCAGGGTGACCGAGGGGGTGGGGGCCTTGAAGGGAATTCCCTTCAACACGATTCTGGGGTCCATCCACCAGTTCAACGAACCCAGAACCGCAGGGGGGACTGTTACCACCCTGTTCAGGGCATGCCTGTTGGGCATGTAGACTTTCTTTAACCAGCTCTGGAGGGGCCTGAGCCTGAGGCGGGCCAGCTCCACTACATAGGTGCAGGAGGCCATGTGGCCTAGCAGCCGTAGGCACTGCCTGGCTGTTGTCGTGGGGCACCCTTGGAGCTGCGATATTATCGCTGACATGGCCTCGAACCTCGAGCGTGGGAGGGAGGCTTTTGCTCGTATCGAGTCCAGGCGGGCCCCTATGAACTCTATGACCTGTACCGGGTGTAGAGTTGACTTCTGCTCGTTTATGAGCAGTCCCAGGGTATGGCAGGTAGTTTGGGCGAGAGAGACCGCCTCGCGTACCTGCGACTTGGTCTTGCCCTTTATTAGCCAATCGTCCAGGTATGGGAAGATCTGGACTCCCTTGCGCCTCAGGGAGGCTGCCACCACTGCCATACACTTTGTGAACACCCTGGGGGATGAGGCCAGGCCAAAGGGAAGGACCGTGAACTGGTAGTGGCCACCAGCTACCGTAAACCTTAGGAATTTTCTGTGGGCTGGAAGGATGGAGACGTGGAAGTACGCATCCTTCAGATCTAGGGCGGCGAACCAATCCCCTGGGTTCAATATTGGGATGATGGATGCAAGGGAGACCATGCGGAATTTTCGCTTTTCTATGCACCTGTTGAATCTGCGCAGGTCTAGTATAGGTCTGAGGCCTCCTTTTGCCTTGGGGACAAGGAAATACCTGGAGTAGAATCCCCTCCCCACCTCGAGTGGTGGAACCACTTCTATCGCGCCTTTGAGAAGTAGGGTGAGAACCTCCTGACGGAGTACATGCTCGTGAGAGGGGTCCCTGAAAAGGGACGGGGAGGGGAGTGGGGGGGTAGTCTGTAGTTGGAGGGCATAGCCCCAGCGAATGGTGCTGAGGACCCATTGGTCCGATGTAATCTCCCGCCACAGGCTGAGGTACGGTCTTAGCCTGTCCCGGAAAGGCGGGGGGTGGCCCAAGGAACAGGGAAGGGAACCACCCTTGGACACAATGTCAAAATTGTCTTTTGCCCTTAGGTCCCCTGGAGGGGCCTTTGAAGGAGGACGAGGGGGTCGCGGTTGGGTCGCGCCGCCCTGCGCCCCTGTTTCTGTCCCTACCCCTGGAGGGGGGGTAGGGTCTAGGCTGCGGCCTAGCCTGCTGCTGTTGCCGCTGGGGGATTTGGTGTGGCTGCTGGCGCGTCTGCAGCCTTGCCGCCTGGGGTGTGTAAAGGCCCAAGGAGCGTAGCGTGGTCCTTGAGTCCTTTATGGCGTGCAGCTTCTCGTCCGTCTTTTCTGAGAAGAGGGCAGCTTTAGTGAACGGCAGGTCTTGTATGGAGTGCTGCACCTCTTGAGACAGTTCAGTCGACTGCAGCCAGGCTGCCCGCCGCATAGCGACAGCGGAGGCCATAGCCCTGCTGGCAGTGTCTGCAGCGTCAGAGGCAGTTTGTAAGGCTGCACTGGCCACTGTCACCCCTTCCTCTAAGACCATGGCAAAATCGGCAGCCTGGTCAGGCGGCAGGGACTCTGAGAACCTTTTCAGGGAGTCCCATAGATTCAGATTATACTTGCCCAGGAGAGCCTGATGGTTGGCTATCCTGAGCTGGAGCGCCCCTGTGGAGTAGACCTTCCTGCCGTAGAGGTCTAGTCTCCTACCTTCCTTGTTTTTTGGGGTGGCGCTCTGTGCACCCTGCCTGTCCTTTTGGTTGGCAGCCTCTACCACTAGGGTGCCAGCGGCAGGGTGCGCGTATAAGTATTCGTGCCCCTCGGCTGGCACATAATACTTCTTCTCGGCGCCCTTAGACGTGGGGGCGACCGAGGCAGGGGTCTGCCATACGGCATCGGCCAGGCGTAGGACCCTGTCGTGGAGAGGGAGGGCAACTCTAGAAGGGCCTTGGGTGCCCACCCGGCCGAAGAGGGGATCCACCTCCTCCTCCAGAACCTTGACCTGTAAGTCCAGGTTCGAGGCCACCCGTTTCAGGAGTTCCTGGTGGGCCTTAAAATCAATGAGTGGGGCCCCTTGGTCCCTTGTGACCGCCTCGTCTGGGGATGAGGAGTACGAGGGGTGGGGTGGTCCTGAGGAAGGGCCCTCCCCAGGGTCCTCCTCTTGTGAGGAGAGGGATTGGTCACCTTCATGCACAGAGGGTGCCTGTATGGAGTGGGTGACCGAGGCAGGGGCCGGCATAGTTCCCTGCCCCATCTGAGCTGCCCATTGGGCCCACATTGGCCACTGCCAGGGTCCTTGGGGCCAGGTCAGAGGCGGCGTCGGTGCCGAGGGCAATTCCGGCGCTGCTGTCGGCGGTGCCGGTACCATGGGGAGAGGTACCTGCGGCACCGGGGTCTGCGGTGCCGGGTGCGGCACCGAGGTCTGCGGTGCCGGGGGCGGCGGTGCCGGTTGTTGCGGTGCCGGTGAGGGTTCTCGCTCCTGGCGGCGGGTCCGGGATCCCGAGCCAGGGGTGCGGGGGAGGCGACGGCGGTGCCGAGAGGAGGTGCTCCGCGACTCGGAGCGATGACGCCTGCCTCGCCTGCGGGACGACGCCGAGGATGAGGATGATGATCTGCGCCGGGAGGATCTCCGTCGTCTTTTCCTCGGTGCCGGAGAGTGGTGACGAGAGCCCCGGCTCGGTGCCGGGCTCGAACTGGAACTTGAGCTGAAGCGGCGGCGGGAGCGTTGATGTGGGCCTTCCGGCGATGAAGGGGAAGAGTCTCTGGGCTCAGGCCTTCGGTGCCGGGTGATGGCTAAGATGGGCGGCTGGACGCTCAGTGCCGATGCCGCCCATCCTTCGGGGACACCCGGTGCGGGTTTGCCCCGGGAAGCAGACTCTGGGGCCCTCATGCGAGAGGGCGCCGGAGGCGTGGGCAAGGTCATCAGGACTCGTGCCGCCTCGTAAGCCTCCGGTGTCGACGGAGTCTGCAAGGCAGGTCCCTCGCTCACGCGAGTCGGAGAGACCTCCTTGGCTGGAGCCGGGCCCGGTGCTGGGGTCGGGGGCCGGTCCAGGGAGCGCACCTCTGTGCTCGACCCCGGCCGCTCCTGCGGTGCGGGGGAGCTCTCCACAGGCGAGTGCCGCTTCTTCTTCTTTTTCTTCGGCACCGTGGCCCCCGGTGCCGGAGGTGCACTCCGCACCGAGGATACACTCGGTGCCGAGGTGGACCGCGTGGGCTCGGACGCCGGACTAAGCGCGGTCTCCATGAGGAATGCCTTCAGCCTCACCTCTCGGTCCTTTTGTGTCCGAGGCTTGAAGGACTTACAGATTTTACATCGGTCTCGCCGATGTTCTTCCCCCAGACACCGCAAGCAACTGTCGTGGGGGTCGCTAGCTGGGAAAGCCTTCCCGCAGCTAGCGCATGGCTTGAAGCCCGACGCGCCGGGCATGGCCGCGGGCGTCTGAGCCCGCAGGCTCCCTAACTAACTATAAAAACCCTTTCTAACTGTAAAACTAACTTAGTTCGAGGCGAACTACTAACTAAATACTCACTTTTTAAGGCGAAACAACAAACTGAGAAGAGCAGGGGTTAGTTCTCGACCGACCGTCACGGGCGGAAAGAAGAGACTGAAGAGGGAGGGGCCGGCAGCGACCGTTGAGCCGCCGCAGGGTGGCGACACTACGGGGTCGCTGGACCGGCCCCTGCAGGGGCTGCTAGTAAAAGTTCTCCGATTGGCCGTGCACGAGGGCGCGCACACCTAAGTGGAATGCATATGAGCAACCACTCGAAGGAGAACCCTTGTGCTCATGGCAGAGGAATGGCCACTGTATCTCACTGGCATGGACTACTGCAACCTACAAGGGTTCCTCAGAAAGAGAAAAAGAACTGGCATTGAAAAGCTAAAGAGGACAAGAAATGTGCAGGACTGAAAAAACATCTTCCACTACACTGCATGTCTAGGTGGGAAGGGCAAGCTCCCTACAAATAGTGCATGTTAATTGCCTGAATATATTAAGTCACGGTCACCAAGATAAATTTGGGGCCCTGGTACATCACGTTTGCTAAAGCTGCACTCCTACCCTGCCCATTTCACCATCGTTACCGATGTTTTGGGAGGCCCCCCTGAACTTGGGGCCCTGATACAATTGCCCCCCTCTTTACCACCTCCCTCATCAGCCTAAATGTATTATACCTTATGTCCTGTTCTTATAGAGTGAAGGGAAGACAAATGACTTCCAGGGTGTGGTGTAAAGCAAGATGGTACATTTGTATTGCACTTGCGAGCTTGATCCAAAGATTCCCAGTGACATCAACGGCTTTGGATCAGGCCCACAAAGGGCAAATACCAGGTTATGGCAACAAACTCTCAGTCTCGTATATAAATTAGCATATGAAAACTGGCTGTAAAGCAGAAGAGAGAGTCAATGTGAAAGTACATTTCACTTAGCCCGTTAAGTTCACATGGTTTAAAAAAATATTTTGAAGTTGACAGTGTTCCTTTACACTAAATACAGTCTGATAGTGTACAACAACAACATAAAAATGCAATTTGCCACTCAACAAACGGAGCCAAATATTTGCTATACATGGGAAGAGCAGCAGTTTGAGCTGGTTGTTCTGAATTGGGTGTAATATATTCAAGCACAAGAACATGCACTCGTTTATATCTGCAGGTCTATGCACAACCACAGAATACAGATAAGAGCACCAGAGATCCACTTTTCACCTTCTGTGGGAGGTGTTTGTTTAACACCAGTTGAAGCCCTCATGAGGGAGCAACTCAGAGAGCTGGATTCATGGCATTGCATGAAAAAACACTTTCCATGCTGTCTGTCTATGCTCTTTCAAAGCTCCCCATCTTCCATTTGATCATCTTAAATACAAACATGGCCCATTCCTTTAATAGCAGAAAGTCAATGAAATTCAGTACAACTCTTCTGAAGTCTGTGGAGCTTATGGGGCCAGTATTTAAAGGCCAGCTTCCTTTTTTTCATCCACCTCTGAGCAACACTCCCCTTCCTGCAGAGTGTAATCTACAGATTTGAGATGGAGGGAGGAGTCATTAGACAAGCCAAGTATGGCTCCATCACCCCTCCAACACCCACCCATCCACAACACACACACACTCCATCCACAGCAATGTTTTGCTACCTTTTCCTTGGAGCCCCTTTTCACTAGGGAACACAGGGCCCGATGCTTGAGACACTTGTTTCCTAGGCTGATAAAAAGTGGGGGAATTAGAGTGAATTAAATGCCAAGGCTCCCTGCTATGGATAATTTCCAAACACTATGTGAGTCACTTAGAAAAGAAGTTACAATATGCTTATGTCTTCTAGTTCCAATATTGTCATTAAATTACCTTAGCTATAGTCTGAAAAGAACCTTATTGTAGCAATAGCGAAATCTGAAGATGAATCACATTGCCATTGTACACTGCAGGTGGTTTATCACAGAAGCAACCCAATTGGCTTTTAGGACAGGTGGCATTTATTTAGAACGAGGCGTACTTTCTAATGTTTGTTCATGCACAAGATACAATCCCAGCCATCTTTATTCCCTGATATTTTTCTCTCAAAAGAACATGCTGAGAAGGCCATTTTTTAAAAAATATGAGGACAGTGAGCGGCTAGTGTTAAAATATTGGTGATTTAATAAACTAAGAATCAGAGGATTATTTTCTCGAGAGAAAGAAATGAAAAATCAGAAGGCCTAATACTGCAGTCCTTACTCATGCAAAACTTCCACTGACTGCAGTGGGATTTGTACTCGAGTAAAGGCTAAAGGATGAGCCCTAAAGGAGCAGAGCCTATTGTCATTTGGTGGTCTCAGAATATGCTGTGGCATGCATTCCTTATGCAGAATTATGGCATTGCCACAAAATCTACCGTTTCGCTCTATGAGATGCTTTGCACTTTATGGGCCAGATTTTCAGAAGGACTCGGCTCCCATTTAGGCACCAAAATA
>ML675609.1:49409895-49426611 GCA_007922155.1 Mesoclemmys tuberculata | reverse complement strand
CTGCAAGTTAGAGAAAATATTACTATCCTCATTTACAAAGGGCCAGACTCTGCAATCTTTCCACTGAGTAGTATTTCATCACATGAGAAGTACCATTGAACTTGGGACTACACAAGTAAGACTTATTCAGCACGAACCTGCCCCCGTGAGCCAAACATTTTTTTCTCCTTGTTTGACAAAAGAAACCATGGAGCGAAGACAGCTCTCAGCGTTCTGATCTTCCAGCCATGCTTTAATTCACGTCACGGTAAACGGGGCTGTGTGCTTGCTTTTTAATCATCTCAGCTGTTCATCTAAAAAAGAGCAAGAGAGAGTCATGTTCAAAAACAATTCCTTAAAAAGGCAAAAAAAATAGCCATCCTAAGAAAAGCAACGAGAGGAATGCAAGTAATATTAGCATTTCCTGTCGCATGTATACTCATCTCAGACTTTAACGGTTGAGTGGCTTGCTAGTGCCTATCCATTACAAAAGGGGATTCTTTGCATTTTTGTGTGGCTTTTGTTATAAAACCAACCACACCGTTTTACTACTTTGTCTTAGCTACTTCGTTGTTTAGATACTTGAATTTTTTTCCCACCCCCACAAAGTGACCTTTCCAGGCTAAAGTTCAAAGTAAATTCCAATGTGATTATATAAACACATGCATTCTGTAGATTGACATCATATAATACTATTCTTTGTTGTTATATTTTTAATTTTCCACAACTTCTATATGCCTGGTTTGCATTCAGAAAATAGTAACCTATTACACTCTGATGAATAAGAAGATACTTTATGTATTCCTGTGGCAATTTGGATTTTATAAGAAACAGGCTCCTGGTTTGAGTCATAAAAATAGACTACAAGGAAAAAGGAATAAAAGATCTTATGAATCTCCCTGTTTATTAATGCATGTGATTAGTGGAGTGGAGACAAAGCAGGTTTATATGTTTCAGTCCATCATGATTGTGAAATTGAACTGTAAATGGTACCTAGTGCAGTCAAGTGAAACAGACACCACGCAGTGAGTTAATGGAAATACAGAGAGCTTTTCTTTTTACTTGAACAATTATCCCAGCACACCCACAGTGAAATGAGATAAAGTTAGTCTGTGCATTACAAAGGCTGTTAACTATAAAATAAATTTACTGACAGCCATTTGGAGCCATTAGTTCATTGTTCCTTTTTCGGCACCTATTCGCTAAAAATGACAAGTAGTCCATGTCAGAACAAACAGCCAGCACTTTGGGGGGGACATTAACATTTATTATGGGTATATTCCAGCCGGTAGTGTTTTGCCTCAACTTGTTCATGTGGCTAAGGTAATATTTATAAATAATTAAAGAAAGCAACATGTAGAGATTAGTTTTCACAATCACCCCCCCAAATACCGAGAGTGGGGTTTTCCAGAAAAGGTCAGCTTTGACCTCACCTGCTTCTAGGCCAGTGCCGAGTGCTTGTGAAAATACCACAGTTAGGGCCAAAATATTTACTTCAGCTTTTTTACATTAAAGGTAAAAAGATGCCTGAATCTCTTTCAGGGTCCAGCTTGCCTTCTATCACTGCTGATGTCCGTACATAACGAGTGGAACTGGAGAAAGAGGGTCAAGTTTTAGGTCATCCCTAGTCTGGTGTGGTACCAGAGATTAAGGAATGCATCCTGGGCCATAGGTTGCTTGCACTTAAATTCTAATGCCCTAGCATGGAGCAAAGGCCTGGGCATGCTTAAAGATCTCTTTTGTACAACTCTGCCTTGCGTGTTCTCTCATTGCTAGGGAACCAACTTCAGCAGGCATCATGCTAATACATCTGAGCCCAAACCTGAGCTCTGGGGGTAAAATTCATCCCTGTGGAGATAGCCACCAAAAAGCCTAGGCACAATTTATCATCTCAAAATAAGATTTAAGTGGGGCTTAAGTGGTGCACTGTGCATTGGCCTTGCACTGGCCCTCTGCATAGAAGTGGACTTCTGCCTGGGTGACTCAGGGATGTTTCTAGCAGCACTGGCTGATTTTTGTCTATAATGTATTTTAATCAAGAATTTTACATTTTCATGAATCATAAATCAACACAATCATCTTTCCTATAAGAAAGCGGAGGGGAACTTGCAGACAGGTGTTTAAAAATAAAAAGGTGTCGACCCCTGCCTTTTCATAACTGAATTTATAGACATCCATAGCGTTCAATCGATTTTCCACTGAAAGAAAAATAATCATCTCCCTTATTAAAGTTCGTTAAAAAAATACAGCTGGTATGTTGCAAGTCACAGACTTCCTGCGGAGATTCCACAGGACAGATGTTAGATGGGATTCTTCTCTTCAGTACAGACTTGAAGCACAGCAAATCTCAACATGGTAATGGGAACCTGTCTCTCACCAAGATCTTCAAGTGGAGAGACCTTATAGCATGGTGAAAAGACTGAGCGGTTAGTCTTGCCATGTGCCCAGCTCCCTCTGAGAGCTGGTAGGTGCCAACAACTGCCAGGGACCTTACTCAGAGATGTGAAGCACAGCACCTCACAGAGAAGTCCTGAAATAGTGTTGTGTGACCTATGTTAAAATATTTTGAAAGGGAGCCCACTTTAAACGCCAGTTACAACCTTGTCCTACAAAGTCTCTTCTTGCTAAGGGGAAAAGGGCTTAATTCTCTTTGCTTTTTTAATTCCTTTTGCTATAATAAATCTCGGAGAATTTAGCAGGATTTTATTTCCTTTGTATCCCCATAGTTTGAGGGTAGTACCATCAGTACTAAAATCAGTACATGACAGGAAACCAAGACAGTGCTTTATACAATGCCACCTCTCATTCTTGGAGCAATACAGTCTAGCATTGCATCTGCGTTTTCAGTGAACATTAAGGAAAGGGATATTTCCTTGTGACTCCAGTTGCCATTCCTGTCTCTGTGCTGTAGCATCCTTCTGTTCAGCAGGTATTTTTGCTTTTTTTAATTCTTTGTTTTGAGATTATTCTGGGTTTAATTTCACTAACCCTCATTCACCCAATCTGTTGAACATTCTATGTTCTGCATCTATGTGTTTATGTTATTCTCCCCAGTTTAGTATCATTTTGGAAATCAGATCTGAGAGCTGTTATTTTTTGCTACCTTCTCAGACAACAAAAACCAGACGCTAACTAATGACTTTCCATTTTGACAGGTCTGTTAATGGCACTTCTTTCTCTTGCCCTTTAACCACTCCAATCAAATTTCACTACAATAGAACAATTTCCATTTTTCTCTAGTGTCAATTATAGCCATCTCATTTATAGTTCTAAATACAATTAAAACAGCCTCCTCCCTTGCCTCCTAAATCATCTTACCCACCATCTCCTCCTTAATTTTGGCCCCAAGAAATAAGGTCCTGTTTAAACTGAGGATTTGTCCCAATTTCAGCCCTCTATAGCCAGCCATTGACATAGCTGCACTGAGGCAAGCCTCTAGGGTGGACAAGGGAAATTGTGATTTGCAATGACAGAGCTTTTTAAAATAAACGAACATAATATTAAGATGGCCCAGTACAAATCTGCAAATCACAATTTTGCCTATAATATCATAGCTGTTAATACCTCTATATTGGTTCCCTACATTTGGCCTTATACCATTTCCATTTCTTTACCTGTGTCTGTCAGATTCTTTCCACATTGCTTTCCCATTTTTGTGCAAGGTAGCAAGATGCCCCGTTTCTATTTTTTGCTCCTTGTGCAGCCTGGATCTATCATTAGTCTTAAGATGTAATCAAGCAGTCAGATGTGACACATTTTCAAGGTTGGCCTCAAGGTAGCTAACAAGGGAAATAAGCTTTTCCATCATAATTAGAAACCCCTCAAATAAAAATAGATCATAAACAGACAGTGAGTCCATGTTATTATATTGTCTTCTTTTCCCAGCCAGTTCAGTTTGAAAAATTGTCATTGGAACAATCATTACCCTACACCACACATGTATGTTGGGGAAGTAGAAGGGAAAATTGCCATGCAATATGGCGGAGGGAGTGAGTGATTCATTATTTATTGTTTGAGCAACTACATGCCTTTGTTTTACTTTTGATTCATTAGCTATGATTTAGTCCCTGGCATATTTTAAGACAAAGGAAAAACACAAAGATAAAAATCAATACAGTAGAAAAAAAGAAACTACAACAATTTAAACCCCTGATCAAAAGTTAGTGATGTTACAAATCCATAAACAGCAAGGTGTATTTCCTGGTGAATGGCATAGAGTTCACTATTCACTTTGTATTTGTGTGTGTGTGTGTGTGTGTGTGTGTGTGTTAAAGATCCCAAGATTTTTACCTTTAATTTGCTGCACTGATATAGATCAGGAAGAATTGTAGGCTTTGATCGTCTCTTCTTTAACTGCAGTCTGATGGCATGTAGACAGCAAAATACAGCAGGGGACTTTTTGGCCCAGTGGAGTTTTTACCAGTCTTTCATCTCTATTGATCAAAGCTTGCTGCCCTGACCCAGATGATGTAAAATTATTCCGATCAGACTCCTGATGAAGTACCGTCTTGTTATTTGTTACTGGGATTTCCAGTGAATGTCACAGAAGCATAGCACGTCTGGGGTGATTCCCTATGTTTTACTACACTCAGTTCAAAGTACATCAAAAGTACACTACACTACTCTAAAACCCAATAAGAGCCTTACCCAGAGTCCATTAAGTCAAGGGGAGTCTTTCCACTGAGTTGTATGAGTTTTGGAACAGGCCCTAACTTGGACCACAATCTTTCACTGAACTCGACGCAGGCAGACCCTTGAACTTGTGTGGAGGTTAGTGCAGGATCAGGACCTTTGATACATCTTCAGGTTAAGTACAATGGTACATTTTAGTTCCCCTGGAAGTAAATGAGCTCAGCTTTCACGGATACATCAGTTGCGGTTACAGCAAAGGCACCTACCATATTGCTTAGTCACGCCAAGGCTGCACAGACCTGCAGAAAGGCCTCCCAAGTTTGGTTGCTGTTAGTGTAATATTCTTTTCTAGACTTGTTACTATCAAGTGGTCCCTGGCCTTTTAACTAGTCAGTCATAATCTCCCCATACACAACCTCCACTGAAGGAATCACCACCTGGGATAAAGAGTACAAGATTGGTATGCAGATGATATTCTGCTCACTCTCAAAAATCCCTCCTCTTCAATTCTATCTAGAGTAAACTGCTTCAGTGAGATATCCGGATTTTGGATAAACTGAAACACGTCTTAATTGATGGATATTTCCCGTAGACCAAATCCATCTCAAATACAATCATTCTCCTTTCATTCATGCAACAAATAACGTACTTAGGCATCAGGATATGCTCTGATTTATCAAAAAAAGTATCTGCATGCCTGGATGTCAAACTCACAGAACTGGAAAAAAAAAAAAAAAAGACATGGAGAAGTGGTGTTCACTACCATTATTTTTATTGGGAAAGCTCTTAAAATGAAGGTAGGACCAAAGATTAATGTAAAGTAGAACCTCAGTTACGAACACCTTGGGAATGGAGGTTGTTCATAACTCTAAAATGTTCATAACTCTGAACAAAATGTTATGTAAATTTTCAAAAGGTTACAACTGAACATTGACTTTTATCAATCTTAATTTTAATTAAACAAGCGCAGAAACAGTTTCCCTATCTTTTCTAATTGTTTTTAAACTTTCCCTTTATTTTTTTAGTAGGTTATGTTAACAGTACTGTACAGTATTTGCCTTTTTTTTTTTGTTGGTCTCTGCTGCTGCCTGATTGCTCACTTCCGGTTCCAAACGAAGTGTGTGGTTGACCGGTCAGTTTGTAACTCTGGTATTCATAACTCGGAGGTTCTACTGTATGTGCTTAGTTTAATTCCACTTAAATTTCCTGCTTCAACTTTCATAAGAATAAGTAGGAGCTGTCAAACAACTTTTATGGAATACAAAGACACCAGTTATCCCATAAGATACTTAAATCATGGTGGGGGTGGCATTACCCGATTTGTATTTATATCACCTGGTTTTTCCATTAAGTCTTTCAATAAGATGGCTCCATCCCACCAGCTCTTCCCAAGCCCCAGTGTGGCTTGAGATTGAAGGGAAATGAGTTAACTCTTTTGATTCGCTCTCTCTGCACTTCCATTTTTAAAACAGTTTCTGCACCTTTAAGGAAAAAAACGTACTATTTACCTCCTCTTGGAGCGTTCTTCCAAAAAGCAAGTCCATTACCACTTCTGAGCTCACCAACTCTCTTTCCATGCCAATCTGAAATAATCTCTGATTTATACTGGCTAATAGCTCAAAACTCAAATCTGCTTGGCTAACCAAGGCCATATTAACCATAAAAGGTATTATTGAAAGGACAACTTTAACCTCCTGCATACGTCTTTGTGATAAATACCAGCCACCAATACAGCAAGTTCTTTTCTACAATAAATTTCAACTCAAAATTATCAAGGAGCTGGGGAATTGTTGTCAGGCCACCAACAACACTCCACTTGAAGTGCACCTTAAAAAGTACATTAGCCAAAGAGATTTTGTGGGCTGAATTCCTTGATTTATCCCACTGACTATACCACAGAAGAAATATGGGACAAGGAGTTAACCATCACCTATTTCCTCTGACAGATGGGATAATTAGAGCCCTGCGCAGCTACAAAATTGGTATCCGCATCTGATCCGCAAAAATGATCTATGGATATAAAGCGGATAGCTGCAGATTTGCGGGGCTTTAAATATAAAATTTGGATCCACATCCATCTGTGATCTGCAAAAAAAATGGCCTGTGGATATCCACGGATTTGCAGGGCTCTAGGGATAATATCTGCACCATATGCATATGCATGTGGTTTTGCATTTGCATTTGCCTTTCTTTCAGAAAAAAATTCTTAAAATCGATATTATTGGACTCCTTAGAGATTGCATAAAGCTGAACTAGCTCCACATAGTAAATGTTGGAGATGGGACAGCTCTAATGCAAGCTGGTCTCATATAGTCTTTGAATGTCAAAGTATATCCACATTTTGAAAGGTAGGGTGTGGTGCTCCAAAGTCGCCAGCGTAGGGGGTTTCCCCTACATGAAGCCTCTGTGTTTTGGGCATTCTAGAAGATCTACCCTGTTCACATAATGCCAGGAAATGAATTGCTGCAGCACTTACAGTGGCCAAAAGAGTCATTTTACAAAAATGGAAATCTGCTATTCCCCCCCGATTCTTAGGTTGGCTAACTGAGCAAGCCAACACCACCCTGGAGACACAAGATCCAGCTATGAAAACACTAAGTCTTTCATGGGAACATTACAAACTGACTCCAGATAGATTGGGCTTCTGATGCTTCTCTTTTTTTGCGTGGTGGGGGGCATTGTGAGGGAATTGTTTATTTTATTGCACTCCGGAGTATTGATCTATCTATCAATATTTCATGTTGTGTTATTGTTAAATTCATACTCCTGCTGTGTTTTCTGCATCACTGTATTTGACTATATCTGTATGGATATGTTAAAACTTCTGAAAAATTAAAATTAAAATAAACCATCTATGTTTTGTTACATCAAGCAAAACTGTAAGTGTGCACCATTCTGATCAGGCACATATTTTGCACAAAATGTCATGTGTGTTTATTATTAGATTAGGCTGCATCAGGTTTAATTTTAGATCTTTCAATTCAAGTGGTGCAATGAAGATTAAATGTTAGGCATAATTAAAGATGCAGATGTAGCTATATTGAATTATAAACCTCATTAAGTGAAATGTCCTGGCCAGGCTCACATGATATGCTACAAAGGGCTTCCTTACTTGATACTAAAGTTATTAAAATATTAGAAGATAAATCTAAACTTAAAAATATTATGATTAGAACGAAACCAATTCTTTAAACACCAAATTACAAAAGACCACATTTCTTTCATGTATAATTACTTCCCTTTCTGCTTAGATTGCTAGATATGATATTAAAATTGAAGTATTCTCCCCCCCTCCCCCCGCTTTGAACATGCACAAAATGCAAAAATTCCTGAATTAGATCCTGTCATCACTGTCACTATCTGGGCACTAATGTTTGTCTCCTCATTAGTACCTGAGCACCACGTAAGCATCAATAAATGTAGCTTCCCAACACCTCCCATGAGGTAGGGAAGTACAATCATCTGCATTTTTATGGATGAGAGACTGAGACCAAGAGATCACAGCCAGGGATTACTTTATATTTTACATGAGACTTTCCTTTCGGGAATCGCATGTGAACAGATATTGCAAAGATTGGGGTGGCTTAGTTTACAGAGGAGACAAGATAGGACATGACAGAGGTACACAAAATAATAAAGCATAGCGGAGGTGTATGAGGTGCTTCTATTTCTCCTCTCCCATAATAGCAGAGCAAGGAGATGTTCAGTCAAATTGAAAGGAAGAAAGTTTAAAACTGATAAAATAAAGGAGTTTACACAGTGCAGAGTTTACCGATGGAACACACTGCCATAAGGTATGGAGGCTGGTTGCTTAGCAGGATTCAGCATTTATGTGGATAATGAGAACATCCACAGTTATATTTGATAGGATGAAAACAGCATAAGGAATATAAACCTTTTTGCTAGAAGCATTAGCCAAACACTAACTGATGGTTGGGGAGAAAGTTCCCTACAGGAATTTCATAATTGGCCACCCTTGTAGTTTTTTCTGAAGTGTTTCGTACTGGTTTCTGTCAGGGCCGGGATACTGGGAGTAGATGGATCATTGATCTGATCCAGAAAGACAATTCCAATACATCCAAATTCTAGCGGGATGCTTGTTACTCCTACTGCAATGTCATCTGGTGGGAGGTACAATCTGCTTTCTGCCAAGTGACTGCTTACTGTAACCTTCCTGTGGAAAGATACACACTGATCCTGAACACATTGCAAATAGCCTGCCACACTTGGTCTCCTCTATCTTATATGGCAGAGCTATTGGTGCTGCACTAAGGCCATAAACTGAATCTTGGGCCTCATAGATGGGGTCCCCCAATTCAAGGTTTATCAGTTGCTTGAACCAGCCCTGATCACCTCCAAGAAAGCCAACAAAATCCATCTATGCAAGATCCATAGGTTCCCATACAAGTCTACATCCTATTTCCTCTCTAATCCACGGCATCTGTCATTCCACTAAGTAAATGTTGCTCAGACATGAACATACTATCTACTCATCTATTAAATGATTTTGTTTTAAATTATGCCTGCACTTAAGAGCATTTTATAAAGATGTATTATAAATTGAAAGAATAAAATAGATAAAATTGATTTGATTCATGGCACGATATTAGAATCTGCTTGTTTGCAAGACTTCCTGGAAAATAAATACTTTATTAAAGTCTCCTCTCCGTGAATGAACTCTAGAACTGATACTCCATTAAGCATCTAAACACACAGTGCATGATTCTTTCAGATTAATCTGTGAAGAAGGGAAAAAAACACACAGACACAGACAGACCCAATTGGCTCTGGACTGCTTTGTATTTTACATGAGACATTCCTTTTGGGAGTTTCATAGAAGTTACCATTTATTTGCATCTATTTTTCACCTGCTCCATCCAGTTGATGTCAAAGCCAGTAAGATACAGGAGCTTGTTTTGCAAACAAATCTTTAACCACTATAATTCATAAGAAATGATAGTCATAGCTCAGTATGTTATTAATGGAGTATTGCAGCAGTTCTAAGAATTCAAAAATACTACCTTGAATTTCTTAGAAAATAAAAACGGATGATATTAAGAAGTGAACTAAATGTATCGAGAAGTGAAGTAAGCGTCCATGAATATAAGACTTGAAATACCAGAACACCTAATCTGGTTCCTATACTTTTGCAGTTACAGTTTCTTCTGCTTCATTTTTTTATATTTTTTGTGTTTATTTTATATATAGTAGACTCATTTTTAGGAATAAGAGTTTCTCTTTTATTTAGTTTTTGTATCAAAGTGAATATTACAACAGTGGGATTTAAAAAAAAGAGTCAGATGACTTGCTGTCTGAGAAGTAGCAGGCTTGGATATTTTTACCCTGCTCTCCTTGTATTTTAAAACTTTGCCTTGAGAAGAAAAGAAAGAAAATGTGAACTATTCGGTGAAGAAAATCATTTACATAATATGCAAACTGCAAAAATAAATATGGGGTATTTATTTTCTAAAGACCAATTCCCATATATTTGCTTTGGTGGGGTTTTTTTTGTTTGTTTGTTTTTTGTTTGTTTGAAAAAAAAATAGGTTCCTTACTTAGATCAGATGCTTTGGAGGAAGGCCAAAATGTGATAACCACTGTAATGAATTCAGGTGCTGTAGACATAGTTACTAAATAAAACACACAACTGGGAAGCTGGGACTGGAATTTTTTTTTTCTGCTCTATAAACACAGGCCTCTCTACCCCTTGAATTGCTTCCTTAGCTGGATGTAGTAGCAAGTCCCTAATTCTCTTTCAGCCAACCCCAACCAGGACAGTATGATTTCTAATAAACAATCAAATACATTGTAGCACATGGACAATTGTGCAAGGACTCGTATTCTTAACTGAAGCTTATCTAATTATCTTGATTACCTAATTTTGCTGAACTCACTGAAGAGTAGATTTTCTCTAACATTTGTTCAGTGAAAAAATAAAGTTAAGAGGAAAGGACTTGGGTTTCAAGCTAAAAAACCCAACACGGTCTGTACAAATTCTAGTGCTGGCAACGCTGTTCGGATCCAGAGGATAAAAAAGTGGTGTAAGCTATACACCAGAACTGGTGTAAATTACACAAAATAAGACTCATCCTGTGAGATGCAACCTGCACCCCCTCACACATCGCCTCAGAATTTAGCCCCTGCTCTCCTTGATCATCTTTTTCTTAACGCCTTTGGAATTTTTAGGGTATTAATCACAATTAACTCATCTTAGATTAACTAGATCTTGATTATATACTTCCAGTGGGCCTTTATATTAGATTGTCACTAATGGGGCACTAGATAGCTCAAGGGATTAATAGCCACTATCTACTGCATATAAAGTTTTATGCATCTCCTGCACCATGATATCTTAGTATGTGGAATTTTCTATTTTAAATTTACCAGTGCAAATCCAGCCTAGATTAATAGTGACTGAAAATCGTAACATACAGCTGTTATTTGGAGGCCACGTAAAACAAACTGCTCAGTGGCAGTCAGTTCATAACAGTCACTTCCCATTGGGCAGTAGGAGATGAAGAGATAACCACTCCCGTCACAGCTTCTGTATCACTAAGTTTAAGGGCAGATATTGCCCCATAAGGGACTTACACTGTTCTGAAGAGTAATATTTAGAATCCTCTCCCTTTTTCAGGTGACTAGCTCCACTTCCAAAGTTGTGTGTAGTGCATTGCTGTGTTGTGTATCTGCAGCCAATAAAAGGAAAAGGATGATCCATCAATGGCACATGTAATTTGTGCCAAAAAAGCCTCATTCTAACTTTTTTTCCTCCATGCATAAATATATGAATCCCCAAGCAGCTTGTCACAGTTTTTGTTTGACTCAAGTTGACGATGAATAATTATGGTAGTTCAGAAACACAAAATGTGTTCTCAGAGATATAAGTTTCTTTACAGTGGAAACCCAGAATCTTTCCATTACCGTGATTTACAAGGACATTAAGATATTGCCTAAATCCACTTTTCCAACATAGCAGACACATAGGAACTCTTTTTAAATCTCTTCAGTCATCCATCTTTAGTGACTTAGAAACAGCCAGCTGGGTAAATCTCCTAATGGTAAATTCATTACAGAATCAGGGAAGGAATCTTTTCCCTTCAGTATTTCTGTGAATATTTGTCATCAGATTCTCTCCTAATTTACATCAGGAATTTACAATACACGGTTATATTGGCTTCAGTAGAGTTATGTCAGTTTATGTTGGTGCAAAAGAGATCAGAATCAGATCCTTAGTCTACAGTTGTTGTTTTTTCCTGTTCTGGGGATAATCAGCAATGTTTTTAAAATACAAGTAGATCCTCAAGAGAAAATCATCTGTGATATTGACAGAAGTCAGAAAGGATTCACAATTCTCATTCTTGTGTTTTATAGAAGCTTTGCCAAAATAATTCCTCAAATATACAGTCCTGCCCTAGAATAGTTCTTATTTCTTCTCTTATTCTTTAGCTGTCCTGAGCTGGACATTGCTGATGTCACTGTTCCTTAAGAGATTTGTGAGGAGGGCGGGAAAATTACAACACTTTTAACACTCAACGGTTCCATGCTGTTAAGAAATGGGAAATGTAGATAGGTCGCTACAGAGAGCTAATAGCTTTACCTAAACTGCAGCATGCCAGAGTCAGTCATCAGAGATATTTATGAACTAGATCTGGGTCACTCTACTCATTAACAGAAAATTCTTGCCAAAGGAGTCTTCTGACAGTCATTGGTAGGAGTTTCCCCAAAATCTTATTTTGCCAAACTCCATCTAATAGAGCACCATAATTAGGTGACGTTACGATGGTCTCATGTTAGAACGTCAGCAAAACAGTCCCAGACATCAACTGGGGCCACTGCTAACAAGTCATGTGAAAGATAATACCATGGATTTCGGCCAGATTTCCTGCCAAATTTTCCAGATCTTTCTTTTGCTTTTCCAATGGCACACATTTTAGTATTATTTTAAATGGATCTAATGAGCCTGCGTTCCTTTAATGGGCCCTTCCCAGCATATGAGGGGTTTTCTCCATCTTGCTGATGAGGTCCGTTCCTAAGGAAATCTATTTCTTGAACAAATGCATAGATTAAGGCCTCCACAAAAGCCCCAGCATTACCACTCCAAAGGTGTCCACTCTGCCCTCACATGTACAGCACGTAGGTCATTCTTGCCTTGTAATTTAAATGAAAATGTATTGTGTCTCTTGTTTAAGGAATAAAAAAAACATTTTTCTGCTGGTGCAGAGCCCCAGTGCATGTCTGGTGGTTAGTTTAAGTGAGGGGATGCACACTGTTGAAAAGCAACAGAAATAGAAGGGAAAGGGATGGAGGATGTTATGGCCACAGAATAGAAAATTGCAATGGAACAGTAACACTTCTTGATTTCTTAGACCCCAGAACACTAACACACAACAACACGGACAGAGAGCTAAGGCAGAGAGGCACAACTCAACTCACTTGTTCAGACTGTCCAAGAGAACCAAAGTCCTCAAAGCAGGACCAGTAAACCCCTTATAATTTAAAGTGATACTTTCTAATTTTAACAGTTTTCAATACACCCCAGATGACTTGGCAGAATGAGCAAGACACACCTATTCTGTTACTTCAAGCGAAGAACAAAGGGCCAAAGGATACAGGCACAAACTGATTTTCATCCATGCACATGCCTCATTAACAGCAAGCTCTGCTTTGGAGGGCAGCTACATGGCCATGTCCTATGTGTAATTTCTACCTATAGCCATTGCATCACGGTCTTGTTGACTCTGTAAAAACCTAACAAACTTATTTAAACTGCAGATAAGTTGCCAGTAGATGGAGCTGAAAAATATGTAAAATAGTTCCTGGGTTTTGTAGGACTAATAAAATCACATGTTATATACACTACAAATGGCAGAACTGGGGCATGGGAGGAAGAGAATTCAAAGTGAAGCAACGTGGCTTATATTGAATTTTTTTCCATTAAAAACATTCCTGAAATTTTTCAAGTAAAAATAAAGTTTTCTTCGAAAACTTTTCCAATTTTTGTTAACCATGAAATTACCGCTTCTAACCAGGAGAGCAGGGCTAATGTGAACAAAGCACCAAGGGACCACTGAAGAGTTCATTCATGGCTGGCATGCCCCTTTGTGGCTCGGTGTGGTGTCACAGGTGCTTTCGTCATCTGGTGCCCGCTGCCACTTGTCACTTCAACCCTGCAGTGGTCTCTTCCCGTAACTCAGTGGTCTGTCCAGGTCATGATTTAGTCCCATTGCCTTTAGGGTAACCAAATGCACCAAATAAAAGTCCAGGTGTCCTTACAAATAAAGGTCTTCAAGGCTAACTCGGGGCCCTGTGGTCCTCAAACCCTTTTCTCAGGCTCTCCTTCACCCATGCATTCCCCCACTCAGGACCTCACACCACCTTACCAGTGGTTAGTAGGGGGATCCAGGCTCCATTCCAGGGACCTAGGACAAGCAGTCAAGGGTCACTGCACTGTTTTCTTGCTGCCTTTCTTCTTTTTACCAGGCATCTCAGGCCTTCTCCCTCACAACCACTATAGATTCACCCTACTTTCAGAGCCAGGACTCTCAGGGCCCTCCCCTGGAATCCTTCAAACTTCCAAACCAATAAATATATATTTCAACCCACTTCTGCCCTCCCTGAGTTTGACTTTTCCTCCTTTCTAGTTTCCCCTGCTCTAGTCCATGGTTAAATGCCTCTCAGGATTTGGGAATCAGTTCATGCCCTTCTTTTAGGGCACACCACCAGAACCTGCCCCAGCCCTGTGGCTGTTCTCTCTCTCTTCTGGCCTCTTGCCAGACTTCTTAGGAGAAGGAGCCGAGGTACAACTTTGCCCTAGGCTTCCTCCTTGACCTTCCTGGTCTCTCCAGTCTCTAGACCCAGAGAGTGACTGCAAAGTCCCTCACTCTCTCCCCACAGCATCTTTCTTCTTGTTGTGTTTCACGGCAAACCAAACTCACTTGCTGAGCCTCTGACTGGCCAAGCACTGGACATCATAGATAATTCAAGAATTAAAAGTCATTCACCTTTGCCGGTGTTCTTAAAGAATTGCAGTGTTGCTTTTTTTAGAGTGCTTAATTTTCCTAATGCTCTTACAAAGAAAATTGTGGTAAAAATTTTGCTACTTTAAGGCTTCCCCCCTTTCAATGGTACTTTCTTTGCACTCCCAAAGGAGTGGATCAACCATTTCCAAGAGCTTCTTAATGTTCGTTTATTAGAACCAAGTTACTATTTAAGCCACAATGACCAAATAAAACTCTAAACAGAGTCACTTCAGTCCTCTCAGGACCATCGAGTATATCATCATTTTTTACTCTAGGGCATATTTCATGGAATTTTTTACCCTTTGGTTTTTTTGCCCATATTTCCTGCCATTCCTTTCTCAACTCATTTTTTATTAGATTTTTAAACTCTAGTTTCCTTAAAGGGATCTCTAACACAACTTGTTCATTTCAACGGCATTTCTGGCCACTTTGTCCAGCAGCTCATTGACCACTGCCCCTGCATACATGGTATTGCTATGACTACAACCAGCTGCATCAGCTCTGTTGTTGACAGTAATATTTCATTAAGTACATCATTTCTGCCAACCCTGTCTGCTCTAAATTTCCTCTCCCAGCCCCTCCCCAGCTGGGTTTCATCATCACCCTCCAGGTACAGCCCCTATTGGCCTCTAAGGCCACATTAACCCATTCCTTGCCCTGTGTGGAATACACATCTATCACAGGGACTCTTTAATGGCCACACTTCAGTTTTATAGCTCATCAGAAAGAATTCACCTGCAGCAGCACACTGTTCGAACGCCATGTTGAGTAAGCGGTTCAGCACTGTAAGGGTCTGTGAGAACAGACCGCAGGTCTGCGGCACCTAGGACAGCTGACATTTCCACATCGCCATGCAGAGCCACAACCCAGGAGCTCTGTGGAGATTAGCCACCACAGGAAATACCATCCAAAGGGATCAGAGCCCAGCACCCTGCGGCCTTATGTTCATCACTGAACCCTGGAAGTTGCCCCAGGACGTTGTCTGGGCAATCACACAGACTTCTGGCTTTCTGCAACGCCAGATATCACCTTGCTTCCTGATCTCCGGTCTCCGAGCATGGCCTCTCTCTGACCCTGACTTTTGCCTATCAATGACAGCTGTAGCAATTACACTGGTCCCTTCATGCTGACTAGCGGCCTGGTGGACATGAGCCCTGCCATGACTGCTTGGCCAGGCCACCTATTACCCCAGTCCCTGACAAATACTAACATAGAATTCAGAGGGGAACGTACCACCTGCTGAATTACCAACACCTCCTCTGTTTCCTTTGACATTTTTCTTGCCTAAATGCTGATAAAGCCAGATTCAGTTTAGCTTGTAAGACATGACCAGACCACAGCCCAAGGTAATATTGGCTGCAGATATTGTAGGGGGAATCAACCTGAACTTAGTGTTGGTTTTCAGAGAGGAGCAAGGTATTTGATTTTGAACCTCTGTGTTGGTTCTGATGGTTTTTGTATTATATATATTAGAACCGTAATTTTTTCCTGATTTGATCCTGAATCGGGATTATTTTTCTGTGACATGTGCAGTCACCAAATTAATATCTGCTAATTCACTAAATCCTGGAGTTTTGGAGCCTGGATTAAGAAAGAAGTTACTTAGATCAATGAGATAAAGAGAGCCAGACTTCAGAGATCCTCTGTAGTTCAGGGAAGATCATCTCACTTGTCCTCACTCAGGACAGCAACAGTGATTACCGCAGACAGGAAATCTTGCACCTTCTATGAAAAAGCAACTTAACAATGCTAACATATGAGAGGGGAAACCTCTTCTATGTGAGGCTGAGGAGCCAGTTCTTAGTTTGACATCAAGTTTCGAAGCCTTGCTCCTCTAAACTGATGACTAACCAAAGGCAGTAAAAATATATTTCCTGCTTTAAAAAGCATAGAATTAAACAGAGATGGATAAGACTGCAGCAATTAAATTAGGAAATTAATGTTAACAGAACTCCTTTTGAGAGGCTCAGACATAATTGCTAGGTAACAAGTTTCAATTACAGCAGTTACTGCTGCTGATTGGCTATGAAGCGTGCCCATAACTAGTCTCTCTGTGAAAACATCCTATTACTTTTGTTACTTTGTC
>ML675609.1:49336989-49409495 GCA_007922155.1 Mesoclemmys tuberculata | reverse complement strand
CCTCATTCCCCCTCCACTTTCTTGTTTGCTTCACCCTCCTGTTAAGTTTTGTTTTAGACACTAAAACCACAACTGGGAATCTGTGGGAGAGGGACAGTCTAGGCCACTGTAAGACCAACTATTGTCAGATTTTGTATGGACATTCTTTTAAGCAGCGAATCTAGAGCTGGTCAAAATTTTCCAAATTTCAATGAAATTTCTCACTGAATTGATGAGGGACGTTTTGTAACAATTTTTGTGAACATTTCACCCTGTTTTTCAGCCAGCCATAAAGCTGGTTAAAAAAAAAAGCAACCAAAAGCCGTTAGCATGTTTGCAACCTCTAAACACTATTGCAATATAGAACACCAATAAGAACAAGTGCAACCTTCTCCGCAATGTTATAATTCAAACGAATGTAACAAATGTACATACAAACCATGCACTGGCTGTTAACACTGGTTATGACAGATTTACTGATGAGACAAGGAGGTTGGTAGTCACGAGATGCTTGGAAGAAGTAAACTGAAGAATACATGAAATATAAAAACATTTCAACCATGTCAAGTTCCTATTTCCAAGCAATTTAGATTCCACCAATGGAATTTAAAAGGTGGTCTGTGAGTGATGCAGCTTTAGAGTAAATGCATTCTTCACAATTTTTTTTTTAAATAAATGAACTTTTAGAAGACTCAACCCTTTGAAAACCATGATACATTTGTGCTAAACAAAATCAATGTTTTAGATAGAAGATTGTCGCATAATCCAGACAGGTGCATTCTTTAAATACAGTCAAGTGTTTGTTCAACTAACTGCAAATGAGGTGAGGTCTGATGAATGGATATTGCACTAATATACAGAACACACTGGCCTAATAATAATAGAAAAAATCAAATTATTCTAGAATCTGACTAAGCACTGAATGCAGTCATCTGAGAATGAAAACTGGAGAGAGGAAGACCCATATCTTTACATTCCCACCAATCTTTTGTAGGTAAGGAATTGTTTTGAAATTTTAGTTAAGGTAAAAGCTTTTGAATTGGAGTCTGACAGTCCTTCAGGGTATTCTTAGAGGTTATCTCCGCAAGGCAGATGGAAAAAGAAAGAGATGAGCTTAACCCTGTAAGAATAATTATGATGTATTATTAGCAACTAATGGCAATCTAATGGAGTCTTTTCAGTGAAGACACCATCGGCTTCAATTTTTCTCTGTCATATGCATAAAAAAAAAAGCTACTCCTAAAGAAGTCGTCTACATTCTGGCAATTTCTCAGACTTAATGCAACTGATGAAACTTCATGCATTTCATACTTCTTGGGCTTCAACGTCTTTTCAAACACTTGGTTGTGTCACCACCTCCAACAAGTGATAAACTGAACATTTTAAAATCAGTTGCATACATCTGTACAGACAGTGTGGTCAAATGGAAAGAGCATTAGTCAGCAGGTCAGGAGGAGGTCTGGGTTCTGTATGAGCATGGCCATGTCACTTCCACTCTCTGCATCTCCATTTCCACAGTCTCTCTGGCTATTTGGATTGCAAGTGTTTTGGCACCAGGAGGGTGTCTCAATATGTCTAGCACAACAGGGTCCCAATCTGAGTTGTGGTCTTTGGGGCTATTCTAATATAAATTAGCTCTTTTTATCCTACAATTATCTTTGTAACCCGTCCGTGCCCAGGGTAGCCCACTGATAATGCCAGGGTCAGGACAGGCTGCAAAAGGAGAGCAAATTCTCCCAACACTGGTGGGTGACACCACAGTCAGACTTCCCAACCAGCCACAAACAGTGCTTCTGATTCCCCCACTCTGGTTATCAAGAAGCCACTGTGCAAATACACACAGCCCCCTTTACTGCATTTCAGTCTCTGGCTCCCAAACTGACACTAGGTCCAGTAAAGAGACCAGTTGCTTTAACTCTGTGCTCTTTACTAAAAGATTCCCTCTGATCCCAAAGGATCAGCCACAGTACCAGTTCACTATAAGTCTGGATCTTACCCAAAATACCACGCTGCCAGCCAATCCTTTAGTAACTAAAACTAAAGGTTTATTAGTAAAAGAAAAACAAACAATAAGAGAAGTGTTAAAGGCTCAAAGCAATCAGATAGATACAAATGATTTAAAAGTCCATATACATCAGGTTTCTAGAACAATTGTGGAGTTGCAGGCTTGTATAGTTCCTCTGGTATACATCCAGTACCTGGATGGGTCTAAGTCCTTCAGTTCAGTTGCACAGTGTGTTAATCCAGAGGTGTGTCCGCAGCTGGGCAGGAACAAGGACACAAGGCAAAGACCAAGACGAAGACAAAATGGTTTCTGTGGTTTGATCTTATATACCCTCTGTTACTGGCCATGTGGCTTGTGGAACTTTACTGGAACCAAAATGAAGTCCATAGTCACATGGGCCAATCCTGGTAACTCTTCAGGTATGCCTTTAGTTTCTTCCCGGGCCTCTGGCTTCTGATAAGGCCTTGAATGGGCTATTAAGCAAGCTATTGTCCTGCCGCCTCTCTGTCTGGGGTGTGTCTTCCACAGCACAGTTTGAAATACAGGGATATCAAAGATCTCCATAACTTTCCTTACACATATTACACATGACCACAAATATTACCATCTTATTCAGCATATTATAACCTTTCTAACAGTACCTGACATGGCATGTCTTACATGAATTATTATGATTTTGACTTATTAATGTCAAACAACACAAATGCCCCCCCCCCCTCCTAATGCAGCCCGCGTGACAATCTTTACCTTCTGTAGCTTTCTTACCTTTGAATTTTAATTTGCATAATAAAACTTATAAACATAGAAGTCTTGAATGTATTTCTTTAGCCTAATCAACCTAGCTTTCAAATGAATTTATGAGGAAAGGATGGAAGGGTTAAATGAAACATGTAATCACTGTTTTACATCAATGCACCACACTGAAATAATGTTTAACTCATTACTAGCCAGTACAAATGTGGCCGTCTGGAGGATAAATCTGTGTGAGATTATGAGAATGGTTTTGTTTTGTAAGTCTGCAGTGTGGCTGTAGCTGGGTTTGTCCCAGGATATTAGAGACAAGTTGGGTGAGGTAATATCTTTTATTGACTCATCTTCTGGCTATCGAGCTGCACACAGCCCTTCTTCAGGTCTGGGAAAGGTACTCTGAGCATCATAGCTAAATGCTAGCACATATTGTAAGGGACCATTCACAGTAGAGTGGCCCGTTAACACCGCTGCAGTCATAGGACAAAAAGAGCGGGTTAGTGAGTTACAGATTGTTGTAATAAGCCGTAAACCCTGTGTCTCTATTCTGGCCATGATTTTTAATGTCTGGTGGAGCTATGAATTTAAGCTCCCAGGCTCGTCTTTCGAAGGTCTTGTGCAGCCCCCCAACCTGAAGCAAATACTCACCAGCAACCGCACACCATACAACAAGAACATTAATCCAAGAACCCATCCCTGAAACAAACCCCATTGCCAGCTCTGCCCGCACATCAACTCGAGGGACACCATCACAGGTCCTAACCACATCAGACACACCATAAGGAGCTCATTCACCTGCATATCTACTAATGTATTATATACCATCATGTCCAGCAACGCCCCTCTGCCATCTACATTGGCCAAACCGGACTGTCACGACAAAAAGAATAAACGGACACAAATCAGACATAAAAAATGGTAGCATCCATAAACCAGTCGGAGAGCACTTCAGTCTCCCAGGACACTCTGTAGCTGACTTGGAAGCTGCCATGTTTCTACAACAAAACTTCAAAAACAGACTTCAGCGAGAAACTGCAGAGCTGGAACTCATACCCAAACTTGACACAATCAGATTGGGTCTGAATAGGGACGTGGAATGGTTATCTCATTAGAAGAAGTAATTGTCATTGTTCACACATTCTCACCTTCTAAATCAATGGTTGTGAATAGGCCTCATCTACTCTAACTGAATGGACTTTCCTACACCTACCATTGTTGCTCCTTACCCTTGGATATATATATATACCCCCATTTGACTTCTATTCCTTGTATCTGAGGAAGGTGGGCAGCAGCCCACAAAAGCTTATACCTGCAGAAATTATATTTGTTAGTCTTTAAAGTGATACAGGACTCTCTTTGTTTTTGCTGTATACAGACTAACATGGCTACCCCTCTGGAATTTTTAGCATAATAGTTAGCACATATTCTAAAGGACCATTCAAGGAAGAATGGCCTGTTAACACCTCTGCAATCATAGGCCAAAAAGAGGGGGTTAACGAACCAACAATACACCTGAAATACATCAATGATTTTTTCATCCTCTGGACAGATGGCTTAAATGCCCTCAGATATCCACCACAACTTCAATAACTGCCATCAATCCATTATACTCGTCAGAACTCTCACACCAGCACCAACTTCCTGGACCCCACAATCAGCTTTAACAATGGAACCCTACAGACAACCATATATAAGAACCCATGGATCACCACACCTACCTTCATAGATCCGGTAACTGCCCCCAAATACACAAAAGAATCTGCTATCTACGGTCAGGCACTTGGATATCACAGAATATGCTCTGGGGAGAAAGTCTGAGATATACACCTTAACTTAAAATTTACCTTCACTACACAAGGACACTCCACCAGAGACATAGATCACATCATGGAATAGGCCACTCATATACCCCAAGAGAGCTTGTTTCAATACAGAAATAAAAACCCCTCTGACCATATAACTCTAGTTGTCACCTACCCTGTATGGGTTCCAGTTTGGGGTCGCATCATAGAAAGGACCTCAGTAAATCATCTAATCCAGTCCCCTGTACTCAAGGCAGGATTGTATAATACTAGACCATTCCTGACAGGTGTTTGTCTAACTTGTTCTTAAAAATTTCCAATGATGGAGATTCCACTACCTCGCTAGGCAATTTGTTCTTCTGCTTTCACTCTAATAGGAATTTTTTACTATTATCTAATCTAACCACCCTTGCTGCAATTTAAGCCCATTGCTTCTTGTCCTGTCCTCAGAGGTTAAGGAGAACAATTTTTCACCCTCCTCTTTGTAACAACTTTCTATATATTTGAAAAATGTGACCATGTCCCTCTTCAGTCTTCTTTTCTCCAAACTAAACAAACCCAGGTTTTTCAATCTTCCCTCATAGGTCATGTTTTCTAGACCTTTAATCATTTGTGTTGCTCTTCTCTGGACATTCTCCAGTTTATCCACATCTTTCATGAAATGCGGTATCCAGAGCTGGACGCAATACCCAGGCTGAGGCATTATCTGCACAGAGTAGAGACTAGAGCGGAAGAATTACTACTTGTCTCACTTATGACCCTCCAGCTAATACATCCTAGATTGTTGCAAAAAAAAGTTAACATCAGTGTTACACTGTTGACTCTATATTTAGCTTGTGATCCACTATAACCCCCAGATCCTTTTCCATTATATTCCTGCCTAGGCAGTCGTCTCCCATTTTGTTTGTGTGCAATTGATTGTTTCTTCCTAAGTGGAGTACTCTGCATTTCCTTATTGATTTTCATCCTATTTACTTCAGACCATTTCTCCAGTGTGTCCAGATCTTTTTGAATTTTAATCCTTTCCTCCACAAACTTTATAAGTATACACTCTGTCATTATCTAAATCACTTATGAAGATGTTGAACAGAACGAGACCCAGGACCAATCCCTGTGAGATCTCACTAGATTTGCCCTTCCAGCTTGACTGTGAACCACCAATAACTACTCTCTGGGAATGGTTTTCCAGCCAGTTATGCATCCACCTTATAGTAGCACCATCTAGGCTGCATTTCCCTAGTTTGTTTATTATCAAACAACTACAACCCAATACTCAATGAGGACCCTATCCTGAAAGAAATCTTTCCTGAATCTCCACTTCTGGCCTTCAAACAAGCTCCCAACCCCTTCTTATCATCAGAAGCAAGCTCCTCACAGACCCAGCACACACCAGCTTCAAAGCAGCACCAGACCTTGCCAGAACAGATGCAAAACCTGTAGACATATGTGGGTGAAACCAGACAATCACTACATTCTCAAATTAACTCACACAGGAAAATAAGACAAAAACACCCTCTCACCTGTAATTGAATATTTTTCACAAAGTGATTACACTATTCCTGACTTATCAGTCGTCATCTTCAAAGGAAATTTGCACAACACATTCGAAAGACGAGCCTGGGAGCTTAAATTCGTATCTCTGCTAGACATTAAAAATCATGGACAGAACGGAGACATTGGATATATGGCTTATTACAACAATCTTTTACTATGCTAAAACAATCTATTCCACCTTGCATTCAGCTGTAATGCTCAGAGTACCTTTCCCAGACCTGACGAAGAACTCTGTGTGGCTCAAAAGCTTGTCTCGTCACCAACAGAAATGGGTCCAATAAAAGATATTACCTCACCCACCTTGTTGCTCTTGTTTTGTGAGTGTCCTATGGACTGTAATCATCTGTGTGGATTCGGGTATCAGTTTTGTGGTTGTGGCTATGTCTGGGAAGCTATGACACAGCAAACAAGGGACATCAACATTTAACACATTTTCCATATATAACAATGGGAGTTCTACTGGTAGGATCGTTAACTTTGAATTAACACTCTTCCCACAAGCAAATAGGGGTGGGAGGTTGGAGCCTGGAAATTTTCCCACAGAAACACATAGGGACGAAAGGTGACAGAGGCTCGTTTTAAAAGCAGGTAGCTTCTCTGTGGAAAGGGGCCACTCCACCACCAAAGGCAAGATGGACACGCCAAGTAGGTCAAAAGGACTGCCTGCCTAAAGACTTGGACTAAACCGAGGACTCAGATCAAACTCAAGGGGATTGCATTCAGAGTTTTGTTGTTGTCCTAAGATCTGCTTCTCTCTTGTACTTTGTTAACTGTGAAGAGACTGTGTGTGTGTATGTAAATATAAATAAATCCTTTTGTTACACTTGTGTTCCTTGCTTTACTTTTATGTTGCCCTTGAAGGGTGTAACTAGAAAACCAGAGGTTCCAGAGACAGGTGGATGTCAGTAAGGATTGTGTCTAAGCAATTAGGGGGCTCAGGAGGACTGAAGCAATGGTTCTAGAGTCTAGGCAGCCAAGCTCTCCAAGAAAGTGTCACATACAGGGTCTGTACTGTAGAGTAAGCTTGAGAGAACCAAAGCTAGGAAGAAGTGACCAGTCACTACCAAATCCAGGGGGCTTAAGCAGTTGGATTCCATCACAACGAACTGGTTTTCTTCTAGAAAGCAACCCCAGTCCAGGTTGTAATATCAACTATTTATGACACTTACTATTTAATGTCAGTGACTATTTTGTCACTAAAATTGAGCAAATCCTACACTGAGTGCAAAGTCAAATACTTATTTTTGGATTTTTCATTAACATAATACAGCTAGAAGCCATTAACCTAAATTTGAATATTCTTCATTCCTTTGCTGCCTGAATCTTAAATTGTAAAGAAACCAAAATTCTTTACTTCTAATTTGATTATGTAGCTAACTCATAAAAACCTTCAATGCTAAAAAAGTTACTCTACCAAAGCCGAGTCTAAATTGCAACAAGAAAATTCGCACAAGGAGAATTAATTCAGATTTGCTCATATAAAAGCAGAACAGGCTGTGATGCATCCCAGCTACTACAAATACCATCAGCAAAAATAAAATGTGTGAAAAAAACAGCAATATCTGATGGGGAATAAGTACCAAATACTGTTTTGTTTTAAGGCTACATTCTCTATGATCTCTAGCATACATTCTTTGTAAGAGATAGAACCAAAATCACAAAAATTTGGATCTGGATTTTTTAATGCCTCTCAAGTGAGGTTCAACCCAATATGGAAACATGGGCATTTGCAAATCATGATGCAGAAATCCCCACAGTTATCATTTCAGGTTGGTAAAAATCCAGATCCAAATTATGAAGCTTAAATCTCTCACTGCTGTTTAAAATTATTCAAACAAATTTGCCTGTTTCAGGAACATTTCCATTTTCTTTCATCTATCTATTTATTCCAAAAGAGTTAACATGTTCTATTTCCTTCTCTTATCCAACCACTTGAACAACATCTGTCTTCTTACTCAATTTCCTAAAGTAACTGACTTTGGATAGTAAGAAGAGATTCTCCCTTTTTCCCCTTCCCCATGGAAAGCATTAGTCAGGCAACAAACAAGAGAGTGCAAAACAAATATTTAATTTGGCCAAGCACTAAGTTTTAACTAATGACAGCTCATCTTCTCATTCAAGTAGCTAGAACAGGTGATACATTCATAATTTAAAGATCTGGAGGCAAACATCACTACATTTAGAAAGTGGTTTCAGATATTTGCCATGACAATCATTTTTGTTAAAACATTAGCACAGAGTAATTGTATATTTTGTTTAGAGTGACAGCTGAATTTTTCATATACTTTGCTCTCTTTTGACAGGAGATAAGTGGAAAGGGAAATGTGCTCACTAAAGGCCTTTATTAATGAAAAATCACAGTCAGAAAATTGCACCATAGAGCACAATATTTCCATATTTTACTGCATTTATAGGGAGAAAATTATCATTAACAGGGTGTCACACAAAAGTGTGTTTCTATTTACAGATCCTTTATTTGGCTAAAACCTTTTTCCACGGTCACAGAGAATGGGAGGTCATAAACACTGGATTTAAAATGTTATGCTTTAAAATTATGTGCCTCTAACATTTTAACAAAGGACTCAAGCAGAACTCGCCATCTACTCCTTAGCCTGTGATAAGCCCCATGAATTGTGGTTAGGGAGTTGAGACAGACACCCTGGGGAACCTGTGTACCCATTTAAACAAAAAGTCACTATCTCATACCCAAAGAGGAAAGTAAACAAAACTTCTGGTAAGATGAGCTTTGCTACATATTTATCTTTGGCCTTGAAAAATATAGATTATGCTGCAATGTATTCTGCTAACATAATCTGAAGTGGTAGAAGTTAGAATGAAGACCTGATAAGAAGAGCGGAGGACATCCTCTTCCTGGGGAAAGTTTTTGAAAAATATGTATCATTTGGTGCAATTTGGTCCATTCTAAAGGCAGATTTGCTCTTGAGAAGCTTTGTAAGTCAAAAGCACCTGAGGAGATGGTGAACTCAAATAGAGGAAAGGAAATCATCCCAACCTTTCCTTAAATGGGGTGGGAGAATTTTAACAAGGCAGGCAGTGTTCTCTACTGGGTCAAGAATTGAACTGTGAGTCAGGAATCTGGGGTTCAATTCCTGAAGCTGCTACCAACCTGATGTGTGACTGTGGGCATATCATTTCACTTCTCTTTGCTTCCATTTCCCTTCCTATCCTTCATCTGTCTTGACTATTTGGGGCAGCAACTTGCCTTTACTATGTGCTGGTGCAGCACCTGGCATAGTAGTGTAGTCGAGGGCAAATGCGAGTCAACTGAGTTTACCCACTTTTCATGTGGGGGAATATGGAGTTTCATTTTGGTTACCTAACAGACTTCTTTTTTTAACCACTACACCGCTGGCCTAGTGCAATGAGGCCTTACAGCTTGTCTATATGGGACATTACTACATGGCAAGCCCAGGCCTGAATCTACAGAGCATGAGCTCACAGTGCAGTAACATCCCGCATGGACCCTGCTACAACATAATGAAAGTCCTGTGTTGTGCTTTCGCCATTACCATTTGCAAAAGGGTAATAGCTGGGGCTTCTAGGCTCCACCATAATCCAGATAACAAATCAGAATAACGTCCACAGGCATCAGAATCTCCCCTCACCCAAGAGTCCCATCAATGCAATTGTACTTTTTACTAAAATTATAAACAATTCAATTCCTTTCTATTGAAGAAATAACTGGTGGTTAGTATTGATATTTATGCAATTACGAATGAACCTCCCTGAGCAAACTACATGGAGTTGCGGGCACTGCTGCAGCTGCACGAAAAAAAGTCTCATCTTCGTATCACAAATAATCATGCAGGTAATATTTCAATTATTTGCAAATTATGTAAACAAAGATATTTTTAGATCCTTTTCAAGCACCACTTCTTCTCAAAAGGTTATCAGTTAATCATGGGCTTCATCCATCAGGGGCAGTTTCATCTTGGAAAGTGTCCTAACTCTGTCCTTGGCAATAGTTTTGCCATATGCTCTACAGTACTTTTTATGCCTCGCTTTCTTCGACTTGCCACAGTTCCTTCCCTATGCACCCATTAAAGTCAATAGAAAAATGCCTACTGAATCCAATCATGCAGGACCCAGCCTCAACTGCAATTTTGTTTCTGCTTTCCACAGGTTATTGCAACAATAAAAGCAACAGCTGCCAGAGGCAAATTTCTTCTCTGTAGCCATTTTGCTCAGAACAACATACTCCAAGTTTAAAGTATTCAAAACACATACACCACACTTAACCCAAGCAAATCAACAGTCAGCAAGAGGACATCAAAACACCTTTAACTCTGCTCTGTTGCATGTCACACAAAAGACCCAAGGTTTACTCTCTCTCTTCCTTGCAAATCAATAACAATTATTCTAGGAGCCATGGCAATGTATCAGTGCTCATGACTAAAAACAACACAATATAGTTCACAAGTCAAACATACCCCTCAAAAATAAGTTAAATTCCCTTAAAAACAATTAATATTCCAAATGTTCAAACTAAATCCATGAAAACAGAATCATTCCAAAGTTGCCTACGTCATACTGGTGATAGATGAATAACTGGATGTACTTGCATTAGGGAATGTGTCCATTGAGTGGATGCAGGGATCTACGAAACTTGTGTGTAATGCTTTTGCTAGAGAAAGATAATCCACTCAGATCACTCTATGGACCAGAGCCAAAAGAAAGAGTGCAATGTATGCAAAGGAACATATCCAATTTCTTATTTAGAAACCCATTACAAGATAGGGAGCAAATAAGCATGGAATTCCTTAGCATTCTCACAATCCATCAGACCATTGCTGTTCTTCAAGATATGGCACTGTCCTAGATTTTGTGGGTTCCTGCACAGCTCCCTCCCAATTTATCCTCATAGAGCCATATACTGATCATACAGACACCTATCTCAGCAACATCAGGTTGGGATGACTCTACAAATACCTATTTATTACTCATATAACACCCTCAATGAGCATGGTGCTTTGCAATACAGATAAAGATATGCTCTTGAATCCAAAGAATTTACAGTCAAAATTAAAACAAGATCTGACTGAAAAAAGGACAAGGTTGGGAAGAACAGGGCAATGGAGTTATGTATTCACTTGGCAGATTAATGCACATACCATGTAGGTACTAAACAAGTTTTCCAGCTCATGAGGATACGTGGTCTTCAGTTTAGGAAGATAGTTTAGATAAATACCAGGGAGGGAAGGAGTTATTTAAGTTCAGCAACAATGTGGACACAAGAACAAATGGATATAAACTGGCCATCAAGAAGTTTAGACTTGAAATTAGACAAAGGTTCCTACCCATCAGAGGAATGAAGTTCTGGAACAGCCTTCCAAGGGGAGCAGTGGGGGCAAGAAATCTAACTGGCTTCAAGACTGAGCTTGATAAGTTTATGGAGGGGATGGCATGATAGGACAGCCTATTTTGGCAACTGACTGATCTTTGACTCCTAGTGATAAATATGCCCCATGGCCTATGATGGGATGTTAGATGGGGTGGGTTCTGAGTTACTACAGAGAATTCTTTCTGGGTATCTGGCTAGTAAGGCTTGCCCACATGCTTAGGGTTTAGCTGATTGCCATATTTGGGGTTGAGAAGGAATTGTCCCTTGGGGTAGCTCTCATTCTGGTGTCCATGCACTGAAGGGCACAGCAAACAGATCCAGGAATGGGGCCTTTTGCATCCAAAAGTTCTGCAGCCACTGCTCTTCATCTCAAACCTGTATTAAGATGGGATCTCTCCAGTCAGTGCCAGTTTCTCAGGCCTAGAAGAAGTGTTCCATTTGCGGCTGCTCCAGGAACACCATCAACAACATTGAATTGGTTTTTTATATGTCTCTCGGCAAACTGTCCTTGAAGAAATCCTCATGTCTGTGGTTGCTGAGGTACTTCCAAAGGGTCAGCAAATACAGGAGAATTGTGCATCCTGTATTTGCAATGTTCACGAGAACAGCACAGAGCTCTGCGGGCTCCTGGCTTCTGTCAGAGATGGTGACCATCAAAAGGTGCCACACATTTGTTTTTTAAAAAGGCGTTAAAATTATGGGACAGAGAGCATTACATGCTAGGAACTTTACTCCTAGCTCTCGAATCATTACTATCCCATAAAACATTGCAAAAATGTCCCCAAAAACATTGCACCAGATGGCAGTGCACAGCACACTGGGATACCTACCCTAGTGAACTGCACTTTACACCAATACAAGCACACCTAACAAGTATGTGCAGCGCTGACGCAAGCAGCCAAGCATGCACAAGCTTGAGCAATATACAAACTTCAGCAGCTGCACGCCTACGTCACTTGCACTGACCTGGCCTAATGCTGTCATTCATTTGAAGGCTGCTGCTTCTCAACAGTAGGTTCACTGAACTTATTTTGATCCTGTAGGTTTCATTCTGGCCTTGAACAGAATAACGGGCCTGATTACTTTTTACCGGAAAAAATGCCTACGGTTAATTATCTTATGGAAATTCTACCCAGAAGTACTGAACCCAGTTCCAAATTGCATATAGTTGGATGAGCCAGAGTCCTGGAGAATAACAGAAGGATGTATGCAAACTCCACAGCCATAATTTATTGCATAGAGTCACAGAACTTGGAGATGAAAACCACCTTATAGGTCATGAAGTCCATCTCCCTGCCTACATCCGATTGTCCCCTAAAGTGCATAATACTACATTATTTATCCAGGGTTTCTAGTGTTGTGTACCAATTGTAAGAATGCTCCCCCAAAGCTCTCCTTTCATGTGTACATATTTGATCCATGATTAAAAAGATGTCCATCCTGTGTAACACTGGAGCTCATGCCATCAATGTATAAAAGCCACATCTTTCCATGCTTATGTTTACAGGACATTATTATTGGATAACCCAATAACCTGAGAGCAGGTTCCCTACCTGTATAGAATGATAGCAACTTACATTGATTATTATGTCACAGGCTAACTTTTTCCTTTAAAAAAAATGATAGGGGAGTTAATTAGAGGTACTTAGCCAGTTCCTTTATCTGTGAGGCAGAACACGGAAAGATCAAGTGGAAGTCTTCAAACAGCAGCAAATACAATGTGTCTGCAGAGAAAGTACTCTCCCAACATGAATAACTATGAGATTAAGAATAACTACAAGATTAACAATTCATTTCACTTGGAGTGAGAGGTGGTTTGAATTAAAGGCACTATCGTTCCCCATGACTTTCATATTTCAAACATTGTGAGGCATCGAGATGTACAAAATAAAAGAAACTGCAGGAGTTGATTGTTTCTGAAGCTACTGTAGCGATCAGCGGTCAGCAGAATATAATAGCAGTTGACACTTCAGGTCAATATGAATGCAGTTTGGAGCCAGCTATTTTGGAAGCCATCCAGTTTGTCATTTCAGGACTAATGAAGAAAATGCTGCAACGTGTTTTACATATTATAAAAATCAGAATAAGAATAAAGGAGAATTCTCCCATCTCTCTCTTTCCAAATGTAATTGTCCTATTTTAAAAGTTCATTTATTCTTATTGTTTCTTTATCAAGCTGACAGTTCTGCCACATCACTCCCACTGTGCTTAAAAAGATGGTGCGGTACTGTGGTCCCAAATGTAGTCCTGATGTTTTCATTGAGCTAATATATAGCCATAATTATAGATGCCACTTAAAAGTGAAGCAGAGGCCACAAAAAATGACGGCCCATCACTAGCTGTATTTCATAGATTTCAAATGCATTAATCAACAAAATCCAATGCCCCATCTTTCAAGACTCTGAGAATTTAAAAGGTTTCAGTGTAAAGGAGAAAACATGTCATTATTAATTTAAGCAAGACAATTAGCTTCACAAACCAAGCTGTTTACTAGCAATGCTACCAGTGTCCATCTAGCCACCAGAGCTATGCAGAGAGAGAGATAGGGGCTGGAACATGATGCCGTATCCATGACTCTCCTGCGAACTCCCCCTCATCCTGCTGCAAATTCTTTTGTGCATCCCTAACTGTGCAGAGCTCCTGTGGAGCCTCTCAGGTCAGAGAGAGAAACAGACTAAAAGCAAATGGAAAATTACTGTAGGCAACTTGCCAATAGTGAGAGGGAGATGGAGAAAGGGCACAGACCTGTTCAAAAAAACAAAAAAAGCCAGCGGAATAAGGAGACTGTCTCTTTGTAGGAGTCAGTCCTGTCCTTTTCTCCAGGGGTATGGAAGGCCTTGAGTTTTTCTGCTGTGTAAGCAGATGGTGCAGGATTGCTTGATCCTTCCTGAGGGAGCATATGCAACCCCTGATGGCAGCTTGGTTGCACGAGGGAATCCCCTCATGCTGCCATGAAGTGAGTACGTAAGTGTGGGAAAACCACCCCCAAATTACTTGAAAAATTGAGCAGGCTTACACACACATGGGAAATGCACACAGCCAAACTGCCTCTCAGTCCATACACCTCTGACTTGCGCGCTGCTCCAAAGGCAGTGTGGTCTAGTGCAGTGTTTCTCCGCACTGGGCCACAGGCCAGCGCCAGTCCCTGAGATGTCCTTGATACAGTTTACGAGGGCAGCAAACCGGTCCCTGGTATAGAAAGGTTAAGAAACATTTTTCTAGTGAACAGATAGCTGCACTGGGAATCAGGAGACCTGGCACTACTGCCAGTCCTGCCACTTGGGCAAGGCACGTCACTGTTCTCTGCCTCGGTTTCCCCTTCCCATATTTTGCCAGTCCTGTCCATCTAGGCTGTTTGCTCCTCAAGGCAGTGTAAGTCCAAGTACAGCGGCCGGCACAATTTCAGCTGGGACCTCAAGGCACTAATGTAATATTAACAGCAGCAACAGGCTAACATGTTACAGAAGAGGTTCTCTTTCTTGGCACACCCGCCAGGCCAGTCTCTGCTCTCAGAAGGATACACATTACAGATTCATCAGTGGAAGTTTGGAACTCCTGTCTGAACACAGAATTATCTGGGCCAAAATGGAAGACTGGCCAAAAATAGGTGGGACTGCCACTATTTCTGTTCCCAGAGGCAGGAGGTTTTCAGACCTCCATATGCAATTCACAAATGGCAAATAAAAGCCAGATTATTTTTCCATGATGGAAAATCCCCCAAGCAGTGCTCAGTGCTTTGAGAAAAGCTGAAGAAAATAGATCCTTCTATCAGATACTGCTATAGATCAGTGGACAAAACCACAGACTGCATACAGTATGTTGAATCAATCAGTAGATATTGCTGCCTTTTCATTCTTCAGGAGCTACGCAGTCAGGTTTCCTGATCATAAGGCAGTGATAGCTAGCGTCAAAGCTCTTGAAAATCTGAAATAGAGGTATGTGGCCCATGCGGTCACTAACACCCTTCAAATGTGGCCTGGCTGCCTGCCTTTCTGTCAGACCAGAGGGATGGCCAGGCCAAATCTGCTGCGCTAGGCAGTTTCCTGGTTCGCCTACAGCTAGAGTGGCCTTTAGCTCCATTCACAACAATTTTTTATAGTAGTATTAGAAACCATTGAAATAACTTACATTCACAGCCATTTAAAAGGGAGGCAGAGAAATAATCAAACACAGTCACTTAGTGGGACAAACCCCAAGGAGATGATTCTTTCCTGTTACATTTAATGAATATACTATCACTGCAGCAGGACAAACATAATTCTTCAAGCAGCTACGTTGAGACTAATTGCCCTGTCAGTTACAATCAGAGATGTTAATATGGCCATTAGTAGGTTACAAATGGTCACTATGAAGAGAGTATCCATGACAGATCATATATGTGGGTTGGAAGTCGGACCCCTGTTGCCAGCTGTACAGCCCATAGAAAGAATGGGTGAAATCCTAATTTGGGGTTGTCATGGACAAAAAGAAAACTCTTCTCTTCCCTGTGAAATTCTGTGCAGAGGAACTAGGCTGGGTAGTGAATAGTTTGATGAATCCACTGACTGGAAACACAATCAGGTGTTCACTAAGCTGCCTTTTCTATATTTTTCCACAGAGAAAGCTTCCCAGATTCAGACTAGACAGGCCACTTCCATGGGGGCCAACTCATGTCTGGAAGGGATAAATGCCATGTCAGCTCTGTCAGAGCTTCAACCAGTTTGGCTCCCTGAGGAGCTGTTGCACAACTATGCCATCCTTGCCCCTGGTGGCTAGTCCAACAAACCAAGAGACAGTGGGCCATTGTTGACAGGGATATTTGGTTCCCACTTTAGCAATCCAGCAATATTTGGTCTAGAAACTTTGCAAAATTAGCAGCACACCTCCAATAGCTTTCTTCTGCGAGGAACGGGCTGACCATGGAATGGCCATTATGGACAGTGCGTTACGCTGACTTTTGTGCACGTTCCACTGACAGCTGGTATAATTGCTCCTGCTCTTGAATATTAGTTCTCTCTACTAGCTGAGCTATTGAAGCTTCCTTTTTAGACTACTCCCTGATGGCCTGTGTTTGCGAAGACCTGATTTTAAATGGGTAACCATTTCAGCCATATGTTGTGTTGAACTCTACTTTCCATGTCTCTGGTACTTTGAGCTGATTTGGGTTCTTTATTTTTCTTGAGGTTCGTTTTTAGAAGAGCAAAAAAAACCTAAAAATAGCCCAACTCCTATGAAAAGTTTGGCATTTCGCTCTCAGGTTGCAGAGGCCGGGGGAGAGAATGGTCTGTCTGGTTTTGGCTTTAACTCAGGAGGTTCATATCTAACATAATCAACTAGCATTAGAAAGCAACTAGCAGATAAAGAAGCTGAATTAAATTCAAACCACGAGGCTCCCATTGAAGAGTTGGGCTTTGACTTTAGAAGATGGAGGAAAAAGGAGAGCAGACTGGAGAGATAGAGCCTAATTTACTTCTCACTTTTACCAGTTTTACTCTAAACAACTGTAGTGGAATTATTCCCGAATTACGTTGGTGAGAATCAAGCCCTTAGCATATATCTGCTGCAACAACATTTCTTATTATTATTTCCTAATTGCCATTTAGAGGATATTGTGATTTGTGTTACATCAACCTTTACCCAATTATTTTGAAGGTTGAACATGTCACAGTTGCACCCAGCAATCAAAAATAAAAATGTTTATGGAGACAAGTTTTCTATTGTAACTTCAGTGAGAAAATAATGCTCTCTTTGTAGTTATTTTCTCTTGACAGACATCTTAAATTAGGTTGCTGAATAACTGGGTACACAGAACAACAGTAAACCTATCACAAAAGCATATTAATCACAGCACAACTGATACTTGACATCCTCTGGTGAAAGGCATTTTTACAGTGTTTCATTAAAATTGAAAGGAGGATTAAGAGGCCTAGTTCTTGATTAACGTCTTTCTCTGACTGGGACATATAATCCTATCTACAACCCCAAATTACTGGAAACAAAATTAAATTTCTGCCAGCAGATCATTCCAAGCACATATTGCACTGAGCTCCAGAGGATTCATTTCTTTACATACTTCACCAAATATAAGGACATTAGGAGTTCTTCATGTTACGGTAGTGAGTGCAATGGCACTAACCGACTCTAAGAGCAACCCAATTTAATAGCCATCTGGACTCTCACAAAAACTTTGAGATTGGTATATCAACCAATGATCACTGTCCTAAAAATTATTTTTACCCTTAAAAAACGCCTGGCAGTGCCTCTGTTCAGTATGTTTGATTGGTGCCAAAGAGAAATCAGCCACCACTTCTGCTACTGGACTATCTGAGCAGGTATTACACTTGCCCTGTATGCCATAAGGGTAGATTCTGACAGTGAAATGTTACAGCTCATGTAGAGCACCAACTTGTTACTCAACATTGTGAAAAGACTCAAGAGAGAAAAAAAAACAACGACTGATCAGCACAGGAGAAACACAGTGGCAAGTATTTTGATAACATACTTCCTCTTGCCTTCCCTCACCCAGATCTAAACAGGGAGTGCTTGCCTCTTGGGAACCGAACCTTCTTACCCTTTTGAGCGGCAGAATGCTTAGAGTGCACTGCTAGGCTCTCCATTCTATAACCAAAACAATGGTACCAGGCATTTGATGCCAATGTTGTGATTGACAAAGGGCAGACTCTCAGCTGGCGTAACGTCAATAGAGCCACTCTGTTTCACACCAACTGAGAACCCGGCCCACAGTATCGAACTACAGCACAAGATTTCTGTTGTACAACTGTTTTCCAAACCCAGAAATGTTTGTATGGGCACTTCTTAAACTCAGAAGGTCCAGCAAAGCTGCCATTCATTTCAGCCATTCTAACACCAGATGGGACAAGAACTATCTCAGATCAGCCAGTAATTGCTACGGCGCAATATGGCTGCCGGTACAACAAGAGGATTTCCATTTTGCCAGGACTTACTGGCAATCCAGTTTCTATGTGGAAAAATACCCTCTAGTTAAGGTCTAGCACAGCCCTGCTACCTCTTCAACCTAAATCCAGCCAGACCAGATTACCTATCAAACTTCAGAGTTTATAATGGTGTTGAGGTATCATCCAGCCAGGTCTGACATGAATGGAAAGTGAGGGGCACTTTCAAAAGTAATCCCAGTGTGTGGACTCTTGACAGAGTGATCATTGATTTGGCTGCTGCTTAGCACATGCAGCCATAAAGCTGCCTTGCAAAAAAAAAAAAAAAAATCAGAATTATTGGATGTACTCATAGCTCCACTGCTGCACCTGTTCCCATTTCTGAAGCACTCTCTGGCTGCTAAAGACCCAGAGTAGATTTCCCCAAAGTGCCTTGTCATGTGGACTGGATATGGGGGGGATTTGTGTTGTTTGACATTAATATGTCAAAATCATAACGATTCATGTAAGACATGCCATGTCAGGTACTGTCAGAAAGGTTATAATGTGCTGAGTAAGAAGATAATATTTGTGTTCATGTGTGATATGTGTGAGGGAAGTTATGGAGATCTTTGATATACCTGTATTTCAAACTGTGCTGTAGAAACACACCCCAGACAGAGAGGCCACAGGACAATAGCCCACTTAATGGCCCATTAAGACCTTTACATAAGCGAAAAGCCCAGGAAGAAACTAAAGGCATACCTGAAGAGTTACCAGGATTGGCCCATGTGACTCTGGACTCCATTTTGGTTCCTGTAAAGTTCCACAAGCCACATGGCCAGTGACAGAGGGTATATAAGATCAAACCACAGAAACCATTTTGTCTTTGTTCCTGTCCAGCTGCAGACACACCTCTGGATCAACACACTTTGCAACTGAACTGAAGGACTTAGACCCATCCAGGTACTGGATGTATGCCAGAGGGACTATACAAGCCTGCAACTCCACAATTGTTCTAGAAACCTGATGTATATGGACTTTCAAATCATTTGTACATATCTGATTGCTTTAAGCCTTTAACACTTCTCTTATGGTTTGTTTTTCTTTTATTAATAAACCTCTAGCTTTAGTTACTAAAGGATTGGCTGTCAGCATGGTATTTTGGGCAAGATCCAAACTTATAGTGAACTGGTACTGTGGCTGATCCTTTGGGATCTTTTAGTAAAGAGCATAGAGTTTAAATAACTGGTCTCTTTACTGGACCTAGTGGCAGTTTGGGAGCCAGAGACTGAAATGCAGTAAAGGGGGCTGTGTGTATTTGCACAATGGCTTCTTGATAACCAGTGTGGGGGAATCAGAAGCACTGTTTGTGGCTGGTTGGGAAGTCTGACTTCAGTGTCACTCACTAGTACTGGGAGAATCTGCTCTCTTTTTACAGCCTGCCCTGACCAGTGGGCTACCCTGGGCACGGACGGGTCACATGCCTAATTTACTGGGGAGTCTAAGTCCTATGGACTTCCATTGAGACTTAAGCGCTGAAGTGTTGGAGTCATTTTTGAAAATGAGACTAGGCACTTTTGAAAAAAATTTACCCAAAGGAGGAGGCTATAGGGTACCCTGCCATGCCGTCTCATACTAGTATACAGATGACACCCCTTGAATCCATCTGTTTGACTATCATCAGTGCCAGGAACATTGTATCCTATCAGATGAGAGCTACAACCTTTCTGCAGCCATATTTCAATGCATTAAGCTGTTAACAGCCAGATAGAGGGAGTGTCATGGTTCATGGCCCGCTACACCTCGGACCCCTTCCTTGGCCTCTGAGTGCTCCCCCATACAGGTATCCCATTTCTGGGTTGAGATCCATGTTTCTCCCACTATAGCCCAGGGACTGGTCTAACAGCTGCTTGGGTATCCACCATGTTTACCTGCAGCTCTTCCCTTCAAGAGTCTGTGACCAGTGGTGAAATACTGTGACCAGTGGTGAAACCCCAAAGAGTCTTCTTAAAGCACAAGTACTGGTTAATCTTACAGTAGGAACAAGGCAAAGCACAGAGAGAAAAGGAGTTTAAAATAATAGACAGTCCCTACACATCTCTCTTACTAAAGGCTAAGGGAGGCCTGTCTTACCCCGACCTCTGGGGTCTGGGTGTCAGTCTACACCCCACAATCATTCTGGTTTAACTCCTACAGGGATTCTTTTAATCCAGCCAAAGGTTTTTGTTCTCTCCTGTGTTTCCTGAACTGGTTTAAACTGGTTCAGGCAACAAACCAAGGTGTCAGAAATGGACTTCTGTATTGTACCTGAAGGGTTTGCAGAGAAGAGAATACCAGGATCCACTCCTCCTTCTTAGGTACAATTCCCAGGTAGCCCTGCCAGTGAATTAACTCAATATACTGTATGCACACAGCAATCACCACAGTAACCTGGCCAAGATACAATATTCATAAATTATTACAGGCACATCCAAATTCATCATTTTTAAAAAATCATTGGATGCTGTTTTCATAGGAGTTTTACACCGTTGTGTCCTTGATAGACACATAGAATTGGGGTGTGCGGGTGTTTAAGTTGGAGCAAGGCACAGGTAGAGCAGTAGCCATAAGTATATTGAAGTTGTCCAGTACTTCCATTATATCAGCTTGTTATTCACTGCTTATAACTTTGGCACACTTAAAACCTTATGGGCTGACATTTTCCATGTTCTGCATGTATGAATGAGGTAGATATTGGGCAAAGCATTTGTAGAATAGATTATTAAGTTCCCAGTAGATCTGAAAGATTCTGACAAAAAGTTGGTTTAAAAATTGCTTCTGTAATTAAAAACCCATTCAGGTTATTTTAAAATAATGTTTTCATTAGAGTCAGCATAGATTTCCCAGCACAGACTTTAAGTAGGGTTGTTCAAAAAAAAAAAATCTTGTCTTAAAATCTTAGTCTGTTTCCCTGATGAAATAATTACTCCCTCATTTGTGATTTAATTCATAAGAAAACATTTACATTGCATATACTGGATTTATTTACTTACCGGACCATATGGCACCAAGACTGATAATTTAAGAGGGAACACACAGCAAATAAATTATGCAGAAAGCTGTCACCCCACTAGAAATTAGGAATAATCAAGAGCCAGTTTATAGAGAGAGAGAAAGTTGAATGGAGATGGAAGAATAATTTCTGAGAGCGAGAAGACCTATTTACATGGAAGACATTCGGGAAGCCATCAAACAATCAGACTTCTGTGTTGCTCTGTTACAGGGGGGTGGTTATCACTGCAGAGCAGTGTCCCCCAAATCATTCTAGGTAATATTGTTCTCCTCAGATCATTAACGGGATAAGATTCACATGTGCCCTGTTTAGCTAGAGCTCCACATTACACCTTAGCTGGTGTTATCCCTCCAGCTCTGCATTGCAGGGATCTACTGTGGAAGTGAGACACGATATGAGCAGAAAAGGAAGATCATTCAGACTAACCAGGACAGCTGGCTCCTGGGAATGGACTAAGCACCGTGAGCCTGAACCAGAGGAGGTGAGGTCAGTCCAGCCAATTAAAGAAGGCTGGGCTACAGCTGGGCCTATAATGGCAGCTAGTGGGCAGCTGGGGGAGAATGGACTGAACCAGGCTGTTATCTGGAGATGAATATCACACTGGAGTAGAGCTAGCTCCTGTGAGGGGTCCTGGAAGGAATGAACCAGGTGCTCAGGGAAGCAGCCCTGTGGTTGCTGCTCCAAGAAGGGAGCTGAGCTGACTGAAACAGGGACGTTGCCAGGAGCAAGAGTATCAGGGACCTGGGGGAGAGGTGGACCTGAAGCCTGATGCTAAGGACCAAGTTAAAAGGCTGTTTTCTATTTGTTAGTTAAAGAAATAAACCTTCTTGAAAAGACTGGGCATGGCAGGGGAGAAACCTGGCCTGGTGACAGAGGGGAAAAAAAGAAATAGAAATGGCATATTTACTTGCTGTCGTCTCTCCTGATTCTTGCTTTGTTGCTGAAATAAAAAGATGCAAGAAGGATTAGGTCACCAAGTGCTTTTTGACAACATAACAAAAGCCAGCACAAATGGGTGTCTGGAGGAAAGATCATCTGAGCAGCAAAAACGTTCCTTTAGAAAGAAGGGGAGAGCAGTGCTGTCAAACCTGGATGTCAGCTCCGTTTACTGCTCAAACTCCACAGCCTTTCCTTTTTGACTCACTCCCATGGGTTTTTCATATAACTGATGGGAGGGAGGGGGAAATGTGGAATGAAGTTCTCTACCCTGTCTCTCTATATATTATACTAATGGGCAATTATTAAGCTCTCATTTCTCAGTGCAAATCTGATTATCTTTCATTTATGCATTATGGGTGTGTAATGATCAAAAAGGGCAGGATTAATCTCCCTATTGCTGACGATAGAAAGCACTCAAAAAGGATCAGGGGGAAAAGGGAGTGGTTTTACAGATTCTCCACTTTTAAATGGGATTAAAACCACACACCCAGTGATATGTGCCACCCCATTTTGATTAGGCATGTGGTACTAGAACCACCCAAGACAAGAGATTTTTTTTAACTCAGTTCAACTATCTAATTAACATTACGTTCTGCAACTCGAAAGCCTCCTGGTGTGTGTATAACAAACGTGAATCAGAGATATGTAAGGCAAGCAGAGCCAAGTCAGGATGACAGGGCAGAAGCCAAGAAAAACATGGAAAGTAATAGAGAGTTACCTGTTCTTTTCTGGTAGAGGAGAGAAGGATATTTCATAGTGGCAGATAGCCATCATGCTAAAGGAAAGATAAAAATGGGCCCTTGTCTGAGATCCTTGTGTATATGCCAAGGTAGGCGTTCTAAAGAATTAACATGGTCCGTTTTTCTGTATGCAGTTGCTGCTTAAGTTTTCCTACTGTCACAAACAAGTCCCACTCATTTTTCAGTCTATTAAAAAAAAAAGAATTTGCTTCAGTCTCTTTTTGTATTTAACAAATTAGTTATCATTACATTCACTGAGATTGACTGTGGTCATCAGAACGATTTTGGAGCAGCCTAGGAATAAACTGAGATTGGCAACTGAAAGAGAAGCCGATTCATTGATAGCGGAGACACATCAATAAGAGATGCCAGGGAAGCATATGGCAGCTCAAAAGTATAGGCCAAGATTTTCAAAAGTGACCAATGACTTCAGGTGCCTAACTTAAGTCACCCCAAGCAGTCCTGCTTATCAGAAAGGACTCCACACCCATCCTCTGAAAATCAGACCCTGTTAAAGGTATCTCAAGCAGGGCAGTCAAAAACAAAAATCACTAGTCACTTTTGACAATCTGGGCTGTAATTTAAAATCAGACACTCAGTTTGGCAGAAAAGACAACTTCTTAATTCAGGATTTAGGGCTCAATACTCAATACTGCTCCCAATGAAATCAATGGCAATTTAAAAACTAAGGGCAGGATTAGGCTTTTTGGCAGCTTGCTGGCACCAAAATAGACCTTCTGTGGAAGAAGGACAAAAACAAGGAACATAGTTGGCTGGTATCCTTTATTTTAACCTAACGCTGACTTTGTACTTCATAACCTGCTTCAGCCAGCATTATGTCTGTTAACTTTTTCAAAATCTTATCCCTTGCATCAACCAGAAACAATGCTTGAGCCTCATCAGCATTAACTGGAAAGAAATTCTGCTTTTACAGCTAAATATTAAATAAGAAACAAGCCCTTTAAACGGTAGTTGAACTAGCAAGGGTTAACGCTTCCTGGTTATAATGCTTTTGAGGTCTGCTCACTAGGCAGTGAATCTACCACAACCCTGAGACAATTACAAAACTCCATCCAGTAGCACACCCTCCTCACATTCCCAGTGTCTTCCCTTACAGTCATCTGCTGGGCTTAAAGTCACACGTGCTGAGTAATTCAGGTAACCTATCAGCGCTCTCCTTGGATAAGCCAACAGAATGTGCAGAAAGTCATGAAAATTGACACTATGTGGGGTCTATTGGCGTCATCACATATCACCGCTAATGCATGCGGTTTCTAATATTAAATAGTGACAGAACAAGAACTCTGTTAATGGTAGATGAATTACAGAGCTTTTCACTATTAAATGATTTGAGTTTTACCTCTAAATTTCAACATATAAATATATATTGAAATGTACCAGCTTTTCAGGTATATTTCAGGTGGGCCTCCACATGTACACAAGCACACAAACTTGCCATATCTTCCATGAATGAGTCAGCAATTTGAATGAGTTCATCTTTCCACCCCATTCTGAAAGCCATGTAACAAAATTACATCATGCATCTAAAGATCAATTTGGACAGTGACCTCTCTTTCCCCATCATCATTTCAAAAGACTGAAGTGGTATTTCTCCATTTGCCCCTCAAACAAAAAATAATCAGTCAAGAGAACTTTTTATAAAAGAGGAAGAACAATACAATAAAGTGCACGGGGCAGAAATTACCAAAAATTTGATGAAATAGGAATGCTTATAAGGGACATATTGTAATAAGACATCCTGAGCATGTATAGAAACAGATATCTATAGCCCACTAAGAGGCTGTCCACACTGGAGACATGTGCAGCAGTTTAACTACACTAATGTAGTTACTCTTGCACAAACCCCTACTGCACTGAAGTAAATTGCCAGATTAAGCCACATCAGTGCATGGCTCCACTTCTAGTAGATACAGTATGTCTAAATTGGGAGTTGGAACTCATGTAACTATAGCAATGTCAGTTACGTCATTACACAGATGCAAGTTTCTATAATGCAAATGGGTCATAAGTCTAAGGTCAATACAGGGAGAAGCTGGCAAGGCTTGAAAACTTCTTTATTGATGCCTTTCAGCACATCTGACGAATGTGAGCTGCAGATTAAAAGGTCCATAGTATATGGATCCATTTTCAAAGCAGTCTCCTTCGCCATCATCTTACCAGATCCCAAATGTTATTATCCAGCACAGGTGGCTGTTTCTGACACATTAGATTAGCAGCTTGGTTGACAGACAGATAACAGTCAACTTGAGTTTTCAGCCACAAATCAATGCGCAATGGACCAAGTCAGCTCTCCATTTCACCAGCGTATATCCAAAGGTATCCTGTGGAGTCAGTGGAGATACTTCAAATGTATTGTGGTTAAATTGAGAGCAGGATCTGGCCTGTAGCCAGCAGGAGGGGAAAAAGGTAGAATCTGAGCATATTACCATTCACACTGGCTTGAACTTCTGTATATATAATTTTTCCTTTGATGTAAAAATGTTAATTGCAGCTTTTTAGTGCAGGGAATTTGCTTCCTACAGAAACATTTGGATTTAAAAAACACGGGTGTCAAAATTATCCTACGTGGAGTAAAATAAAACGTCTTTACGATGTTTTAGAAAGTTTGATATTTTTACATTATTTATATTTTTCTTAAGAACTTTATCAACCTAGCAGCCCAAAACTGAGATGGTTGAAACATCCAAGAGGCAATAAGATAACCATTTTACTCTCCCTTTTCCTGCACTTCAGCTTACCTCTTTGTTGAAACACAGGCCACAGTTCTGTCTTTTCAGGACCTTTCAAAAAGATATCACACAGAGTTAAACCTCAGAGCTAGGATGTTCAAAACCTTGAATATAGGTGTAAGTAAGTAACAGTTCCCAGTTACTGCAGTTACTTTCTAAACAAAACAAACACTGAATACACACACAAAAACATTGTAAATAGCACTTGGAATACTTGGGAATAACTTTTAAACAAAGGCTATTAGGCAATAAACCTGCTGAAAGTTCTCAGAGCTGCCCATCTTGCTACCGTTACATATATTTCTGTGTGAAGGTTTGACCCATTATACACACTTTTATATGTTGGTACACACTTATAGACATCCTCTCTGATCTCACAGGGATGATTTCTCAGGGAACGTGGGGAAGAATGGGGACAGAGGAAGGCCAGCTCTGCGCAGGACAGGGGGGGAAGAGAGGCTGGGGCGATGAGCTTGGCCAGCTCCAGGCAGGGGGAATATGCTCACCCTGGGCTCCAGCTTCCAGCCTGGCCAGGGCTCAGGGAGAAGAGGAGGAGCAGGATGGCAGGCCCTCAGGACAGAAAAGGAGGAGCAGGAAGCAGGGCCAGAGTTCTGGTGCTAGTACGGGGCCCCCAAATTGGCCGGGGCCCCTCAACATGGGCCCCGTTCACCTGTGTGGTAATTGGCCACTGTTTAGCCACCCCTAGAACGCCAGCACCCCAGGCACGTGCCTACTGTGCCTAATTGGAAATCTGGCCCTGTTCAGTCCCTTCTAAATACTCCAGAATCAACTCAGCTAAGCAATCCAAAGATCCTTGCAGTGATTGTAGTCCCTCAAACCAATAACCTCGGCCTCCTTGGTTTCCAGCAGACTTGGGAATCTGCATCCTGCATTCAAAAAGATACCGGTATTGGGCTGAAGTCTTCACAGCACGTACCTCTCTTGGTTAGAGCTGGCTGAGAGCTTTTCAACTAAACAATTTTTCACTGGAAAATACTGATTTGTCAAAACTGAAACTTTGGGAAAGGGTCAGTTTTGACAAATCTCTGCCCGAAATATTTTGAAAAAGATTCTGAAATTTTTGTTCTGATTTGGAATTAAAACAAAGCTAGCATTTCCCATGAAATGAAAAATTCAGAAAAATATCAATTCTGAACCATTAAATAGTTTTGGTTTTAACATGTCAAAATGTTTAATTTCAATATTGTGGAAATGTTTTATTAAATATTAACAATATTTAATGTATTTATTTATTAATAATAGTAAAAATATTAAATATTAACTATCATATAATCTTAAAATTATTATACAATATAAAAATCAAAACTAACCAATACAGTCCAAATAAAATGCTTTGACTTTATCAAAATTTAACATTCAGATCACTGAAATAAAGTCAGAATGTTCTTCTATTATTGGAATTGTTACATTCCCTCAAATAGTTTTAATTTTTAGGCAACTGCATTTTCCAGTGAAAAAGCGTTTTGGCAAAAAAAAAAAAATTTGACTAGTTCTACTGAGGTATAAGCATGTGTGTTACATGTACATTGAAGTAAATGTCAGTTTGTGCTGTTTTCATTAGTTATCTGCCTTTCCACAAACATGCAGTTACATATTTTGAATGTATTTGGGGACTTCGTTTCTTTAGAACATACACATTTATCATCTGAATAAAACCATTATTTATCTTTATATAAAAACATATCTTCTAACAAGCCCAGACATGTATAAATAACTTATGATACTACAGCTGACTACTAAACATCATGATTTAGGATGAAAGAAAAAACCTTTCTGATCATTGTCCTTTAGTGTTTCTAACCCCATTTTTCACGTTTATTTGCTGTCATTGATGATAAGTGATTGCCCGGCTGTATTGCATTTCCTCTGCAGTGGTAGTTGTTTGCAAAAGGAACAGAGGACAAGCTGTCACATCAAAAAGAAAGGAGTAAAACTCACCAGGAGGTGAAGCAAGGGTTTATAGTCTTTTGCCCTATGTTTGACAGTTAATTAGCTCTCATACAATTTATGCTTGTATGACAGTTACTCTAGGGTCAGCAGAAACAACTCCAAGGTTAGGCCAATGCAAAGGACACCGGGCAAGGAAACCTGTTAAGGATCTGCAGGAAGCTAACATGTTCTTTCTCAATCAGGATTGATGAATTTGTTCCCTAATGAAGCCTCTGATTTTCTTTTTTTCCTGGCCATATGGAGGGAATGTTTAGAGCTTCTGTATACAGGTTTGGTTGCCAGGGATTTGACAAAATGGTTTTCTAAATTTTAAATTAAATGTAGCCTCATCTATTGTAGAACCACACCATCCCCGTTTTCCACCTCCTGGTCACTAGCCTTGGGGGGGAACTATATATATATATATATCTCTGCAAACTACAGGCATTTGAGTTGGTTCATTTGTTTTACTGCGGTACCAGATGGTGACTCACAAACACCACTTTGAATTGTCCATCAGCCTCCCAGGTAAAACATCAGGTTAAAATGCTCAAAAGCCCTTTTCAATGAGTTTTATGCTTCTACATGTCTAAGGGCTTTATTTGCGTGTATGGGTACACTAAGGAACTTTTAATCCACACCAACAGGTCTACATGAGCCAGTCCACGAGCACCACATTGGTGCACTTTAGAATTTACACCCGCATAATACTCGCTACTACACTGTGTAGACAACCCGTAAATCACTTTAGAAAGTGAGATTCAAGCTCCTATATCATGTAAGTTCTTTTGAAAATTTGCAGTCTAGGAGTAAGTACTGCCTGCTTGGGTATCTAACTAAGGTCATGTCTACACTATGCTATGCCAGCATAACACTATAGTGTAGATCCAGTCTACACCACCAGAAAGGTTTTTCTGATGCTGTAGGACTCCTCCACAGTTGATGGAAACTGGGCTGACAGAAGCATTCTTTTCAAAATTACTTAGGGCTTGTTTACATGGTGCAGCAGCACACATGACTTGAGTGTGAATTCTAAAGCACACCATTGTGATGCACACAACCAGGAAGGTTAGAAACTTAAAAAAATAAATAAGTGAAAGCTGAGATTCTCATGGAATCACTTGACTCCAGGAGTGGAGGCTTTAAAAAATACCATGAGGCCTGGCAACATTACCATCATCACAGGTCCTGCCCATGACCACTATTTAAAGGAAGACTCTGTTGCTTGCCTGCAGTGCCTTAGACAAATAGTACATATTTCACTAAGGACATGCCATTTATTAAAACTGATTTTTAAAACAACTTTTAGAAATACAAGTCACTGTTTCAATATTTCCATGCAGAGAATGGAGCTTAGCCACCTACTAAGATGGATATAGGAAATCTCTCACTGTTGGAAAGTGCAGGAAATGAGATATATACAAAGTTATTGTGAGCTAGGTTCTATTTTTTTTTTTAAATGGACTTCAAAAATCGTTGGAAATCTTTTTGCTCAGTGATCCTGGTAGCCAGACAAGTTTGCTGTGTTGTAACCAGCAGCAGCATTCTGCCCCCACAATGATAGTTACAGGATTTTAGACCTCCTGTTATAGCACTTTTTTAAGTAGATGTAGTGTTTAGAAATGTTTTTTAAGTTACATTTCAGTTCTTCTCTGGAAAGTATTCTCAAACTCTAGAATATTCTCAAGCTCAAGCCTCAACGTGTGCCAAGACAATCAATACTCGTATTACACTATCACAAAATACATCTATGAATAGGGTTCTGAATCAATTGTCTATTCAACTTTGCTCATCCACCCAATTCTTTGCCAAATGCCAGTATCCAAAATATTTATCTATTCTATAGCTATTTTCTCACATTTCTAGCCTCCTTTTTTAACTTTTAGGGTCATCTAGGATTCCAGACAACCCTTTCTATTGGCATCTTATTAGCTGTGACTGTGTCAAACCAAGTCGCAACATCCTTGTTATGTGTGTGCTGCTTTTTATGATGCTTTGGAGGTTGCATTACATGTGTTTTTTTCCATTATTGATTTGGTAAGTCTTGAAAATCACAGTGGAAAATGAACAGAAATGTAACTAAACAAGCAGTAACCAGGTCTTCATGTTTTTCCTGGAAATTATTTTCTCCTGAAATCAAATGAACAAAAACATTACTTTTGAATCACATTATTCAGCAGATTCATTCCCATAAGCAGCCACTATATGTGAAAGTTACTGGCCAACCTCATCTCTGTGAAAAACCACAAGGCCTCCCTGTCAGAAGAGTGAGGCCCCAAAAACCAGCTTTACCTGACAGGAACTTACGCAAGTTCTCTATTATCTTACCTGTGAAATGGTTGAATGATAGTTATCCCCCAATGTGTAAAACTTTGGCTCATGAGCAGGGCACAGAAACATTAACAGGAGTCAGGAGGAGAAATGGGAATAGAACTCATTGTCTCCAGGCTTACATTTCAGTGGACCTTCCCCTTGACTGTACAGTATTTTATAAGGTGAAGTTTCCCTCTCCCCTGGCTTCCCAGCCATCTTATGATGGCTGCAGCTTTTCACGTCATTGTAAGACTGCCCATAACAGGGGCCAAAACAACAACAATAATTGCAAGACTTGGCCACATTGATTGAACCCACATCAATTAATTTCACACAGGCCATTGAGCAACCATCAGGTGGTAATAATTGTTAGTCAATCCCAACCCAGCCAGATTCAGATGGGATATGAGATAGAGAGCCCTTCAGATCAAGGTCCCCAATTTCCCACTCTCTCCAGTGCTTAGAAGACCCTGTTGCAATCTCACTTTCACCCTAACTAGCTTGAATATTTTCCATAGCAAAATTGGTGCATTGTCATTCTCTCTCTTTAAATGATATGGTCTGTGGATGCTCTGGAATTGGCTGCACTGCCTGGGAAACTCCCAGGTGCACATGGGAAAGTAACACCTCGGAAAAGACAAGAACAAGTCTATGCAAGCATTCCTTCCACACATTTTTTGAAGGCTTTGAGAAATTGGGTGTGTACATTAAAGCACTCCCTAGGCTGTTTTAACACTCGTAACTCGCACATATCCAATGATTCACCTCAGGTCTCCCTGACCTTTATTAACAAATAATAATAAGCGCCTATGGCCAGCATTTCTCACCTGAAAGTGAACCTCCAAGGGCTTTACAAACACTAATTAAATTGCATGGCATTTTGTGAGGAAAGTACTACCTCCAATCTGGAGAGGGGAGGAAATAAGGCACAGAGAAGTCAAGTCAGAGGCATGTGAGTGGAAGCTAGAAACCTGGAATCCCAGCTCCCAGCTTTGATCAGCAGACACAACTCCTTCCTTCTGCACTAGTATTGTATTAGCACCTGGGAAAATGATCCCTGGACATTTGTGCCAAGATACTATGCACGAATGTATTGTTCAGTGCTTACATACTACCAGGACAGCCCCTAGATAGAGGCAAAAAAGACAAACTGATATTGTTCATTTCCCCCTGCTTTATCTTCAAACACACAAAAGTCTGTCTGCTTTAGAACAATTACCCCATGGCTGATAATGGTTGTGGAAAACTGGCCCATTTCAAACTGCAGTTGAAAATCAGAGTCACTGCTGGCACAAATGGGACAAAACTGTGCTCAGACGCTGTCCCAGAAAGCAGCTTGGTGGAATAAGGTCTCAGTCATGCTGGTACAGGTCCTGAACCGGACAGAGTCCCATCTACCGTAGAAGCTAAACTGTTTCAACACCAGTCCAGAGGGGACCCATTGTCAAGAGTGGGTCATTTCCTTCATGAAGACATCTCGATAAAGTTCAATGCCAAACAAAGCATTGTGTCTTGATGTGCTGGCCCGCCTTGTCTATTTTACTGCTGGATTTTTGTTTCTCACACGTGGGGTTTCTAAGCTGGTTGGGAAGATGAGCAGTGGAGAGATTTCAGCATCATAAACACAAGTGACAGTGTCACGCGGCTTCTCTGGCAGCAGTTTCTTTTGCAAGGAGTGAGCAGGAGGGGATTTACCTTGGCATGTGCCAATTCAGTGCCCTTGTCTTGCTTCTCTCCCCCTCCCTCTGCCCCCCAAACGGGGCACATCGCCAACAGAGGCAATTAGAAATGGCAGCTTCACAAACAAGGGATTCCAAGACAAAAATATGTACAGGACACAAAGGCACATTGGGCCTCCAAAGTGTATACTTACCCTCACAGTAGATGTGCTGAGGGCTATTTTAGCAAATGGATTAAAGAAGATATAGCTACTTCTAAATGCAGATCAATACTTGAGCAGGTGTTTGAGGCTCCATTTTGAAACTGCACTAGAAGGAACATTTTGACATATGAACTCTTTTTTTGGTGAGCGAGCTGTAGATCAGAATTTTAAGGGAGTCTCTCTCTAGCTACCTTTAATCCAATGACTTACAGGATGTGCTTCAGTTTCTTACTGCACTCAGACAGACCCCATCATTTTGAGTGGGACAGTTCTAAAACAGAATTGTGTAAAGCTGAGGTCTAGATGCAGTTCTGAAGAGACAACTTCAGTGTAAGAAGGAATATGTGAGATACCTTCTTAATACGGACGAATCTAATTGCCAAGTAATTTTTTTAAGTGGTTTAAATTTGCACCAAGTTGTGTCACAGGGCTAACTGCCCCAGGGTGAGTTTAAGCAGTGGTGTTGCAAAGGGCAGGTTTATTTGATCTCTGGGGATCCATAGGTAATTTACTAGCAGAAGCTACCTGGGAGATGCACTGAATCAGTGCATCTCTTGAGTGCAATGGGCACTGGGTTGCTGTGGGGGCTGAAAGAGTCCCCGGGAGCTGCCCTCCTTTACAGCAGACCACTCACAATCCTCGAAGCATGCAGCTCCGAGACCACATGGCCACCCACCATCCTCTATCCCCAAAATGACCTCCACAGCCGAGGTTTAAAGAAAAGGTGGGCATAATAGGGATGTTTCCATCAATCATAGACAGCTCTTGCACTAGAGGGAATTTTCCTCCAGTCTTCTATGTCTCCTTTACACCACATTCTTCTTATTTCACTGCAGTCGAAATCATCACTCAAGCTATACCATTCTGCCCCCTCAGTATAAAAGAGCCACCAGAAGGATGTTCTCTGTAAGGGCCCCTTTGCTCTGGAATGCCCTCCCCGTCTCCCCCCCTCCCATTCAAAAGAGTCTGAACCCATGTGGACGCACCACAAGGTCTGCCTCTTTGAGCAGGAACAGGAAGCATGGTTGATGTTGCTGGGGAATGGGGATTACTGTTTGGGTAGAAAGTGTGGGGTGAGGTGGGAGTTTCCATTCTTACCAAGCCTGTGCGAGGTGTAGTTGGGGTCTAGGGGAGAAGTACTGTTGTTGTTTTGATTGTGTAATTCTTTTTATGGTGCTTTTAAATGTGCATCAAAGGCACTTGGCACTCCGGCACCAGCTTCTGTCCATCCTTCCTCTTCCTCTGCAGTAACCGTGCAAAGTCCTCTGGACTAAGCTAAAGCCTGAAGCATTTAATAATTTTGATCAGTGCTGAGCCGCGTTTTATTGGGGTGACACCTCAGCTTTCTGTTGGTAGCTCTGTACATCCGTGTCAATCGTGACTTGAGTCAGTTGGGAATGTTCTGTCAGAATGGTTTTCTGATGAACCCCATTTTACAGAGTCATGATTTTCCACAGGCAAATTTCAGTGTCATGCAAAAAAATAATCAATTTTTTGTTAGGAAAAAATCAAAAGGATAGCTCCCTGGCTGGGGCGCTGGTCATTTCACTTTCTGCCTACAGCCAGCAAGGCAAAAAAATCCATTTCGAGTCTCCCAGGACTGGATTTTTAAGGGAATCCCCTCCTGTGAAAAGCATCCTGATTCAGGATGAAATTTTTGTCAAAAAGTGAAGTTTATCACAGGAAAGGATTTCCATTTTTCAGCCAGCTGTACTCCTTTTCAGGTCCCATTCTTCTCCAGGCTTTAGAGGCCCACAAAGCAATAGAGAAGTCAACTTGATCTCAGTGGGTAGCGACCTGCAACTTGCACTCCTCTCTTTTATAAAAATACTCTAAATATAATTTAAATATTTTCATTCTATCGTGGCACAAGTGGATTAAAACAGCACTAAAAATTGGAAACACTATGTTTGCTGTACAGTGTAATTTTTATGACTCTTATATTCAGAAGTGCCCATGCTGTGTTAGGTGCTTCCTAAAGAAAGCTCGGTCCCTGACCCAAAGAGATTACAAACCAAAAGACAGACAGACAAGGAAGATCACGGAATGCAACATATGAATAAAGTGATTGAGGTGGTAATTGGCCATAGTAATATAACAGTCCAATAATACAAGTTCTTTTGTGTGTGTATGTAATGTCTACAAATTATCCCCAATTCCCCACGAGATAGCCGTAATCAGCCACTTTCTTGTAGGCACCACAGTCTTTAGGCGAGATTTGAATGTAAAAAGGGTAATTAAGTTTCTTCATATGTCCTGCTCAGAGCCAAAGCCTTGGCTTTCCTAGGGACTGCCTTCTCTAGCAGCCAACATACACTCTAGGCCATTAGAATCCCAACACTTTTTCAGGCAATCACTGTCAAATATACAAACACCAGGGCAAGGCCTTTCCCTACCCACCCAGCAGACAGAGAGTCAGTCAACTTCTTGCTAAGTTCTCCTCCTTCACAGGTCACAACTGGTGTAAAGAGGCAAAGTCCCTGACTGGAAGATTAATAAGAAATAGAGGAACTAAACCAGGGAGCTTTCTAAAGAAGGCTCCCTGCCAAAGTTATAATTGCTGGGCCAGGGGTGGGGAGGCGTATCCTTCACTCATACATATACTTTTTGCTCTCCTGTAGCGTTCCCTCAGTGAGATTCCCCACTAGTACTCAGAAAGTGAAGGGCAGCTGCAAATAGCAGATTGGTTACTATGGAGTCTAAGAGCATGAGGGTAAGTTTAACATTCAAAGCAAGTCTGTGTGAAAGAAAAGCTGGGAGGCTGTTGCAATCCCAGGTTTTTCACCATTCCCACAACAAAAGCTTTGACGTCAGATATTTCCCCCCCATTTTAAATGCTTTCAAGCATATCCACAAGGATCACTGGAAAGAGGTAATTGACACCAGGGGATACAAATATTTTCAGGGAATTTCCCTTCCCTTCACACAAGGACAATGAACTTGACTCCATCCATTGCTTTGTATTGGATTAAATGATCTATTAGCTGTGTCCTTCAGCTCTGGAGTAGCCCAGAGACTGCACATCATCTGCTTGTTACAGAGGGGCTGACTTGAGACTTCCATTTACTAATTTCACTAACATTCACCTTCAGGAGAATTTATTATCTGTATTGTAATCACACCCAAAGGTCCCAGTCAGGATTAGGCTCCCATTCTGCTGGGCACTGTACAGTTGCATTAAAAAACCCATAGTCCTAGCCCTTAGAAACTTAAAATTGGCATAAAGAGAGAGGACAGACAGGTGATGCAATTTCTAAGCACCATCCACCTACAACACATTGAGTGCTCCATAGGAGACGAGGCTATACAACGTTTCAATGAAAAATACGATTTATGGAAGTTAGCATGACCTCAGATTTAAATATACTGACAACTGCTTAAACTGCTTCAGACTTTATAACTGTCACATGAACAATATCTATGGCCCTTGCTACAATTCACTTATATACATCAATGCAACGTGAGCCTCTTTAAGGGAACAGAAAAAGCTGTCTGCTTATCCTTTATAATCTAATGAATCTTTATAATAACCTGAGCTAGCATCACTACTTATTCCCAAGTCCTTCCAAAACAGAGCCTGCCACAGCGAGAACTAGAAAGTGAAAGTGGAGGAACTGAACACATTCAGCATAGGGAACAATCAGTAGAGAACTGATGAGGCTGATAGTCTATAAATACCCAGGGAGCAGTAACAATAAGAGAAGAGAAGGAACTCTCCAGGGTAATTACAAGGAATAAAACAATGAGTAATGAATGCCCTGAAATCAGAAAAGGGAAAATCCAAGCTCAATTTTTTTTGGGGGGGGGGGTTTAACTGTGCCATCAACGACAAAAGGAACAATGTAGGGATATAGAAGTACCATTGGTAGAGATGCTCAAAGGAGAATTAAACAGCCTACAGGGAAACATGGTAAAGGAACTATTTCAGCACCTAGAAGATTCCTACATCATACAAAAGAGAAAAAGAAAAAAGGACCTATTCCTTTTTATCCAATCAAAAACCAATGCATGTATGCCATCTTTAGAGCCTACAGTTTACTCATGAGACTCTGGGCATGTCTACACTGCAGTGGAAGCCAAGGGTTCGAACTCAGGCTCAAACCTAACCTCCCTTCCATCTACACACAAATCTTGCTAAGCCTGGACTTAGACCCAGAGCCCCAGGACATCATGGGAGTGGAGGGTCCAAGCCTGAGTGAAGCCAGGACCCAGGGTTCAAACCCTATTGTTTGCAGTGTAGCAGCAGTCCCACTGGACTTATGCTTTGGGAGTCTGACACAAGTATCTCACAATCCCACTGGCTGACTTTTTCGTCCTATGAACAGTCAAGTTTTCCCAAGCTGCACATTTAACAAAGGACTAGAGCAGCCACGTTTTGGGAGAGCACCAGGAAGTCTGGAGTCCCAGATAGGGACCAGGGTTCAACAATTCCTAACCTGGTGTTAAAAATGTCTGTAAACACTCAAACCCTACATTAATAAACCCAGGGTCTGCTAACTCAGTGGTTCTCAACCTTTCTAATGCCGTGACCCCGCAATACAGTTCCTCATATTGCGGTGACCCCAAACCAAAAAATAATTTTGGTGGCTACTTCAAAACTGTAATTTTGCTACAGTTATGATTCGGAATGTAAATACCTGATATGCATTATGTATTCTCATTGTATAATGATTACACACAAAGCACCTTACACTTACACAATATTGTGTGTATGGTGTGTGTACTGTTTTTACATTATTAACCTTTTTTACACCAGCAGGCTGTCTCGCAGGCTCTCTTGGCTGTCCGCCTCCTAGGCTTCTGTCCTCCGGCGCTTGCTGCGTCCGCCCACTGATGACGTCAGCAAGCGCCAGACACACGTAATGCGCTGCTATGGACTGTGGAGCGTTCCCCCCGCTTCCCCCACCCCTTAGGCCCCGGACGGATGATGCAATCACGTCTGCACATGCGCGCAGGCATTCAGTTTGGAACGCGCATCCATAACAGTGTGCGTTCCAGCTCAATAGCGCTGCTACAGATGGTAGCGCGACTTCTCAGCGGCTAAAGCCATCGGAAATATGTATTTTCCGATGGCTTTAGGCGACCCCTGTGTTTTGGTCGTTCGACCCCCGCCGGGGTCGCGACCCACAGGTTGAGAACCGCTGTGCTAACTCGAGTTCTACTAACACTGAGCTTACACTGCATATCTTAGACATACCCTTAGGGTTTGCCAGATCTGGCCTTTGCAGTGCGTATGAAGGCAAGGACTGGGACTTTTAGGGCTGATCTTGCAACTAATGGGCACTTGGGGCACTCAGCACCAACTGGAACCAATTAGCACCTTGCAGGTTCTGGCCCTACAGCTGGGGTCGAATCTTTTAGTTGCTGAGCGAGCAAAGGCTGTGTGTAGTGACGAAATGTCCAATAAGGAGAACCGGATAACAGGGCAAATAGGCCTATGTAGCAATCTTCAGAAAAGGGAGAGAAGAGCTACTCAAAAGCCCACTGATTTATTTTTTCTTTTTGTCTCCCAAGCAAATGAGAATCAAACATTTCTATTTCCTGGAATAAATGTCAGCTATGGATGAATCATGCTGTGGAGTAACAGCCAATTCCCATGAATTTAACCTGGATTTTAGATAAAATAACAGGCCTGATCCATCAGGCCCTCTGCATTTAGAACTCCTATTGACTTCAGGTTAGGCCCAATGTTTTTTCTTTAAGTTATTTTTCTCCTATGCCCAAAAGGAAGCTTAGAAAAGGAAAGGTATTTGGGGCTGTTTCTTTGTTTGGTAGATGTTTAATCATTCAGAAATATATCCTTCAAATATCAGTGTGAAGTCAAGGGAAGTTTTATCACTGACTTCAATGGAGCCATGATTTCATTCCAGGTTACGTAAGTGTGTATCATGTAGATGGTATGGGCAAACAACAAGACAAAAGAAGCAGCCATGGTGCTCACCTCCCTTGCTACGAAAGCAGCTACTGAAGTGGTGTGACACCTTAGGGTCTGGCTCGAGGCATAGCTAACAGTATCAAGAAAAGCCTTCACCCACCTTCAGTTTGCAAGGTTATTTCACCTCATCCTCTCAGGTGTAGATCTGGCCACAGAGATCCATGCGTTCAGCACCTCTAGATGAGATTACTGTAACTTGCTGTATCTGGGGCTGCAGGTGAAAACAGTGCACAGACTCCATCTAGTGCAGAATCCAGCAGTCCTCCTCCTCCACCATGACACCAACCACCACAAACACATCATCCCTGTGTTCTGAAATGCCCCATCCCCTCCCCCCCGGCTCCCAACATGTCTTATTCCTAGTACAAGGCCTTGGTCCTGATTTTCAAAGCCACCAACAGCTAGAACCCAGCTACATCCGTAGTTGACTGTCTAGCCACGTCCTGCTGAGACAGGGACTCTGGGCTCCCCTGAGACAACGCAGCTAGCAACCACCACCAGAGCTGTGGACAAAGCATTCTCGCTCAAGGCAGTCTGGCTGTGGAATGAGCTACCAGAGGAACCTAGACTAAACCGAAATCTAAACCACTTTTAGGATTCTTCACGACCATCTATTCTGAAGAAGTTTCTCCGCCCCAACCAGAAGTTTGTTATATAGTAAAATAAAATACTGCAAGCGGTCTCCTAGAACCCAAGAAAGCTTGGAGAAGACGCCATGAAATCCACTATGGATTTCATCCTGCAGGCCTAGTTTACCTGAGGAACCATTTACAAATGGTGATGGGCGCTGTACGAAGCCCTAGGACAGTCTGATGTTCCTGAGAAGTGGTCATGCTCATTAATTGAGGTCACATTTGGAAGGACTCCTTGGTGCCTCCTGTGGCTTCAGAGCTGCTCAAAGAAGTGCAGGTGTTCTGGGAACTCCTGCTGTTGCTTTAGTTCGGTCTCCTGGAGGGTACACTACATAGTCTGGAGCAGCAGAGCCCATCTGGAAAAGGTAAGTTACAGCTGTGAAGAGTTTAGAACTGGGTTAAATACATATTTATTGTAACACTTTTCTCATTTCTCTGAATGAGGCAATGGCCTGTTTCCCCAATGGCTTGGCCATCAATCCCTACATTACAAACATGGCATGGTAAAAAGCTGTTTGTAAGTTTCGTCTTAGTGCTGCTAACACTGGATTACTATATCACACCACAAAATCTGCCAAAATGGAGGCTCAACAAGCTGGGGCCTGATTTACAGGCCCTTCCATGTTACAAAGTCAGCTGACGGCAAGAACTACAGACATAGCAGATAATTAGCAGGGAAGTTCATGCTGCTGAGCAAACAAATCAGGCATGTGAAGATTTTCTGCTTCAGGAGAGTGGTTAAATTATATTTAGAATCATTGGTGCATTGGATACACAAAAAGCCCAGGAATTTCTGGTTAAGGCCAAGTGCTGCAATTACAACAACACCGGTCTGGGTTGCAGTAACATTCTTATTAATGGTTTGTGCAGTACAGTTGGAGTGCATGGTGCTGTACAGACATGAAAGACAACAAGGGGCCACATAGTCTATTGGTATAAGTGCGCACAGCACTTCAGTGGAGTACTTCCCATTTTTACCAGCAGAGAATTTGAGACTTTAATCTCTTTATGGTGAAGCGCTTTGACATGCTATATGCTGGTACAAACAGGCAGAATTCCACTGAAGTCAATGGAGCTGTGCATGCTTACACCAATAGAGAATTTGGCCCCTGCTCATCTTCCTTTACTCCCTCCAAAGCAGGGTGTAATTATCCCCAGAGGGAGTTAGTGCAGTCTTGCAAAATTCTACTAACCTCCTTGTCTGGGGTGAGAACTTATGTAATGTGGAAGTAAAATATGAGAACTCTTTTCATCATCATGGCAAAGAGTGGTCAAACAGACATGCCTAGGTTGGTAAATATTTGTAACAAATTCATAAGTTTGGATTAAGTTTCCTGTTTCATCCCTTTCCCAAAAGCCTGCACCAAGCCACCAATTTTGGAACCCTGTTACCATGTTGGAGGACCTAGTTAACACAGATCCATCTATACATTTAAACACACATGCTGTCTCCCTGAGACCAGGCAGTGTCAGATGCTTCAGAAGAAGGCATAAAATCCCCATAATGCATTTAGTCAGTAGTGCAATTCTACACCAGTGAGAAATATCCTGCATAAACCCAGCTGGTGATCTGATTATGCCCTGAGGCATAATTAATGGCTCTGATAATTTTTCTTCTGCTATAAACTGCAAATGCTAGATTAATCCAATACATCTCTAATCGTTTTTTAAACATATTACTATCTCATGGAAGCGAGTTCCACAGGTAAGTAATACATTACAATAAGGATAAGCCGAAAATTTGGTATGAGACCAGAACCTGCAGCCTTCGTGCCCAAAGATGAAGATTACCAACTAAGCAGCACAGACATGAGAGCTAATTTTAGGATGTCAGTAAACTTTGTTACAAAATGTAAGGAGAAGTACAAGCTTCAGTAGAAAGACACGAAAATTCACAGGAAACAAAACCAAAATCTCTCAGTACTGATATGAATGTCCAAAGTTATAACATAAAAGAGCCTTATCTGACATTAAGTGAAATTTAAACAAATATTCTTCAGTGATATAATAGCGAGAACAAAACCCATTAGCACATTTAAATTAATTCTGCTCCAGGCATTATGATACACTATCAGTTACTTCCTTATCCCATGGGAAATATTTCACTATTGCTGTCAGTCAATTGCTTGAATGCTTAGAGTTTACCAACTGCGTTATATATATTGATTTTTGATGAATGACATCTCTCTCTGGGCTATTATGGTTCTGTTTTCAAACCTTATTTAAATTTTTCAGTGAAATAAATGCAAAATGTTTATTCTCCAAAGGCAGTAAACAGAGATCTCAGGTCTAGTTTCTATGACAACCCCACTTGATACAGCAAACCTAGATTATCTCTAATGACAGACATGAAGTTTAAATTGCACATTCTGCACAAACAGTGCACTGTTGACCTTTTATTGAAAAATGGAATACAGTATGATTAGCATAATGTGCCATATGAAAAGGAAAGGCATGGAATAATGTGAATTGGACTCTAATCATTAACTACAATGCTAATCTTTAACAAATTATTTGCCAGGACATGAAGCTCTGAAAATTAAGATTTACCCAGATACAATTTTCAAATCCCGTAAAGTATGTAACGTAATTACATTAAATACTTCTCAAATAACACTTGCTGCTTCTGCTGTTTTTTTCTCCAGTTGCTGCCCTTAGCAGGGGAGTAAGAATGGATGAGGAAAATGTAACCATTGTGCCAAAATAAATAAATAAATAAAAGACTGTGAGAACTATTTAGAAATTTCCTGAAGGCAAATTTTCCTCATGCTCACAAATACATTTCCAGAAGGGCTGTGTCTTTCTGCTCCTTTCAGTCATGTGCTTTCTGCTGGAATCTGTTTGCTTCAACAGGATGAGAATTTGCATGTGTTATTCACCATCCAGCAATTCATCCATCTAGGAGGCTGCAAGAAGATAAAGCAGGCACACCGCTTCGCACAGCTGGTGACTGCTTTGGGTAGGATAGAGTGATATGTAACGGCCTTGGCTCCCTCTGACTTTAGTGCCACTGCTGCAAGTTTCAGGAGGTTTTGAATAGCCAAATAAAATCCATGAACACTCATACGAGCATCTGCATCAGTTTACAAAATGTTGATACTTTAGAAAGTGTGACACATTCATGGAGATTCCCATTACAGTTAGGAAGAGTCGCATGGGCCTTAAGAGGATAGCCAACTATTAAGTCGTTCCTTTACCTCAGTTGGTAGCATACCTTTCATTTTCCTTCCTTTAACATTCATGAAAAAAAGACAGTAAGCGTAGTTTCTGAATGAAATTTGAGCTCACTTATATTCAGTGCAACTGCCTGGAAGACTCCTGATAAATAATCCACGTTAGAAATATATGTTTGGGGAGTGGGGTTGGTGGCCTAGGGGACTGGTACCAGTATATGGAGCCTCTCTTCTGTAGATCACCATTCTGAATTTGGCCTTGTACAACAGTAACCAAAAGTAGTTACCATTTGACTGCTGTTCTATGGCCACCTATCACCCCTCTGATTCCCCAAAGATGATCTTAGAAAATGCCTTCTTGCTGTCAGGAATTTTCAGCTAAACAAAACAAAATCAATTTTCAACAACGTTAGAGGAAGCCTGAGACAAACTAGGTTTCGCCATTTCTCTATCACTGAAATGCTATTCAGAATGTTTTATGACCTCCACACAGGCAGATAAACTGTTTCCATGGCTCGGTGTGGCATCCTGAGCAACGGATCACTTCTTTAGTGTAGGTGAACCCTTAGAGTTGAGGGGCTCTGGAAAGATGGGCTGTTGCTCCGATGCCGAATCTATTCTGAGAACAGGTAGATGACGTCAGGCTTTGGGGCTGTCCACTGGACATCTTTCAAAAAGCACTAAGTAATTTTTATAAATCCAACAATCCCCCAATGCAGCAGTATCAAAGAAAGCTACAGACCTCCACTAACAGGAATTTTATTTGCAACAAAAAAAGTGATCTGATTTAGGATATAAAGATAAGGAAGTGTATAGACACTGTGCTTCCTCTCATCCTTTCACCCAACCTCTTATATTGCTGCATACCACAGGAGTATCTGAGCTGTTCCCTACGGAGTGTCTCTAACCCCACAAGATCTTGTTCAGATGAAAATTGGGTTGCTGAAGCCATCCCATAAGTGGACTACACAGCAAGAGCTCTTGACTGGCGTTCTGCCTCTGTTGGAACGTTGTCAGAGGTTATACTGATCTCTTCTAAAACCAACATAAATTCTGAGAAATAAAAAATACAGTAGGAGCATTGCTTGCTTAAAACATATTTAAACAGAACTTTGTAAGCATTTCCCCTCTACCAGCACGTCCAAAGATAAGTGAATAAGTGTTGGTATAGACAGGAAAGTTATTTATAGTTATAAAGCTATTTAAATACAGTATCTCACCATCAGCTTCTCTGTCAGGCCACTAACTTCCATAGCACTCACCTCTCCATGTCAAACAGGCAGTAACCATCTCCTCTTGTCACTACAACATTTCTTCAATCTCCCTTTTAATATTTTTAGTTAGGATATAGATTTAATAGTTTGGGTTCCTCCCAGTACTGGTTTTGCCCACTTTGCATTTTTTTTTTTTAGGGCAGCTGTCTGAACAGCTCTTGCCGCTTGTACAAATATGTAAAACAAGCAAAACAAACGAAGTATAACAAATCCAGAGACACAAAATATTTCTGATATAAACCCATCTCCACTGAAGTTATTATTCAGCCAAACCAGAGCACAAAGTTACCCAACACATCTATCCATCATGCTGCCTTTAGCCCATTCCCTCCAAGGCTAGAGAAAACGATTCTTTGGGTCCACCACAACAGGGCTCAAAGGGTCCAATTCCCACCATCATTGCACTTTTCTACCCCCTCAACTCCTTTAAACAATCATTGAGGGAACCTGGGCCTGAATACAGACCGTTGGGGCAGGCTACAGAGGCCATCTAAAATCTAAAACCAAACAAGACCCTCAGCATAATCCTATTTCCTGTGCTTTGGTCTGACCCCAGGTCCTCCCAGCCCACAAAGTATCCACTCCTCTTGAGAGCCCACCAGTAAGCAGAGATCTCCATTCCTCTACCAGCCTGGGTCTCTCACTCCCACATACATGAGCTCTTGCTATCACATGCAGAAAGGCCAGGATGATGGGGAAGCTCAATTAGGTAATAACTAGGTTTCTAGGCCTCTCTTTAAGTGAATTATTCCCTACCTCGTAAACTGAGTCTTTAAAAACATTGAAAGCTCATGCTCACAGCAACAATCATCTTCCTACAACTAAGCAAACCCCTCTGTTTCTGAAAGTCAGACAACTGAACCACCACTTGCTTTTAAATGAATTTTGAGCCCCAGAGCCTAGACAAGTGTCTTCTTATTGCCTGCGTATTTATCCTTTGAAACGTAACTGGGGTTATGAAATGCTAGGCAGATCAAAGTGTTCTCCCTGCCAGGTGTGAAAGGTAATTATTGCCATGAGACAGCAAGAGCCATTACTGCTAACTACTCATATCCCAAGTTTTCTGTAAGATTGGATCTGTAAGTGTTTTATCAATCAGAGTAATAGTTCTTCCATTAAAAATTGAGAATCTTGGCTGTAAATAAATTCAGCAGTCAGTGGCAAAATGAAAAACAAGACCAGAAAGGGACATTAGCAACAGAGCCAAAAGCACACTGATCCTGCTGGAGCACTCAAAAGCCTTTTGGTAACATTGCTGGCCTTTGGACCTCCAGGCAAAGAATCTCCGTTTCCATTTTAAAACAAGGATTCCTAGCCCACTTCCTTGTGAAGCTAGCTTTGAAAACCCACACCAAGGGATGCCCTGCGTATTGCTGACTGAGGCAGACATCTTTTGAGAAAGCCTATTGTTAAAAATCTGACAGCACATCACTAGAAAATTCCTTGGTCAAGCTACTGGGCTACCAGGCCCCAGGAGCTTAGGAAACCGGGCTCTGAAGCACCACAATTCCTTGGCAGCTCACCTGATTGGCTGCTGCAGAACTTGGAAGCCCTGGCTCCAAAGCTACCCAGGTAAGTACATGAAGGTGAGGTGTACAGATACAATATAAAATTAATTTCATTTTATTTTTTAAATGATAATTAAAATACGATACAATTCTCTCTGATTTGATAAAGTGGTATATATTTTAACTATATTAATGCTGTATTTAAGGCATACTGGAGCTAGTTGCAAGGTAGATATTATTTTAACAGTATGAAATAAAGCCCATTCTATAGGTCACATTTTTCAGGTTATTTTGAAATTTAAAGAAAAAAAAATCTATGTACATTCACAGGAAAGGCACAGTATGAAAAGAAGAAACTCATCAAAACTGTTTCTGGTTCCACTGTGATTTGAAAGGATGCCAAACAAATAGTATGAATAGTTAATGATTGTGTTTGGCATCTAACACTCCATTCTTGATGAAAAGTGCATTGGATTCTAAAGCGTTTGATCATCAGCATTTGAGAAGTTCTGGGAAACAGCTGTTTCTTCCACAGAGGAGATTCTTAAACAAAGGGCAGAAAAAAATCTCAATACTGAAAAACTTTTCCTTCAGCATCTTTATTACCTGCTGTGTCCCATCTTTCCTTTCAGGCAGGTTACTGATTGGATGCAACAGATTCATTCTTTGCTTGCAGATGAAAGTTAACATAACGAAATGGCTTTTATCCATGCAAACTTCCAAATGGTTGGAGATATTCCTGACTTGTTAGAAGGCTGCAGCAGAACTTGAGAACCATAGTTGTTATTAATCATACAGCCCCACAGAAAACAAGTTAGAGCTCTCAAACTGCCAGACATGATAGGAATGTTAGGTGAAGGTGTCTGTAAACTTCTACTGACCCTTGACATCAGGCACGTCAGGAGCTCTTTCATTAACTCTAATGCTTTTTGTATTAGGGCTTCACATAAAGAAATCCTGCTGGCTGCCAGGGTCAAAGAGTTCATGAGATGTTTTGACCGCATCAACAATGCTCTGATGATTCTTTCTGACATGACCCAAGACTAATGAAAGGCTGTTTGTAAGAGGATTGCCTTTCAGGCTGATGGAGGTTTGGAATCAAGGTAGAGACATGTGGATTAAGGCAGGCTGTCTCTTTCATAGTGCAGTAGAGAAACACACTCTTGGATGTATACATGCTGATTGAGACTTAGATTTCAGTGTCTGTGAGAGTAATCCACATGCATGTCCCTTGGGTTTCTTTCTCACATTCTCATCTTGGTACGTTTCTAAGCTCTCCCTTTTGCACACAACATGGCCCCCATCTCAGGTTACTAAGGCATTACTCCCTCCTTATTCAGTCCCCCCTTTAAAATGCTTCTCCCAAGAGATGAGAATTTTAAAAACATAGATCAACCCATTAGTTTATCCCCACCTCTGGCTTTCTCAGAGAATCCTGTCTCCAAGGTCTCTACCTTTTAGGCTTCAGGAAATGACATCAACAAGGCACAGCGTAGGATAAGAAGTCCACCTGCTCTATCAAGGATTGTATCTGCATACAGCACAAACAGCTGCTGAGCGCCTTGTCTGGGCTAAACGAGTGGGCATGTTTGTTCACATAAGGTTATTTTCACCACAGCCCTTCCAGTCTAACATTTATTTTGATACAAGCTGTCACAGACAGCAACCAGTGAATGCAGAGAGGGCTCCAGGAGCAGCAATTCCCAAGTGGAAAGAACAATCTACTCACTCAGGTCCTGGAAGGAAGATAAGCTGTACTTGCTCAATTGACATATTAGCCCTAGAAACATTAGTTATAATTAGCCCTAGAAATATTAGAGACAAGGTGGGTGAGGTAATATCTTTTATAGGACCAACTTCTGTTGGTAAGAGAGACACATTTTTAAGCTTACACAGAGCTCTTCTTCAGGTCTGAGACAGTGGTTGTTTTCTAGGCTCTTTGTTAAGTGGTAAATTTCTCTGCTCTGCTCCCTGTCCCCCCTTGTGAAAATTAGTCCTATATGTTCGGTTTTAATGGCTCTCATTACCTAATGAGAAAGGCCAAATATGCCACAGAATCCAGCATTAGAAGGTTCTAGCCATAGCTATGCTCCATAGAACGGAGGAGAGCAAAACCATGTGAGACGGTACGTGGGAGGGGAAATGTGGTTTTACTGACTGTCACTCTCAGGCTGGGTCTACATTCACGGCAGCAAATTCGCTGCCGTCAGATTGACTGCTCTGGATCGATTGAGCGGTCTGTGTAGACGCGCTCAGTCGATCCAGCAAGCGACGCAGGAAAACCAGCCTGATAAGTGGTGTAGCGCTGCGTCGAAGAGAGCGCTGTTCCCTTCGACGCAACGCAGTGTGGACGGCGCGCGGAGGAGACGCTGCAAAGTCGACGGCAGATACACAAGTGATTTACGTCACTTGCGTATCTCCCGTCGACTGCCACCAAATCGCAAAGGTAAGCGTGGACCGGGCCTCAGAATCTGCAGAGCAGCCAGGGCCCGGGATGGAAAGGAGGGAAGTGACAGAGGTTATAAGCAAGAAAGAGCCCCTCAAAGTATGTTTCTCTTCCTAGTCCTGACAATTTTGTGACCCCTGTGAAGGAGTCCGAATACAGCCTGCAGCCACTGCAATGTTGGGGTGGCAGCGTCTGCAACCGAATAGGAACCTAGCAAATCCCAGCCGGAGTTCGTCGTGAATCCTCAGCCACTGTATCCGTTACCAGTCTCACCAGCGGCCACAGAGCAGATGAGAAAAGGGATCTCATGGCTGCACGTTTGAACTCCACATGCCTCAGCCAACAGCACAGACCACGAGTAGCGCAGTGACAGGGTCTGGTTCTGCACCTTCATGATCTGGAACAGTCTACACTGGCAGGTGCAAAAGGCTTGTCACTGGAGCCAGAGCTTGGCTGGAAACTGCACCTCGGAATGATGTGGATACAGAGCATAGTTCATCAACAAGGACCTTCTGACTACGCTCTTGATCCGTTTTTGCTGGTACATGATCTCTGTTGTTCTTACACACTTATATCCATGCTTCGTTCCAGCACAAATATATTCCAGCTTTGATAAAAACCAGATAGGTGGGTCGATTTATATTAATCACAGTATTGTGTCTACATGAACCACGTTCATTAAGCAACTTTATGTTAAAAGGTGCTAGTTAATGCCACTGAGGTGGTAATTATTGATACTGCTTTCTTGTGCACTGAAAACTGCACTGGAATTACCAACTCATTTCACACGGAAAACAGCTGTCAGATGGTAATGACATTAAAAGTTACTATCCAAGCTGATCCACATTCAAAGCCACCAGGTAGACGTGAAAGGCCTTGTAAGTAATTATTACTCCTCTGAGCCATCCACTATGTGCATAAATATCCATCCCTCCCCTTAATTCAATCCAGGCCACTTTTCTAGTGCAACAGTGCTTTGTGTAAGAAGAACATATGGTGGGCAGGGGGAAAGTAGTCACAGAGAGATCCTGAGAGAACTCATGTTCCAAGTGTTCTACGTAGTCAGCGTAAAAAAGAATCAGGACTAAGAGAGCCATGTAATTATATTTGGCAGAAAAGATACTCTCCAGTATGAAGGTTCTTTGAGACAATGAGCATTGGGGTAGGTGGGCAGAGTCCACCACATTAATTACTCTAATACACGCTGCCTATTGCAAGACCTTTATCTATGTCGAATTTATAGTACATACTTCTTTCACTGGGAGTTTTGGGTGTGCAAGGGACATGTTTGCACCCACCCTTCATAACAATGTCAGTTTAAACTCACCACTGGCATAAGTTGGTACTATTCCATTGATGTTAATGAGTCTGGCCAGGCCTACAGTGATAAAGTTGCTCACCAACTAGCATGTCCTTCATGAGAGGAGGGGGCCACAGGAGGGTCTCCTTCTCAGATAACCCCCCTCCTGCCTACCACTCTGGTCCTGAGGTGATTACTTTTCATGACTCAGCCGTCGGCCAGGTCACATGTTCTCTCAGTCCTTCCAGGGTAAACCAAATCCTGGACATCTCTAGTCCAGCAGTTTCATGCCAGTTCTTCAGTCCAGCTCCATACTTAATAGTCTTTTCCAGCCTTTGATTCAGAGACCTCCACGCCCCTCTCATCTGTAGGCAAACACCAGCTCTACTCTGGTTCCAGCACAGGGACGTGTAATAAATAGCTAAGGTCTGTTTACTCAGGCCCACCACTTCCTCCATGGACTATTTCCAACCACAGCCTGCTTCTAGACCTTACCACCAACCCCTTCCATGGCACACTCCTCCGATGATCCTGAAAGGGAAGATACCATAGCCCCACAAAACAAAGCACAAGTAAAGATGTCATGCCGAACCTACCTATCTATCCACCCTTCATGAGGCCCTGGCATCTAGCAGTCAGTGGTTATCCTCTGGCCCCAGCCAGGCTCCCTTCAACCAGTCCCAGGATAGGCCCAGGCCACAGCCATACCATCATTCAAGAGGCTGAGAAACAAAATCCTCTCCTCCTCTCACTCAGTTCCTATTGAACTAGGCTTTTCCCTTTTAACTCCTCCCGCCAGGCTTGACACCCCTCACCGGGGAAGCAGGGCAGGCCTGACTGAGCCCACAATCTCACATTAACCCCTTCCTGTATTGTGCGTGATTCGTACACACCGTCACACCAATGGTGAAATTGGCCGGTTGACTTGCGCATTGTATTTCTGCAGGGTCTTTTCATTAAACAGAATGCTCCCGATTTACCAAAACCCTTTTGTCCAAACCTCTGCATTATCCAAACCCCTGCCTCATCTCCCGTGCGATTCAGATAATGTGGAGGTTCAATAATAGGACAGAGACCCCTGGCTTCTGGGGATGCCATCTTGTGGCTGAATGGCTCCTGCACCTATTGAGTCCTTGGTCTATTTGGATTATGGGACGTGGACCGGCTTGTGCCCACCCACAACTAAAAGCCCCTCTCCCACCCTAAGGGGAGGACCCATTGACCCCAGGGCTCAAGTAAAGTCAGGGGAAAACAAATGAGAAAACAGGGATGGGAGTGAGGTCATAGGGTCAAAAGCAGGGAACGTAAGGGGGACACCGAGCAGAGAACTCTGAACAGCGTCCACTGCTCCTCAAAGACGTCCAAGGAGCCAGTGGATGCAGCCCAAAGGAGCTCTGCCCGGATATGTGACCTAAGGGAGAATCAGAAATAGGCCGCACAGTTGCAGAGCACCTCCCTGTCCAGCATCCTCCTCCTGGTATGGTGGATGGCCACCTTCGCTAGAGCCAGAAGGAGGCTGGCAAGGAGGTCTCGTGACTTTGTGGGGCCATGGATGGAATGTGCAATTATCAAGAGGTGTGGGGGAAGGTGCATCCAGAACCTAAGGAGAAGGTTCTGGAGGAGCTGGAAAAGGGGCTGCAACCTGGCACACTCAAGGTGGATGTGCACCAGGGTCCCTCACGCTGCAGAAAAGGTAAGTGCCAGGGGAGGGGCTGAACTGCCCCAAGTACATGCCTGTGCTCATGGCTCTCTGAAGGATTTCCCGGGCGGGCCAAGGGTCCAAGATGGAATAGAGACTGGCCCACTAGGTCTCCTCACCCTCTTCAAGTGGTAGAAGGTCCTGCCACTTAGTGAGGAAATTAAGGGTACGACGTACAGATGTGTGCAGCTGTTTCCTTGGCTCAGTTTGGAAATGAACTGGCTGCAGGTCTGCAGAGTGGGTGGCTGGGGGGGCTCACGGAGAAGGGGTCCAGTGGCGAGGTCCAGAGGGCTAGTGTGAGGGGTGAGTGGGAAGGCCCTCTTGCACTGCAATAACTGAGTGTCGTCTGCAGCCCTGTTGTCAGTGCAGTGAATGAGTGGGGCCGTGACAGCAATGCTGCATTGGACTCCCTGCACTGCCACTCCTGCCTCCTGGATTATCCAAACTCCCAATTAGCCATTTAAATGCAGGCTCCCCATGCTATCAGATGATCAGGAGTGCACTATATATCCCTGTTTATATATTTTAAATACACACTGAAACCAACAAACAGATTAAACTAAAATTAATTTCTGAAAAGAGGATTTTTTTATAACGTACAAAGTATTGTAATGTAAATATTATCACGGTAGTGCCCAGAGGCTGTTCCTGTACCATTTGTTACCTGCAGTGGTACTGCAACTCAGAATGAGTGATGGAACTGGACTTTTCTATTTTCATGGGTTTGGATGAGCCTTATACAGTGACAAAAGCTGACTGGCCAGAGTGCTTGAAATTTCGTCCTGAAAACTTTGCATGTGTTCCCGTAAATTGGTAGTACTTTCCACTGTGGCCCTGAGAAATACTTTGCAGAGGATGAGGGAGTGGGGTGGGGAAGGAAACAAGTGCGTGTAGAAGATATACTCTATGACTTTTCCTTGGAAAAACCTTCTAGAAGATCTCCAAATTTGGAAACAAGTGGGGTCAGTGGGAGTGAGATAATATACTCACCCAAAACTGTGGCTCAGACTAACGAATTCTCTCTGCTTGGTTAATTCTCTGGCATTACTAATTGGACAAGATGCATAAACTGTGGAGCTCATTAGCAAGATCATAAAAGAATCATACAGACAGAGATCATTTGACTTAGTGACAGGAAGGTCAGTGGTTTACAAGAGTGGGCGAATTGCATGCTTTGGGGTTTGTTTGGCTTTTTTAAAGAATGCAAGTTAGGTCTAACGGAGCTCACACTACAACGCAGATATTCCAGAATGGGTGTGTGCTGGAGTTACGCCCAATATTCTATTTTATTTCTGGAAGACGGATGGGTGAACATTTCCTCTCCAGGAGGATAATCTAAACTTTCCTTAATCCACCTAGGCCTGGCTCTGAGCCAGCTGTTCAATACAAGATTTCCCACACAGTTTACCAGCTAGCTCCACCCAGACTTGGGCAAACTTCCCCTTTTCTATAGGGGAAATTTTTTACTCCCCTCTTCTCATTCAGAAGATACTCTCAGAATCAGAAATTGTTAATTGTGTCAAACTATGCATGAAGGGTTTCCAATATGGATCGCTGCCCACTAGTGATTAAATGGAGATCACTAAAGTAATTTAAGTGAAGACTTCAAGATAATGCTGAAATCCCAGTCCCAAGGGTTATCAGGCAGCAGTGTGTGTATTCATGTTCCCAAAGCAGTTACACTAGCAACTACTACAACTGTAGACTATAATTGTGCTTTAGATAATAGAGTAACTAGAAAAGAGTGGGATAGTTTGTAGTTCTGATGTTTTTTAATGTATTTACCTAGGAAAACTCCACTCTACTGAAGCAGCTGGATTTCAATAAGGTTTTACTTTTAAACCAATTTTCCAGCCAAGCTGATTGAAGCACAAAAGGGGTCAAGAAACTTGCCCAAGGTTGTACAGTAAATCAGCATGTCAGAACACACTATATCCCAGGGTTTTCCTGCCACACAGCTCTTTGCTTTAACCACTAGGCATTATCTGCTTTTTTGTTTGAGGCAGTTGCTCAGGTGGCATAAACAGCCATAGTTCCAATGGAGTTACCACTGTTGACACAAGCTGAGTAATTGGCCCAGCAAATGAAAACTCCAATCTGGAATCTATGGGATCTTTCTTCCTTGATGCTGGTCAGAAAATTCAAAGAAAAAAAGAGATGGTGGATACCCATGAAAAGCTTTTTTCTGATTGTTGGCGCTTGAACGGGTTGGAACCACTGACAGCATGCTGAGCACTCTCAACTTGTGAGGCCAGTGGAACTTTTGGGTACTGAGCACCTTACTAAATGCTCATTTTCTTGCAGGGTTGGGTCCTACCCAGCTTTTCCTCACAAAAAACTCATTTTAATAGTTGTTATGCTTGCAGGCACAAGTGAGATTATGGGGCCCAGGTACACAAGGTGTAAAGGACCAGGGCACAGGCCTAGCGATCACAGCTGAGCTGGGATCCATACACCTAGGATGGTACTTGATGAGCAGGGGTTAGTAAGAGTCAAGGTAAAAGACTGGAGATCAGAGGTACCACCAGGCTGGAAGCAGGAGGCGGACCAGAGATAGCACCAGTTCAGAACCAGGTATGGAGTCACAGCAGGCCCAAAATCTGTTTTGCTACCCAAACAACTTCTGAGGGCACTCACCGGAGTTAAATAGGGTGGTTGGCCAATACCACAGGGTCCTGTCAGCCTGGGTCCCTTGTGTGGTATGTCCTGTGAAGTGTACTCTTCACAGTGTTCCCTGCTTGTAGCTCTGTGTGGCACTCTGAGACCACCAGCAGCCCAGCTTTACAGACCTGGGTTTTAGTCCCCACATCTTTGTGCCAAGTGCCTGCAGTCTTGCAGGATTAGCCCATAAAAGAACAGGCACTGTCAACATCAGGTGGGGTTTTAGAGGATGGTTCTTTGTCATTATCCATTTCTAAACTAAATGCCAATAGGGTGCAGGTATCCACTCCATGGGATGACACAGGGAGCTTTAAGATTAGGACATATAATGTAATAACTATTTCGACGCATAAAAGCATACTGAGGAGTTGCATCAGATATTGGCTAGAGCACATAAAACTGTTGTAATATTTAAATGTGTCCCATGGCTGAGTTCCGTGGATTTGCTAGATTGACTGGGGCTACACAGCTATTAGCACTCTACATTTTGTCTTCGATTCCTCTTCACAGTAGGAGAAACATAAAAACGAGGGTCATTGCCTGGTCATTACATTACCCCTGGCAGAGAAATGTGCTTTGCACAAATGGGGAAATATTTTAGATGTAGATTGATGTAATGTTGATTGACAAAATAAAGACCAAGTAAAAAATAATGGTATTATAATGGTTATTTTGTAGAATAACATTAAAATAATATGCAGTGTAAGACCAGTCTCCTTATCAAAGAATCTGATATATTTCATTGTCATCATTTTAAAAGATCCATTAACAGGGAGCTCTAAAAATGTATTGCTCAAGGTCAGAACAAAACCAAAGGAGGTTGAGCAGTAATTTAAAGACATTTACTGTTTACAATTTCAAAAGTACAATAAATAAAACCCAAATCAAAGCTTCTAGGCAGATTCTTTTATTGCTTCTTGTTTTCTAAGAAAACAGAATTTCAATTAAAGGAATTAATTAAAGGAATTAATCAGAAATGGGCTTGATGAAATCTCAGTTTGGAAGATATGCAATTTCCTGCTGTGAATATGGATTAGGGGTGGGTGGTCATACCCACACAGGCCAGACAGGTTAGAGATAGCCAAGCCAAACACAAAAGTGCCAATTCAGTCACCATCAGCACTGAAAAACAAAGGGGAAGCAAAGAGGTACTCCCAAAGCATGAGCAACTTCATGGAGGAAGCATAAAGAGTCCCATTTCATTAGTGCCTGAAGAGCGTATACTGGGTAAGATGGTGGAAGCTGATTTTAGGTCTCAGGCAATTTTTAGCTACTTCAAGTGAGCTGTGAGTTCAAAGGAAACAGGAGCAATTAGGTTTTGTCAACTGTAAGCCCTTTCACAAGCCTGCTACCATAATTAATCACACCTGGAGCTAAACCCAGCCCAAATGGGAAGATTAGGTTACCCCTCAACTTCGTGGTTCCAAGGCTGACTCCAGAACCAAGGTTTGTGACCATCTCTAATGATCACTTACATTTATAGAGTAGCTTTCATCCCAAAAGGCTCCAGTCCTGCTCCCACTGAAGTCAATTAACTCAGCTTAGGTACCTAATGCTGGGTTTCTAAATCTGTCTGGAGCTACCCAGGTAAAAGTGTCCTCATCTTCTGTGGTGCTGAAGAGTGCTACAGGGGAAAATGGGACAATTTTTTGCTGCAAAATTCAGTCAATGGGAGTTGTGTGGTTGAGCTCTAATGCAGAGCCACAGAACTCTCATTAACTTTACTTGGAGCTGAGGGTGCTTTTATGTGACAATCGTAATGACTCAGAGGAATCATTTTTCATAACAAGGAACCACAGTATTATTGGTAAAGCTGTTCTGCTCTTCTCTTTCAGTGTAGACTTCTACCTAGACCCTTCCTCTATTCCCCTTCCTACTGGTTGTTTTGCTACAGTTTTAAAGAAACAGAATGCATGCGCCCATCACTCTGAAAATCCACATCTGTAGAGACATAGTCATGAAGAAATATGGCAATACAATGCTGTGTTTGCTTATTATTATATATCTGGGGATGCAATATGTGCTCAGAAATATTTAGGTGCCTTATTAAGGATTTAGATGCCAATATTTAGGCACATACATTTTAAAGTTCATGTCATGTTTTGATATTACCGACTTTCCTAAGATTCAAAAAAAGTTTTAAAAAGCAGGGGTGTTTACCTGATAAATGAAATCAGTTGCAGAAACTAATTCTGAGAAAAGAAGAAATGTGTAAAATATATTCCACAATAACATGCATGGAATAACAGTTGTATTGTGCACAGGTAACTACTACCTACCTCACCTGGAACAAGTTTTATTGATGTCTGCAAGATAATACATTTAATTTGCTGGCTGAGTGTGCATGTAAAAGAACAGGCTTTTGCAAGCAATTGCATGTGTTTTGCACCTGGCTGTGCTAGACTGTGGTTGAATGAAACTGCATAAAGGATATAAATACCTTGAAAGCAGTGACACACCTCTCTGGATGTTTAATCTGAGACAAGGACTGAATTTACACCAGCTGCTACATATTAAAAGAAATATTTTGTTAACAGTTAAGTTACAACCTCTTGGTAAACACATTGTAATCATAACCACAAGACCCTACAGCTTTGTCTAATGAATATTAATTCAAAAGAGCTCAAGGATATGCAATGCAGACAAGAAAAAAACCACACATCTTGATTTAGAGATTTTGAATGCATCTCCTCTAATATGTTTTTTAGTTTCTTTCCAAAATATTTCCTCACAGTTTCCACTACAATGCATGCTGTTAAATGGCTAATACAATGAAGGCATAGTTTATTTGCTACATCAGATTAATCAGGTCTTGCAGGTTCCACAAACCCAGGTTATGGTTCAGAAGTGACATTGTGCACGTCCATCTCAATTTCTCAATAACCCTCTTTCTCCACTTGCAGAAATGCTCAGTCAATAAAACATAATGACATTATTGTGGTAAACTTATTTTAGAGTTAAGTGCACGGCTCTCTGTCTCTGGAATGTTACCAAGAGTGAAGCCTTCCTGTGTGGAAAAAAGGCTGCACTTTTTTGTCTTTCATTAAACAGAGGAGAAAAGCTGTATTTAATTATTTTTCTCACTAACGACCCAATCCACGTCTCCCACTCAGTGAGATGCTATTGACTTTAGTGGGATTGGATCACGCATCAAAGAACTAGACTCTCTTCACACAGAAAGAACTTTCATTCCTTTTTCAGTCCTTCTTCCCACTAAATACAGGGTAGGAAAGGGAACACAAGGAGGGGCCAAAATGTCTTACCCAAGCTTCCTCACCAGGTCAGTGGCAAAACCAGGAACAGATCCCAGCTCTCTTAACTTCCAGGCCAGCGCCTTATACCCCACATCAGAACACTTCAGAGTGTTCTGAAGTATGAACTGTGAGACTGACAGTTAAACCTGTGAACCTTAAACAAACCTCATTCATTGTTTAAAGGCAGACTCTAGTTCACATGGTGATAGATAGTTTAGGTCAGGAGAAGCCTGTAGACCTGACAGCTAAACTCAAAAAAATGATAGGGGGAAAACCCACCATGCATAGCTAGAAACCAAATGCTTCTGCCCTTTCTCAATGAGATACTGTTTACCAGCAGCAAACGAGATTTGAAAAAAGGGATTTATGCAAACATTCTTCATTTAATAACTTTGATCAGATATGGCGCTTCTTCCATGTAATTTGTGTAATACAAATACAGCACAAGGGTTTTTTCCACCGTAGGAAATGAGAATTATTAAACATGTCACTGAAAAACAAAGGAATGTGTTTATTGACATGAAAATTGATCCTGCTGATACAAAAGCCTTTGTATGTTAATTGTTAGATGCCAATGCAATTTAGAGACTGTCTGCAGAAGGAAAGAATTCTTTTCCAAGCAGCGCTGGTTTTTCCTCAACCACCAGTCTGATTCAAGACTACATCTTGAAAGTATTTATGGCTGTGTTTTGAACTGTGACACTGGGTCAATACCCAAAAGCATCCTCACTTCATATTGATGTGGTTACTAGCTAGGAGGCATAAAGGAAGTTAAGGATTTCCTCCCAGCTTTATTATTGAATGCTCAAAATGTTTCCTGAAGTAAACAACACTAAAGCCATCTGGTTTTTCTAAAACAAAAAAGGGCAAAACCAGTAGCAGCCGGTGAATGGAAAAATACAGGTTTGTAGCCATATAATAAAACTTGTCTTCATTTGAAAGGAAAAAAATATATACGCACTAAACAGGATTAGAAGCCTTTAAGTGTTATGTCTCTAGTATTGTATATCTCACCTTATAAAAGAGAAGAGAAAAAGAGAGCATGACTTAGTTGCCAACTAGTTAGAGGCACTTTAGAGAAGCTTCATTGTATGCCAATTTAAAGTACAGTTTACTATGTTCTTTAACCACAGCCTATTGATTTACAGTTGAAGAGAATCTTTACACTCCTAAAAGAGAGAGGAAAGTCAGTATAATCAAGATTTCTTAGGTTTGCATCCCTGTGACTGTGGAACTATGAAACATTTCCTTAAAGAGGTGACTGTCTTTCACCCAAAGCCCTTCAAAAATTAGAATACACAGAAATGAAGTACAGCAGCCAACTGGCATGCTCCACTAAGCCAAAAGGAAGAAGAAGTGTTTGGCCCACCAGAAAGGCTGATCCTCTCTCTTATGAACTGTGCCATGGGGTTTTTATTGTCCATACATCACAGGTGGAACATCGACATTTGAGGTCAAATCCTTAAGAAACACAGTTGCTTAAACTCAGTTTATCTACTTCAAAAGAACAGTGGCTCGACACATTTAAGGATTTGAACCTGTGGGTCCTGATCCAGCGAACACAAGGCCTGTAAGCCATCCTTTCACGTATTTAAGAAAGGTGATAACTCTCACCAACAAGCCATGTCGAACATTACTCCCAAAGGCTTATTTCAAAGATGGTACAAAACAGCCTTTGGGGGAGTCAGCGGTGGAGGATCCTTATTCAAAATCATAAATGAAGACAAACATAACTTCCGACACAACAAGCCAGAGGGGAAAGAGGTTTCCCCTTTCTTCTTGAATGTCTTTTCAAATGATTCCAGAGCTTCTGCAACAATAGGAAAAGAAACCTGGGTGCTGAGAAGCAGACATGAAACCCAGTGGTTGACAAGAACAATTTGCTGATCTGTTCCAAACTGCGCATTGCTGTCCAGGAGAGGAGAAAATATCAGTCCACAGTTTAGCGAGCCATCCTGCAAAAAGCACCTAACTGTAGCTGGTTTATCTATTAACCTAAATTCTGGATTATGTAAAGGGGGGAAAAAACATCTTACTATGATGGATTTTGGCTTCTCACCAGCTGAACAAGATTCACATAACACTGATGAGGACTGAAAAACAGGGTTTGGCTGAAATTTTGTACAGCATGTGGTATCCCTGGTAATGTTCGTGGCTCTTCCTATTGTTGGAGAATTAGTTCAATTTTCTGTTTTCTTTGGAATTACTGTTACATTCTGAATTGTTGGAATCTAAGTTTGGTTGAAAAACAACACTGTTTCATGGAGAGTATTACATTTATGCATATGGCAGACTTGAGACTTCATATGCTAGAGCTGCTTGGGAAGTGATTCCTTCTCCCCACCCCCCACAAAATTTTGACATTAAAAAAGTTTGTCATAATTTTGAGGGTTTTATTAAAAAAACAAAAGCTAAACATTTTTGTTTTCAGCAACTGTAAACCAAAAATGTTTTGATTTAAAACAGAGAGATTCAGGGTTTAGTTGCCAGAAGAAGAAAGAACAAAAATTGGTTTGACAAAACTTTGTGTGCAAAAACATCCATTTTCTTGTAAAGCCATTTTTTCAACAACAAAAAATAGTGTTGAAGAAAGATTTTTGAGTAGCTGAAGCTGGGGTACCATTCTGAGCTCCAGATATGTGGGTGTAACAATTTAGGTGGCTGACTTATTTCAGTGAAAAGACTTGTAATTAAAGCAAAGAACTGGGTAAGGGAGGTGGTTTTCCTGGCTTTGCCACAGATTGCTTGTATGACCTTGGACAAGACACTTAACCTTCCTGTCTGTGGAAGCAGAGTAAGATTTTAACCGTGGAAGGTAGGTTTTTTGTGACTTAGTTCCTTTGTATTTGTAATGGAATTTCCAGTGGATGGAAGGTCAAGTATATAATAAGATAAGAAGTTGAAATATTTTTTTGTTTAGTAGCTTGAGAAAAACAGTTAAGGTTATTGTACAAAGTCCCTTGATCTGGAATAACTGTGGCTGAGGTTTTCAGAGGAGCGTAAGGCAATTAAACTCCTCTTGAAACTCAATGGAACATAGGCACGTAAGTTTCTTGGGCCCTTTTGAGAACTCTAGCCATGTGTTCTTATACAATACCCCATATTCACCTGGTCATGGGGGTATGCTTAAGACTAAATGACTGTACTGTTACTATGTATTTCTATTTGTCTTTACCTCCTCCTTCTCTAAGCATGGGTTTGTTGCTGCTGTCTAGCATTTGTCCTTTTCCTTCCTACTCTCACCATATTGATAGATAAATAGGTAGTAAGTGGATTGAATAGCTGTATCTCCCTCTCCACCTGCACTTCTTACTATATTATGGGCCTTATTAGATCCATGCACCCAAATCTAATATAAGGCAACTGTAAATTCATCTCAGCATTAAGAGAAGTAGGGGAGGTGAAATATAACACAGGTCTTAGCTTCTCTATTGGCTTAAATCAGTAAAAGATTTGAAAGTGGAAAGCAACAAATAAAGAGAAAGTTAGTTATTGTGTCCTGTACCAAAGACAGCAATTTCATGAGCACCTGGAAGTTAAGACTCTCAGATAGGGTGTAAAAAATAGAGCTTTTCCTATATTAGCACTGGAACATGCTAATAAAAGAGTGACAGTAGTTAATAAACTGAAACACAAGTCATTAGACCACATGAATTTCATTAATGGAATAAGAATACTTTTATCTTAGATGAGATGGCCTCAGAAAAAAAGAGATTCTTTGCTTAAGGTGACGTTATTTTTACTTCTATTAAATAGCCACATTGATGCACTGAGATCTAATTAAAGTAAAGCACAGAACAAGGAAGTGCTTAATCTAAGCACTTTTGAGAAACTCACTATAAGTGACCAGGGCACAGAAGTCTTACTGAAAGTCAGCCACTTTGGAAAATCCCACCGCTAAATTTTATGGCAAATTACACAGGAAGCCATTCATCTAGATATGGTGGAGTTGTGCACCTCTACATTCTATAGCATGCTACCAATACTTTGCAAGTTGCCGATCAACATACTGATGTTTGGACTTATTCATGCTAATGGAATATGAAATTCAATTTCATGTTATCATCAATGCCCACACAGTCTCAAGATCTTGCTGTTTGCAGGGTAGTTCTGAACTATTTTGAACACCTTCAGTTTGTTTGCTCAGGATTAAGTTAGAAAAGGGTTATGCCCACCTGTTTGTATGTCTTCATAGCCAGGTTTCTATGCTTACATTGAAAGCTTTAAGTAAGGGGGTTAGGGTGGGATGAGCATTATGGACTTCTGGAAGACTATGAAGACATTCATAAACAGGAAAAGTGATCTTACTTGTGTATCTTATTTAGCATACCAATTTGGTGACCTGGAAAGGCACCAGGCTGACACTCCCATTGCACTTTGCTCTGTAGTGCCTCAACTAGGACATAAAGGGAGGATCTAGCAGTAAGAAGTAGTTCAGGTTCCATCTCAATTTACTCCTTAGCTTTAACTGATTTGGCCAGTGAAGATGCCAATGCATGCTAGTTTTTTCTGGTTTTACGTTGCCAGCATATGTCCCCTAGGAACTGGATAGAGACCAACTACTCAACTGATCATCACTTAATGACATTCAGTAATTCAGGGTGAAGTCTCCCATTTCCTTTAAACACAAAAGTTTAGAAGACATCATCAGTCCATTTTACTTCATCTAAGGCCAAATTAGGACCAGCTGCTGCTTCATGCATGTCACAAATGGGAGGAATGAGTTATGCAGAAAAGTAGTAAATCTCCAGAACCTATGGGCCTTTAGAAATGAACTCTATTTCACACCAGCTGAAAAGCCAATGAACATGCCTATCTGCCACCCATCTATAATTTCTGGGATGCATGCAGAAAAGAGACATGCAGGTCTTCCCAAAATTGGACATGTTATGCCCACTTCCCCTTTCCTCCTATTCAGCTTTCACACTAGAGCTGGCTGAAAAAAATCTTAAATGGAACCATTTTCTGTTGGAAACTGCAATTCCATTGAAACCTGTCATGAGATCATGTCAATTGGGTCAAAATTGCATTCTGGAAAAACTGGAAAAAAGGTCCAACAAGATCAAAACATCCCGTTTAGACATTTTTTGTATAGAAAGTTTTGATTTTTCGGTTTGAAAAAAAATATTTATTTCATCCTACTATCATTTGATCCGTCCAAAACCAAAAATTTTTGGAATTCTTCACAAAACAGAATTTCCAATATCCACACAGCTCTAATGGAAACATATTAAAGCAGGTGCAGAGCATATTCCAGCAACAAGCCAGCAGATAGGGTGCCTTTGATTCTGTTCTGGCAAGCAGAGATGTTGGTATCTTTGTTACTGTTCAGCCAAGAAAGGGAGGAAGTGGTACAGGTACCTTTCTTCTTCTATTTGCTGGCATAAAAAAGAGAACTCAGTCCATACTGTGTCTGTTGTCTCTTGTATCCCCTGCCACAAGCACTTTGAACTAAGTACTCCCCTCTCTATCCACAACCAGCCCTGCTCCTATTCCGGTGCATGTATGCCTCCTCAGTTTCTGGTGCTATCAGGCCAGACGATGGACTGTCTTTTAGTGCAGCACATTCCATCTTTGTTTCGCAGACAGGAACTTGAGAATGTGGCCCATTAATCTCTCTCTCCAACATGCAATTTACAGACTACACCTCACTTAAACACTACCAGTAGAGGCTAGGAAGTCTCTCCCTTCATTTAGTATCTAATGATGTTTTCAATTATTCTCTCAATTGCTTAAGAAATTGCTTTGCAGATTTGTTTCTTGTGAAAATATTAGAGCATTTTCCGCTAATGTTTGGAATTATTGCATTTTCTACAATTCTACGTGATTGTTAAGTGTGTACGGTTGAGTGTTTGATGTGTAAAAATATTTATTGAAAGGAGATATTGGGAGTGGGGGGGGAGAACAGGGGATCCAAACCTCAAATGTATACCCTACATTTTACATAGCATTTCAGTTATTTATATTACAGTAGCACCAGGATGCCTCCACTGAGGACAGGATCCCACTGGGCTAGACATATAGTGAGAATTCTTGCCCCAAGAGTTTACAGTCTAAATAGATAAGACTGACAAAAGAAGTATAGCCCCATTTCACAAATGGGAAACTGAGGCATAGCAAGATTAAGTAATTTGCCCAAGATCACACAGCTAGTCCATGCTAGAGCCAGGAACTTAATCAAGTTCTCATGAATCTCAGGCCAGCCTTTCCCCACAAGATCATCCTTCCTCCCACCCGCCAAGTTCATCTTGGTGAGAATACCTTGCAGAGAAGGAGAGAAATCCATGTCGTTAGTGTTAAATCACAGTGACTGGAGTTCACGTTTATAGTGGTGGTGCCAGCATAAGCATTGCCTTTTCTGGGAAAGGCCTAAAAGAAAAACCCGTAAGTGGTATTGAAGATCATCTATGTCCGAGACACAGAACAAAGAGTTGCCTTTCTCACCACATTCCCAATAATGGGATGGCAATCCTCCCAGCTGGTGAGGAGGGGAGAGGAGTAAAACAGAGCAGAGAAAGAGGTCTGCATAAAAAGGCTGTGCTAAAATCTCTTTTCTCTCCCCTCCTCTGTATCTGCAGCCTTGTTAGCATTTAAAATGTTCGACATACTCTTGACACCATGGAACTGAGCTCCCCATACCACATCCCAGAGACAGCATTTTGCAGCTAGGGAAAGGAGAGGCATTCCAGTAGACACTGGAGACAACCCCCAGCAGCCATTTATATAAATTGCCCGAGCTGAAACAAGCAGTCTCCGCCCCTCTCTTCCAAATATACTGAGAAAAACAAACTGGATTTTTGCCTGTTGGCAGAACAGCTCCACATGGGCTATACAGCTGCAGCAACAGGATTCTTTCCACTCCCCGCCTCCCACAGAGAAGCTGAGTGCACAGCATAGTTCCCAGTGCGGTAGAGAGACGGGTCACATGGGCTGCCTTAGGCCCTGCCGAAAGTTCCTTTCATTGTCTAAGTGGGAGTCCATTTTAAAGAGGTGCAAAGCCAGGTTATGCGTCAAAGTGTTTGCAGAATGTTTGAGACCTTGGATCAAAGGCACAGAGTCTAAGCTCAGAGGATTATTATATAACTACTTTCTCTTGGGCTCATAGCAGTCACCTTCAACACACAAAAATGCACTGGCAAGCTGCCATATCCATACATACCACTTGAGCAAAATTATTACGAGGGGTGCAGCCACAACTGAAAGCCAAATATTTATTGGGAAATGCAGCTATTCAGTATGTAGGAGGCGGGAGGAGGGTGCAAAGCAAAACTTCTAGCCTCTCTCCCTGCCCCCACTGAGACTACGTCTGGGCCTAAGAATTCTTTTCTCCCAGGTTTACCTTAGTGCTGTCATCCATCATTATCCAGCCTGGGAGCTTTTTGTCTTTAGGCTTTGCTGATGCTTTTTTCCCCCCATCCATAATACTGCAGTGGAAGCCGTCATGCTTCCGTGAGAAAATAATGAAGAAAAAATTGCCGTCTGTGGAGCCCCTTTTGCTTGCATGGGCCATGCTTGTTTTGCTCTTGGTTAACTCTTAGCACTTCCCTCAGTAGAATGAAAACAGAAAACCGTTGTTGAGTCAGGGGCATCAAGCAACAGAGTCAGGCAATGCTAGCCGGGAATCGGTGGTGTTACAATGCAGCACACACATTTTTACACTGAAATTGGGAATATATCAGAGGCCACTGGGACTAGCATGGCACGTGTTTAGAGAGATCACCTCTCTCTAAATACAAACAAGTGAGGATGTTTGCCTCACCACCTTTTGTCAGTTTTGTCTGTTTGAACTGCAAGCTCTTTGGGGTAGAGATTGTGTCCTCCGAAGTGGTTGTGTAGCATCAAGGAAGGATGGTCAGTGATGAAGGCCCTAGCCTAGGATTTAGGAGACCTCAGTTCACATCCCTTCTTGTGTGTTTTGGGGCAAGTAAAGTAAGACTGGGAGAGAAGAGTTTTTAGGCTAAGATTTTCAGATGAATATTTGACTTTCCATTTGTGGTTACACCCCTCTCTGTCCCTCAGGATCCCATCTGTAAAACAGGGATAATACCATTCCCCTGCCTCAGAGGGGTATCTGAGAATTTATACGGTAGAGGTTGAGGCACTCAGTTACTGTTTTAATGGGGGGCATACGTTACACACACAATAGGGAATCTAATCCTGATCAGAACCTTTGGCTGCTAGCACAATTCACATAATGGAATTTTCTGCCTCTAACGTGATTTTGTGAGCAATGTTAGTTCACCTGATCCCTCGCTGATTGTGTAGAGAGGTCCTATATCAGGCAGGACATGCCAGAAAAGCTCTAGTAATAAGAACTTCCTGTGATACTCACAAAGCAGGACTGTAGACAGCAATTTCACTGATCACTAAAGCAGTAACTAAGAATGCCAAGCATGCACAACATCAAATACCAGCTGGAGCTGATCTGAGAAACCAGGTCATGTACCTGCCGAGTCAAGCCTGAATCCAGGGCTTTTGGCTGAAGTGTGGATTCCCGTAAACACTATGAAAATGGATTTATTTTATTTATGGGAGCAACCTAAAGAAGCAGTCACCTCATCAGTGAGCTCTTGCTGAGAACAAAATAACATAGGTATGTTCCTGAACTGATAGTTCTTGTGCATTTTCTGGGCACGTCAGTAAACATCTTCTCTCCCTTTCACCTTTCCATCTGAGAACTCCTTCATCACTGCCTCTCTTTCCTCTATTCAGCTAACATGTTTACACACAGAGGTTACATATGCCTTCCCCTTCACTTCATGAAGCCACCAAAAAGGGCTATGCAGAAATTTCACAGCTTCAGTGCACACTTCCAGCTGCAAGTCACAAGCAAGTGAAATTGACTGTATGCTTTGCTTTTGGCAGCTCTTCTAAGCAGGCAGTGTAGGAAAGGTTCAAGCTTTCAATAACGTAACTAGGAAAAAGGGGAGATTTTCCCCCTATCCTTTTTGCGGCTTTCCATTGCAACAAGATTTCTCTATTCCTGGAAAGACAAACTGGTAGGCGATTTGCAAGACTGCTACTGACCCTTGTACTACAGCAGAATGATAACTATTAGCACAAAGTATTCTTCCTGTCTGATCAGTCTGTACAAGTCTTTCCCAGACGGTGATGGCATAGATTATAAGGCCCAATACTGATCTCTTTAACCGAGTCTAACTCCATCAACTTCAACAGAGTTACACCTATAGTAAGTCAGCAACTAAGTAAGTAAGAACAGACAGGATCATATCTATCTTCAGGTAAGTATCTTAAAAATAGTACCAAGCTTTTTTCTATTTAACTATTTCACAGGCTTAACTGGCAGAACGTGAGGCACTATCTGTGCTAGTAGGAACCCCCCAAGCCACACTCATGTTAAAGAGATAGATCGAGCCCTGGTCTACACATAAAATTTAGATTGACCTAGCTATGTCTCTCAGAGGTGTGAAAAAAACCACACCTTTGAGAGCCATAATTACGCCGATCTAACCTCCAGTGCGAATGTGGCTAGGTCAACGGAAGAATTTTTCCATCAGCCTACCTATTGCAACTGGGGAAGGTGGATTACCTAAATCAACAGAAAAACCCCATCCGTCGATGCAGGAAGCATCTACACTACAACAGCATAGCTGCAGCCCTGGCACGGTAGCACGCATTGTGTAAACATGCCCCCCAAACTAATTATAGTTCTTCCCTACTAGCTCATTGGTCTAAGACCCAAATTCTGGTTTACAGCTCGAAGTGAGTAAAGATCTAAATTTATTTTGTTTATTCTGCAAATTGTAACCTTGAAATCAATGGGACTACTCACAGATTAAGGCACTACCCTGGATTATGTGAGTATGGGTACCAAAATCTGGCGCTAAATTTGGGGCCCTATCAAATTCTTATAGCCATCACCCCTTAGGTGGTCTCTTCTTCCTAGGCCTCATCCTCAGATATATGTTGCTATTTCCCTCTCTCTAGGCTCAGGTCTGACCTGTATCTAAACTACTTTACTCCATTTCAGATCATTTGGCTAATAGAGGGAGAGGACATTTGCTTTGCTCCTCTCCCTCAGCCTCAATAGCCTCTAAGATCAATGGGACAAACAAATGAACTAAAACTGTATTTTCATACCTTGTGCAAGTTGCCTATTTCTGATTATCTGAGACAGACCGGGCAGCCTTGTGTGATAACCCTTCAGTGAAAGCAGTGAAGTTACAATAGGGATGATTGCAGACCCATCATAAATTAAGGGTTCATACACTTCGTGGCTTTTGCTGGCCAAGGTCATTGCACACAACGCATCCCTCCATTCCCACCCCAACAAAAGTTCCCTGTGTGCCATCCTCCCATCCCCCTCTACTGCAGGGACTCCCTGAAACCTCACATACCACCTCTTTATTGCAAAGAAGCCCATGAATCCAGAGGCTCTCTGTCCTCCTTTCCCCCGCAACCACTCTTACCACCACCAAGTATTATATCTTCTCTTTCTACCTGGGAGAGATCATTCAGGGTGCTAACATTTTAAACTATTTTGGGACAATGGGCAGAGCTGAGATGGGGATGTTGTTATGTTGGAAGGCATTAATGGCAGCCATCAGCAGGTTCTTTGATCCACAGACAATTACAGACCGGATTGAAGCACCTGAGTCTGCTAACCAGATGCCAATGGTTCCATACGGCCCCTTTTGCCCCTCCAGACATTCTGATTTTCATCAAAGTCAACAGGATTCTTTTCTTTCGTGTCTAGAACAGTCCCTCAAATTTTGGAATTGATCAGATGTGGTGTTCAAATGTTATCACATTACACCAAGAGAAATGCCATCAAGTTGTTGAAGGACCTCACTTCACACCACAGAAAGATGGGCGTAAGAAAGGGAAAGAGGACACTGAGCATGAATCTAGGGAAGAGACTGAAAGAAAGTAGTCTAAAAATTTGGCCAAAGTAGTTTGAATAATTATCTACGTGCTCTTAAATAGAACAACATTAATTTTGGGGATTTTGCTCTTATTAATGTGGAAATAGCTCACAAAAGTGCATTTCCCTATTTATATGCAGTCATGTAACAATTCTACATAGCAGTCCATCCATCCACCAACCAGTATAGTAGTCCCATTTTTAGAGGGGCATTATTTGGGAAGATGAGAGAGGTATGTGACTCAGTAGTGAGATATTTAACATTTTTGCCATGGCATATTATTTGGTGTTATCAAACATGACTACAAGGCATTAGCATAAGCAAAGGTACCATAAACAAACAGCCAAGCCTGCTGGTTTTTGCTAACAATATACCGTGGCATTAAAACTCTTCATATGAATCCAGTAGTTCTGGCAGGAAGCAAGAAATTATTAGAGATTGCAGAAAATGGGCTGTGCTAAATACTGAAGCAGAATCTGCAATGTTCAACTATGCAAGTAATCATTACATCTGCCTCTAGCTAATCAACACATTCTCATCAATTCACCCGATGAAATCTTAGATGTCGCCACTACTATGGAACCAGTAACATTTCACAGTGAGACATCCTCAAATTAACTAGCATTTATGTTGCCTTTAGGAGAATTAACACCATCTGCTAGATAAGGAACAGGACAGTCAGAAGAGCCTCAAGACACGATGGACTTTGTGCAACCCTTTATTCAGTTTCGGATTGGCAGTGTTCAAAACTAACCACAAAGTCTCTCATGTCTCTTTCCTCAAGCCATAAGTCACCACAGGGTGGCTCTTTGCTTAGCTCACACTCACAAAACCCAAAAAAGTTTGCAGCAAGATTGATTTCATAACAAAACTCTAATCCAGGCAACTTCACCTGGCTTTGAGTTGAATTACTGCCCCAAAACTGGCACTCACCAATCTTCCTCTCTTCTCTAGAGGAAACACATTCCTTTTCAAAGGAAGCTGTTAGAAGATGATGTGAAGAGCTACCCAAAGGAAACCACTTGCTGTGTACAACGCCATAATTTACTGGTCCTACACAATCTAGGAACTATGCTACATATTCTTGAACACCATCTACTGCCACTTTATCTATTAATTATTTACAGATATAGAGCACTCTCATAACAGAAGAACTCCTTTGTGCAGGAACAAACAATGATAAACTAGGTATGACCATGGTGGGAGATGGAACATTGGTCAGTGAAGGCCAGGGCTTTGAGGTGGGACCAAACATTCTCTCTTTCAGGGCTTGGGCTGGCTGGTTGTTGCTCAGATGCTCACAGCCAACTGATCACCATGTGGGGTCAGGAAGAAATTTCCCCCCAGGTCAGATTGGTAGTGGCCGTGGGGATTTCCACCTTCCTCTGCAGCATATGGGTACAAGTTATTTGACAAGATTATCTGGGTACATCTCACTCATTTCCCTGCTACTGCAAGGGCCATGGGCATGGATGCATCTTGGTCCCTCCTATTCTCTGCTTGTGGCACATGACAGTTAAGTCTCCTGTGGGATGTGATACTTTGGTCTAATTTCGATTGTTGTGGGGTGTTGATGGCCAGCAATATACACAAGGTGGGTCATGCTAGATGATCACAATGGTCCCTTCGGCTCTTAAAATCTATGAATCTAGGGATCAGTAGCAGTTCTTTTCTGTACCTTAAATGATGTGTGTACACATGTATGTATGTTATCTATACTCACTCACATTTAAACTCCAATCCTGGAAACACGTCAATGTTAAGCATGTGTGGTGCTTGCAGGAACAGGGCCTGATATTATATATAATATATTGCAAAGAAGTTGGGGTTATATCCACAAAAAGAAAGATACTTGAAGGACAAAGTTCTGTCTTTAACTCACTGCATTTTTGCCTAAGTTCAGATGCTCTACATGATATTATGTGGCAATGTCAGGATTGCCAGCACTATAAAATTCAAATTATGGTTTTTAATTGAAAAAGGAAGTTAGAAGCTAGTACACTGCTGAAGTCTGTGGCTGTCCTGCAGTCCTGATTTTAAGATGGATGGGAAAGAGGACAGCAGGGATGCGGGGGCTGCGAGTACACCAGGAGAGGACCTGTACAAATGTGAGAGATTTAACTCTATACCTATTTTATACATATTAAAATGCCCACAGTTTTACCTGAAATTCCTTCCCTCAGAACTTAGATAAAAAGAGATTTCCTATCATTTTAACAATAGATTAATCCATTGATTTCAGGGAATGACACCATTCTCTACACTAGGGCCATTGTCTGTCCCTTGAAATTGGTATTTACTGAGAGCCAGAGAATCCCCAGTGCCAAGGGGTCAGATTCCCCGTATCAAGCTCACTCTCACTGAAGGCTCTTCAGGAATGTGATTTTAATGCGCCCGTCATCTAGCCAGGCTGTGGTGAGGCCGCACCACTGATCCTGTGATGGACTGCAGGTGGATGGAGACTCATTGACATTAATGGGGCTCCATGCAAATGAAAGGATCTGCCTAAGTAGAATCAACTGCGGAGTTGGTGCCTTCCTCCTTACTACAGCTATAGCTGCCTTTCTGATGGAGTGGAGCCCATTCATAGGCCCCAATGCTGCAAATGTAAACCACACACACGTGGCACTGGGCCACATTCGTGTGTTGATGCCCCACCTAGGGCACTAATTAACAAGCTAGGTTCAGAGGCTTATGCTTTAAGAGTCAGAGGTCTTAGGTTTGATTCCTACTCCTTCTGACCTATCGTCCTGCAGGTTGGGTGTTACACAAATTTATGCACATGCTTAATTTACTGATATAAATAATTCCATTGAGTTCAGTTGCACTACTCACTGTAGTAAAGTTAAGCATCTCTCTAATTCCACTTTTCTCATGTGAGCCCTGAGGGTATTGGAAGTAACAGCCTTGTAGGGATCTACAGCTGTTCCAGAAAGGATGTTAGTGTCAATCCTGCTATTCACAATTTTGTCAGTATACATTTTTAGACAGAAGGGAGGCATTGATCCCAGGATCCTGTTAATTCAAAAATGAACAAAGGAACATGGGATTGCAATCTGAAGTTCAGTACTCCCAATCAGAAGAAATCCACTCTGTATTTCTCCTTTACCGAAAGTCACTGGCTTTCAGAAGAGCTAATTCTGGTATCTGGATGAACCAAAACAGGGAGAGCAGATATGCCATTTTAGCAGGTAATCACCGATACTGCGAAAGGAGCTGTCGACTGAGTGTTGTTGGGGTTTTTTAATGTTTTGTTTTGTGGGTTCCTGGCTGGAATGATTTTTCCATTGACTAAGGTGCACACTTTGTTTTGTATTTTAGTTTTTGATTGCACTGTCCTGGGGACAGCTATATACTCTATTGTGTATGAAAATTACCTGAGCTAAGGTTATATTCTGAACTACCCCACTTCTTTCCCATTACTATTTATTTTTGTGACTACAGAGAGATACAGTTTTTGGATTAACAATCGGCCATGTTAGTTTTCAGCCAAACAGAAAAGAAAAAAAAAATCCATGTATCTGTCATGCTCAGACCTCAAACTCAGACGATAGGAATCAGAATTACAAACAAACAAACCCTTTTGCCACTGGACTGAGAGTAAGCATGCAAAATTTCATCCCAAAGAGTAATTTTCATAAAAAAATAAGCATCTGACACCAGAGACTTAAATGGAAGCACATCCGCCCCTATAACTATAACATCATTAATGCATATGTGCTGTTGCAAGAAAGACACACTCACAAATATGGCTATCTCCAGTTCCTTTTAACCTTCATTACATTCTAGTAAAAATGAACAAAATAAATGTCATTTGCATTTATGATGTGAATTAGACAAGCCTGCCAGATGGGTAGCCATGCTCTGGCAGGGCTGTTGTTTTCAAGAAGAGGAAAGAACTTGCAAATCCCAGCTGTTTGGGGCCTGTGATGTTCCCACACTTAGCAAACCATAGCCCTTGGCTCTTCCCTATAATTAGTTAGTGTTAATACCCTTGGTTAGTCCAGGGAAAAGTCACATTCTGAAAGATCACCCTTGTGAACAGCTGTAATCACGAGAGGAAACGTCACCACTCCAAGCTGTCAGCAATTCATCTCCAGCAAAAGTCAACTGGGCCATAAATTGGGAGTTCTTTATCGCAGGACAGCAGACAGAGCTTGGTTTAATTGCTGAGCTATGGTAATGAGCTTTGTTTGTGACACAAGGTGCTTCATGGTGGCTCTGTTTGAAAACATGCTATTGTAACCCCCCTGAGGGCATATACAATCAGGCTAAAAACACTGCCATTTGGATACAGAAAAGAAATCGTGTAGCAGTCCCTTCAGCATGGCACATTATCAAAGGCATCATTAGCAGCTGCTTCATGTAATGGCCAGAGGCTCTCCTGGGTGCGCTTTGTTCATTTCACTTTTTTTTTTTTTTAAATCATGAGTTTTGGAAACATGGTCATCAAATCAGCTATCAGAGAAACATAAAGAAATCAAGATGTGAGTCTTTCCCAGCAGAGAAGGACAGCCTCGGTTTTTAAAAAGGAAACAAAAAATCAAAACATATCAAGAGAAAGAAACAGAGGCAAATTGTCACTCTACTGACTTCTTCAAAACAAAATCAATCACAGCTCTGATTTGGCTTTGCCAATTTAGAGTTACGAGCTGTAGTTTATCTTTCAAATTTAGGGAACAAATAACCTGGAAGGACATGATGCTACAGATTTTCCTGTCCAGTTATCAGCTGTTATTTGGCAACATTATTTGAAAAGGAACGTGCGTGTTAATCACTGCTTTTGGCAAAATAAATAAATAAATAACATAAAATCTCAGGACAGGTTTTCCATTGGGAGCTCAGCATCTTTAAAATCAGACTACTTATTGACATGCTTGAGTATGGAACTGTTATTACAACGATGCCTCAGGGCTGCTGTCAGGGATCATGGCCCTTTGTATTAGATGCTGCACAAACATTCAACAAAAACACAGACTCTCCCCCAGGGTCTTATACCATGGGGCCCCAACCCTGCAAATACTCACACACCTGGGTAACTTTAGGCATCTGAGAGGCACCATTGAAATGAATGAAACTGCTGAATGGTATGAACTCAGTAATTACCCATGTGCTTCATTATTTGCAGGCCAGGGGACTAAGTGCTTAATTTTAAGTTTCATGCTTGAAACTGTTGGCTTTAATCCTTCTGAGCCTCACTTTGAGCTCAGTCCTCTAAGGTGCTGAGCGCTCTGGTCTGATTAAGCAAAGCCCTTAAGCAAGTGCAAAACTTTAAGCACATGAGTAGTTCTGTTGACTTTAGTGTCACGTGCTTAAAGTGGAGCATATACTTCAATGCTTTGTTTGAGGGGACTAGGGTTCCCTGCACCTGGCAAGGATAGCGCTCTTTATCTGCACCCTCCCTTTAATACAGGTATAATAATACCTACTTGATGAGGTGGTTGCTAAGGATAATTAAATCCTCTAGTGAAAAGAGACACCATGCAGAAGGTTTTTTCCCCCATTAGTAAAGGGATTTCAGCATTGTGCCTTTTTTACTTGTTTCTGAGGCCCAGTCTACACTTACCTTTGCGATTCGGCGGCTCGACGGGAGATACGCAAGTGATGTAAATCACTTGCGTATCTCCCGTCGACTTTGCAGTGTCTCCTCTGCGCAGCGTCCACACTGCGCTGCGTCGAAGGGAACAGCGCTCCCTTTGACGCAGCTCTATTCCACTTACTGGGGTGGTTTTCCTGCGTCACTTCCTGGATCGACTGAGCGCGTCTACACAGACCGCTCAGTCGCTTC
>ML675609.1:49245504-49336979 GCA_007922155.1 Mesoclemmys tuberculata | reverse complement strand
GCTCAGTCGATCCAGAGCGGTCGATCTGACAGCGGCGAATTTGCCGCCTCAGTTTCTATTTCTGGATAACTTTCTAGTCTGCACCCATTCTTCAGAGCTGGGGAATTAGAATTGAAACATGAGCTGCAAATATTTCTTAATGAACAAACTAAAAAAATTTGTGCCCAAGAGATGGGGAAGGTTGCTCTTTCAGCATGTCACTTGTTTCACATCCATTTGTTTTCCCTTCATTTCAGCTGTCCTGAAGTTGTGCTGGCTCTGCTGTGATGAAATAATCCTGAGAAACCACAAATACCACTGGAGTTCTACTGGAGCATGGATCTTGCCAGTGGGTAAGAGATGGAGGGACCTTTCTTTTTATTATGTAGCTATGCTGAGAAGCAGTATCGTCTAGGACTCTGGATTGGCATTCAGGAGATTCTGTTGTTCAGCCTTAGACGTGGCACTCCTCTGGACCTCTCTCTCCTCTTGTGAACAAGTTGCCACTGCCCCATACACCACCCACCCACACACACTCGTAGCCTCAAGCAGGCCTGCAAGCAGTCCCTCCCTTCAGTTTCCCCTCTTGGTTTCTCAAATTAAGTCCCTGCAGACTTTTGGGGCAAAAAAATACACCTCCTGGAGGTCTGGGCTTATGAACGTAAAAATAAACATCAAATAAAACTCTAAGTCCCAAATTAAAGTCCACACAAAATGAGTTTAATTGCCTATTCCTGGGGTACCTTGTCCTGTTACACCCTTTCTGGTCTTTTTCTATGTAGATCGTTGAGACTGAGACTATGTATATGTACAATGTAGAGCCCAATGGGGCCCTGATCTCGGATAAGGCTTCTGGGGTACTGCTATAATACAACCAAGAATAGCTTGGTTTTGCAAAGTATTATATTTATGACCTTCAGACTATAAAATAATGAACACGCCCCTTATGAAAAAAATCCTGCTGGATTAGTTCAAAATTGCTCATTGCCCCACTTACTTCCTATATGGGGCAGCCAGTGCATAAAAATACACTGGGCTCATTTCAAACTCATTTGCTGTTCCCTTTAAAGGAGCCAATGGGGAGACAGCTAGTTCCTTGCAAGACAGCAGGTGGGTGTTTGTGCTCAAATTTCCAGCTGAACCCTCCCCAAGGTGCTGGGTAGTAGTACATTTTGTGGAGTTTTTTCTGTGTGTATAGGCAGAAGGATGTGGAAAAAGGCAAAAAGGGCACTCCCTTTTTTTGGGAAGGGGCTAGTCACATTGTCAATGCTTGTGCTGATTACAAGGACAGAAGAGTAAATGACAATGCTAAACTCCCCACATGGAAAAGATAGGACTCGTTCGCCTCCACTGAGCAGAGCACAGGACACCTGGTCAAGAGGAGTTGCAGTGACAGGTAACACCCACCCCCTGCCTGTCCAGGACAGATAGCCGCTGAGATGCCTGCTGCAATCCACCCACAAACACCTCAAAATGAAATACATTTTGAGAGCAAAACTCCCCCTGAAGTGTGACATTATTACCATAATCTAATATTAGTATAAAACCTGACCTCTACACAGGAGCTCAGAGGAGAATGCTCCCCTAGAGACCTCTTATCAGCCCAGGTGAAAACCTGCTGTAATAACTCATTAGAACTTAGAGGGAAATGTTACAGTTACAATGAAATTTTTCCAACTGAAATAACATTTTCTGACATTGCAGGCTAGGTAATTGCTGGGGGAGATGAAGAGGTAAGGTACTTTCACACACCCTCAAATTGCTGATGTAATTTTAGCCATTACAGAAGCCATTCCAAGATTAGAAGATAATCTCTTTTAAGGGAATAAAGATTCAAAACACTCTCTTTCCATAGACCCAGCATATACATTTTTTCAATGTTGCGCTGTATTCCTATTTTTCAACTCAAAGCCATTTTTTTGCCCCCACTAATAGATTGTTCATTATTTTGCAGTTCATGATGGGCTTTGAAGGGTTCCAGTTCTGACAGCATCTTCCCCACTGATGTATAAACGTCTCTGAAAACTGTATTGGTTTTGACTAAAAAATGTAATGCATGGATGAACTGGCTGGAAAAGGAAATACTCACTAAATATGAACGCATACCCAAAATGAGAGGAGAAATAAAGTTGCCCTTGTAACATGGAATAAAGCCCCAAGAAACTATTTCAGTAAACAAAATCTACAGGAGTGACTGTTCCCCTGTACAGATTTTCCCCCCTAGGGACATGAAGTTGTGTTGTTTTTTCACATGGCACGTTATTCCATTTAAGTGCTTGTGCATGTTCATTAATAGGGAAAAAATGAGTGAACAATGAGCTACTCCAGGGCAGCTGAAAGGCTGCACAATAGCAGTGGATCAGAAAAGATAAATCCATTTAGCAAAATACTTTTTTAAGAAATGTTCTTTTTCCCACTTGAGCTGTCTTTCCCCTGCACCCCAAACTTAATTATAATCCTGCACCTCCGGCACTGAATGCATCTGTCTGATCTATTCCTCTCCTCCACTTATTGATCAACTCCATGTATATTGACATACATTGAACAAACAGAACCTCCAAGACACACACTGCCCGATACTAGCATTGGGTAGGCAGCGTGGGACTAGACATTGTTTGGGGGTGACATTTCTGACCCAAAGCTCGCTGAAGTGAATAGAAAGAGGCAGATTGACTTCAGTGGCACTGGACTAGTTCTAAATGAATTGGGCCTAATTCTGCCCTCATTGACATTGATGCAATTCCAAGTTAGCGTGCTGCAACTATATAACAGAGGACAGAGTTGGGCCCACTGTGCAATGGGGATGATTCTACACTGCTTTACATCTTGCGTAGTTATTTACACTTGGGCAAATGGAGTGAGTGAAGAGTCCAGTGCCACCACATCTGATTGGCAGAATTATACATCCTCCTTGCACCTACTTCAAGCAGGTATAAATGATGAGCACTGATTATCATTTGTGTTGTGGCCAGTCCTAGTTAGGAACCAGGCCCCATTGTGTTAGGTGCTGTACACACATGTAATGGAAAGACGCTCCCTGCTCCCGAGAGGTAAATGACTACACAAGATTCAAGGCAGTGGAAAACTGGGCCCAATATAGTCTACCACTGTTGGCCTTAAAAGTTGAGTCAGAAGAAGGCAATAGAAAGCAACAGTAATTCAAGGAATGACCCAGGGAGAGTAAATTCTGTGTATTGCTTACCTGCTATTAAAAAGAACAAACACAAAGGAGAACATTTTCAAAGGGAGATTTCACCCTCATCTCACCATTACACCTCAACCCAGTTGACAGCATCTTTCTCCCAGCTTCCCACAAGTCCCATTCAGCTACATTACAGATAGCTAGGGCTATCCATTTAACATTTCCAAAAGGGTTTGTTATCCATGAGCTGATAACAGCTGCTCATCCATCAGTCTCAGTTCTCTGGTGGACTTGCTTAGCCAAGCTTTCAGCTTGGTCCTGCATCATTGCAGTCAAGGGGAGCTTTGCTCTGGACTTCAACAAGCAAGGATCAGGTTCTGCTGTACAAAAGTGTGTGCAGAAGGCATATGTCCTATCAAAGCAGCTCTCTAGCACTGGATTTTGGCCGCTTACACAAGAACAGTTTCTGTATTCATCCCAACAGGATTAGCCGATTTCAAACAGCTCCCAACGAAAGCTCAGTTTTTCTAAGCCAACATTCCACTTTCCAATGAACAAACACAAATCTGGAAAATTGGTCTGGCATTTAGATTGGATCACGTGACTATTATATGCAGGAGGCCTGTGAACTGGAGGACTAAACAGTGAGTCACAGAAAGTTATCTGATGTGATTTCAAATGATTTTTTTCTTTAAAGAGGAAGGACGGTCTTGTGATTAAGACACAAGACAGGGAACCGAATATGGGCTTTATTTTTGACTCTGCCAAAGTCTTACTATGTGACCGCAGGAAAATCACTTACCCACTCTGTGCCTCAATTTCCCCATTTGTGAAATGGCACTAATACTCCTTTGACTCGTGGGTGCTGTGAGGTGCTCAGATACGATATGGGTGAAGGTTGTACCAATGCCTATAAAACAAACAAATATCCTAGACTTGGGAGACCTGTTGCTCTAGCTTTCAAAGCTTGGGGGCAATAGCTGGGATTTAGAGTTATTGTGGGAAATATACTATGGCACTTTATATTGTAAATAGGAATTAAGTGATTAGTTTGTTTCAATGCCCTCCACCACTCTGACAAACAGCAGTTGTTTGCCTGATGTAACTTGAGAGGGACAAGTTGTCTCTGCTACAAATACAGCAGCTGTGTTAGAGAAACACAGTTAGCTGTGTTAGGGCTGGTTTGTGACCTGGATTTCCTCTGCACGCAGGGCCCTGAGGGATGGTAAGCCCTGCATAGAAACCTGCACTTTGGCCTTAGGGGAAGAGGTGCAAAAGGTGCTTCATGCTCACTACTCCACCGTGTGGAGCAGGTGGATGGGGTGGGGCATGGGTGCAGCCTTGGCTCCACACACCTACAGGCAGGCTGGCCAGCACAGCTGAGCTGGCCAAGAGAGGCTAGCAGCAAACCACCATCTTTCGGGAGCAGTGAGCGGGGGGGGGGGGACACGACAACGACGACCACATTGTACAGTAGAGGAGTGACTCTGAGGCATGGTTAGGCTCCTCCCATGCTCGGAGCTGTGCTGACAGGCACAGTCCTGCCCTCTCTAGTTAATGAAGTAAGACAATCGCATGAAAAGGTGCCATCACACAGCCCTGAGGTCTAGACTTGTGAGTGTTTCATTTTGACCTGAGTATTTCCCTAAATGACAGCCTGCCAGTGCGGGAATCTGGGCAGACGCGGCGTGTATTAAGCCTTCCGATTTACTATCAGTACTGTGTCAGCAGGGCCATCGTGGGGAACGCCAGGGGTACCAAAAGGCTGAACTGACCTCCTCAGAGAGATTTTTCAACAGATGCTTTCGAACTCCAGCTCCTGATTTTCTTGTGTACCCAGGGGCTTCACCCTGTGAATTCTGTGTGCCTGCCAATGCACTGAACGTATCCAAGCTGATTCCACTGTGCTAGGCTAGCGACTAAGTGGTGTGCTCCAATTTGTTAGTTGTGAGTGGGGTTTTTGTGTGTTTTGTTGCATTTTTATCCTTCAGGTGTTTCTACCAAAGGTATCCAGCATGGTCTTGCATTATCATCAGTAGGGATCTGAACGTGCTGAGTATCTGACACCCACCAGAAAATTACTTAAGCAAGCGCTTCACTTTAAGCCTCTGAGTAGCCCCATTGCCTTCAGTCGCTTCAACATGTGCCTACGGGCTTTGCCAGATCCAGCCAACACACTCGTTTACTTTGTAGGATCAAGCTCTGGAGCGAGGGCTTTCCGAGGGAAGAGCCTGAAACAAAACCAGCTGAAGTCTGTGGGAGTCTTTCCATTCATTTCAATGGACTTTGGATCAGGCTCTAAAAGGTCTCTCACCCATGGAATTCACCAAAACAGCCACTCCAGCGTACACTGGGCTGTGTCCTTGTGCCTCAGGTTCTTAAAGTCCAGCAAGCTGATGTTTCTTTGATGTGCCCCTCCCTTCCCAACACCCCACTCACAGGTGCCGTCTTTAGTCAGTGCAGACCCAGAGCTCAGAGATGCAACTGCAGAGGTCACCTACCACCCTGGCTAGGGGAGAGGGGAAGAAGGCACCTGGCTCACTTTGCTGTCCAGCTGCCCCGCTCCACCGGCAGCTCCTACGACGCCTGCTTCTCTACTGTGATCTCTGCTGGTTGTTCTCTTGAAGTTCCTTCCAGCCCTTAGTGATTTTTGGCTCTTAGTGAGTGTCAGTTCTTAGGCCTCGTCTACATTAGCACTTCGGCTGGCAAAACTTTTGTCACTCGGGGTGTGGAAAAAAAAAAGAGCCACCCCCGAGTGACATATGCCAGCAAAACTTAACACTGGTGTGGACAGTAGCAGGTTGGTGAGGCCAACATAGCTACAGCCATTCATTTAGGTGGTTTTATTATGTCGGCAGTAAAGCACTTTCCTAGTTACACGGGCGCTCTTACAGAGGTACTGCCTCTGTAACTTTTAAGTATGGATTAGCCCTTAGTGGGTGAACTACAGTGCTAAAGTTGGGAAAGAAGGCTGTCCCCAACAGGTGAGTTCTGCTCTAATGATCACTTAACAAAACAAAAGACTCCTAACAGAGCCTTAATTAGCTCTATCTTTGACCAACAGGGAGAGGTAGGATAAACCATGCCCCACCTTCCTCTGTCTTTCACAGGGCATCTGGCCTCCAACCCCCCTTCTTATCGAGTTCAGTTCAGCTGACTGTGACCCGCTCAATCAGACCAGACCAAGCACAGTTCTGCTGCCTTTTGCTCATACAAGGAGGATAACAACATTTCATTACTCCTGCATTCCACTGAAATGGATTTGTAAAGTGATGTGTAACCCAAACGCCAGCCAAAGTCAATCACTCTGACGACACAGCTCTGTCTACTGGATACCTGTGCAGAGCGGGTGTGTTCATGTAAATACAGTTTGGGCCTGAAGCCTGCCCCCCCAGTCACTCAGCCGAGGCTCATTCAGACCCTGCTTACATGAATTTAGCCTGTTTGTTGTTTCCAAATTGCCTTTGCTTTTATTAATAAAGTGGCTAAAAATACATGAGAACAGCAAAACAAGGACACTGAACTTCAGAAAGCCAGGTTGCAACCAACTCAGAGAAATAGCAGTCAAGATCCCATGGAAAGACCAATCAGGAAGAAAAGGAGTTGAAAGCGGCTGGCAGTTCCTAAAAGATGTAATGCTAGAGGCTCAACCCCAAACTATTCCGATGCAGAGGAAAGATAAGAAGAGCCACCCAAGGGGCTGCCCAAGGAGCTTTTTAGCTATCTAAAAACCAAGAGGGGTGCACATAGGAAATGCAAGGAGGGGAAATGCAAGTCACCAAGGAAGTGTACATGGGAATAGCATGAGCATGTAGGGAGAAAAATCAGGAAAGCCACGGCAAAGAATGAGTTACAGCTGGCAAGAAACGTTAGCGATAACAAGAAGGGGTTCTACAAGTGTATCAGATTAAAAAAAAAGGTCAGGGACAGCGTGGGTCCAAAAGGTGCAAAAGGTGAGCTGGTAATGGAAGATGATAGGAAGGCAGAGCTGCTCAATGCCTACTTTGCCTCAGTCGTCACACAAAAAATAACATGTGACTGGATGACTAGCGAAGTTACCATAGACAGTAAAGGGGAAGGGGTGCCGATCAGGATAAGTAAAGAACACGTCAGAGATCTTCTGACTCATTTGAATGAATTCAAGTCAGCAGGACCTGATGCTATTCGCCGCAGGGTGCTGAAGGAATTAGCTGAAGAAATCTCAGCACCACTGGCAATAATATTTGCAAACTCATGGATGATAGAAGAGGTTCCAGAAGACTGGAGAAGGGCTAATGTAGTGCCCGGGGGGGAGAGGGAGGAGCTGGGGAACTACAGACCACACACCCTGAACTTGATACCTGGGAAGCTACTAGAGCAACAGGGGCATGCACAAGGTGGGGTCAAGCCAGGGCACAGACCCCCAATATTCAGCGGGGACACAGACAGCTCCTCCTGCCTGGGATTGCGGCGGGAGAGCCGATGCCAGGGCGGCTGGGGGGGACAGCGAGTCCTCCAGCCCTGGGGCCACAGTGAGAGAGGCAGCTCCTCTGGCTTTGGGGAGAAAGCTGGTCACAAGGTGATAGCTGGCCCCTCTGGCTGCGGGGGAAGCTGACAGCTCCTCATGGCCCAAGGGGGATGAAGCTGACAGTTCCTCCAGCTCTGGGGCCTCAGCCATGGCACAGAATGTGGCCCTCCAAAAGCAGTCAAATTTTTATTCCTGCGCTCACCCTGTAGAGCAATGTATAACACATTCAATTTGAAGATACCTGGAGGATGAAGACCTCACTAGCAGCCAGCATGCATTTACTAAGAACAAATCATGCCAAACCAGCTTGATTTCCTTCTTTGATAAAGTCCAGATGAGTGGAGATTTCCCATTTAAAGTGTCACTCCTACTTGGTGAAGGTGTGATAGACCACACAAGCTGCAAGGTAGTGGAGAATCAAACCTAAAGGCTAATCTTTTCAAGAGCGCCCTCTGATATTAAGCAACTCCATTTGGGGGCCCAAAATTTGTAACACCATGTGGGGACCCCAAAAAGGAGGTCTCCAAACAAAAATTAGCAAGCACATGAAAATTGTGGCTGAAACGACATGCCTAAAAGAGTAAAAGAAGTTTGTCACACAGCTGCAAAGGAAGACACGTTCCCTGACTCCTGCTTCTGGGTCTTCTCTTTTCTAAATGTAGGTCAATTTTTTAGCGTGGTTGGCAGCATCCCTAGAGTATCTGTAATGCTTTCCATAGAACTTTATATCTTTATAATATGATGAAATGTGTCTGCACTGATATGAATTTGAGCATCCTAGCAAGTAGTCAAAGAAAACTGTCGCAGGAGATATACTGGGAAAATCTTTACACTGTTCACTAAGAATAGCATTTTACACAATCCGCAATCCCATTCAAGTCAATGGGACTACTTGTGGAGTCAAGTGCTACTCCGTGTGAGAAAGGATATAACAATCTGGCCCTATACTGACGTATTTCACTTACAAGATTGAGTTTCAGATAACATTTAATACAATCCAAAGGTTCCAGTAGCATTTGACACAATATGCACTATTTATAGGAGACAGTCTCACAAATGACTTATGGGACGTGAGTTGAATTTTTAACCAAGTATGTTCTTTAAAAAAAAAAAAAAAAGGCTGGGGGTGATATTTTATCTGTGTGATTCCATGAGGAGAATGACCAACTGAAGTGGGAACATGGGGCAGGGTTTCAGAAAATTGAGTGCTCTAATAAAAAAATAAATGTAAATAAACCAAAAATATCCTCCATGCACAAAATGTTGGACTGATCACATAGCAAAAAGATGGAACTCATGCTGATCCCTTACATATTAAAATATTAATAGCAGTCTCTCTGTGGCACTCTCAAAGCAGTTACAAATTCCAGCTAAAATGACATGCAAAGACACCCAGTTCCATTCACTAGCCTAGATTTAAGGACAGTTAATGAAATTCGTATTTGTTTCAGTCCATGGTAACTAACCCTCTGATATTATTTGATTTCTATTTATAAGATCATGCTGTAAAACATGCTGAATAATCTTACATCTTTGAATTCCTGTGCCATGATGGTTTCTGACATTTCCCAGGCCTACAGCAGCAATGCAAACAGCTAGTTTAATCTGCTGTCTGAAACAGCAGTAGTGGAAAGAAGGACTTGTGGCAACTATTAAATCACCATAACGAGTTGTGAGACATCTCTGTTCCACAATGGATTTCCAACTTCCCTTTCATTATCAGATGAATGGAATCTGTCATTGCTGCCATTCCTTGCCATCCTCATCATTCCCCCACGATTCATCTGCATCGACAAAGACGATGAATAAGCCTTAACATTCAGACACAGTGTAAGTAGCTGAATGAGCCTGTTATTCTTCTGCATTGGTGCACTGATGAAAGTTCACATTAAACTCATATGCTCATCGCAACTGTGATGTATTAACAGGTGACAACACAAAATTCCTACTCAAAAGTCAGAATTTCCTTTTGGGGGGAAATTTTGAAATTCCTTTCATCCAATATCAGAAGAAAAAGTCAAAATTCCAATAAAATAAATTTTCTAAAGATTTTTGGTTTTGAAATATTGAAGAGAGCTTATTGAAGTGCTGCATTTCAACAAAGTCAAAGCCTTTTGGTTTGACTTTATTGCATGAATGTTTATAATATGTGTATATTGAAACCAAATTGAAATGAAGGGCTTTAACCTTATCAAAACAAAACCTTGATAATTTTTGTCAAAAGTTGCAATGAAATAAATATGTTCCCATGAAATGTTTTGATTTGAGTTTCACATATGCATTTGATTATTTTTCAAGGGACACAGTCAGCTTAAATATTACATATAATAAACAAATTTCTTTACTTATGCTACCAATACCACCAAAGATTGTTAAAAAGGGATTTTTTTAAAAATCCAATTAATCATCCCTTTTTTGTTTGCTTTTTACATTTTTCTGATCTTGGATCAATGAAAATCAGTTCATTCAGCTTCATTTTTATTGATAACCAGTTTCACTTTCAGGCTCTTAGTACTGTAACATTTGGGTTTCAGACTTGGCTGGGAGCTGTTTATTTGTTTAAAAACCAACTGTGTTTATTGGAGCTCTTTTTTTACAAGGGGGGGTGCATATTTCTATTAGTCTTAAAAGCTATAAAAGTTTGTGTTTAAAAAAAATTTAAAGCTAGGGCCAAATTTAAGTGGACTCTCCAGACACTTACAAAGGGATCTTCTCAGATATGCATGAATAAACAATCTTTGCGTTCTAAAACCATTCTCGTAAACCAAAAATTTGCCAATACAGATTTTACACAAAAAGTGAAATTCTGCAGTGCACGGGCCACGTGAATTCTCTCAAAAGCAACTAAAGAAGGCCATGAAACACCAGCAAAACGGAGGCACCATTTCTGCTCAAAAGTATATTCATGAAAGCTTCTTTGCCACATTCCCCCACCTCGAAACAAGAGCTAAACAACAGTTCACATGGAAGAGAATAGCCACTGCCAGCACATTCCTGAGAAGGTGCATTAGAGCCTCATCGTGAAAGACCTCAAGCTTGTCACACAAGACTTTGGGTATGTCTACACTGGAATCAGAGGTGTGACTGCAGTTTGGGTTGGCATACCCCTACTAGCTTTCTGCTAGCTAGCACAGAAACAAATAGCAATAAAGATGAAGTGGCATGGACATGGACAAGCAAGGGTCCTGGGTGGGCTTGTACAGCCTGCACTGAAACCTACGTTGCTGCATCTTCATGGCTGCATGTAGGTGTGTTAGCTAAAGCACGTATGCCCCGGGAGCTGTAATAACACCTCCAACTGCTATGTAGACATACTATTTGAGACAACAGATTGTAATGCTAATACAAAACTCTGTGGATGAGTCTCTGCTTCGTTATTAGTTTCAACTGATTCTTCCTCTGGCATGGGTCATAACTCAGCGCAAAGGGCTATGTACCCCTTTCTCTCTCCTCTCTAATGCCCCGGTTGTCATTTTCTTTGGCATAATCAAGATCCTGTTCGGACATCTCAAGAGGAGCATAGACTTCCTTCCCCTATTACCAAGCAGTGGGTGTTGTTTAGTGACACTAACCCTTCTGTAGCAGCTGGCAGTTATTGTTCTGGTTAGGTCCATTTTCCCTTTTGCACGTGTAACAAGACAAAAAGAGTGAAATGTTTTGGCAGTATGGCCATCATTTGCCTGGGCTTGTATTAATTACATTGGTGGTCTGATAAAAAGAATAAGGTAACATCTTGGCTCCATTGAACTCAATGGGAGTTTTGCCATTGACTTCAATGGGGTCAGCATTTCACACAGCTTGCTTCTTCAGTGTGTCAGTGCTCCATGAGATCTGTTGGTAGGTGGGAAATTAAATTTTATGTTTGTACGTTTTTTATTATCTGCGTCTGCTGTGCAGGTAGCACATGACATCAAACTTTCTGCCTATTTAAAGAAAACTGTCTCATATTGCATGCAAACAATTCTTCCATATTTCTCGTCTATACATTCCTGCTGGCTTCATTCAGCAGCAGTCTTACAGCAACCTTTAAGTCTTACTTGTTCCTAAAACAGTGGGATCCGTTTTCTCGTTGCCACCCTTGTTCACTACGTAGCATTACTATGTCTCACGCTATCTGTGCGCCAGCAAATTCTTGAAACGTAAATGCAGATGACATCTTTCCTTTATCTCTAGCACTGAATATATCCTTTGCAGTCTTGTTTTTTCCTCATGAATTCCAGAGGAGCTTCCGTACTCAACATTCTGGAACACAGTCATCCACATCTTTACTCTTGCTATTTATTCTGCTCCTTGAACTGTATAAAATATCTATCCTTCCATCTTTCTAGCAACCCATTGGTTACATCTTACAAACCAAACTCCCAATTTTCTCCATCAATTGCCTGCCAGTGAGATCTTGCCAACTTTCTGCCCAGATAAACCAACATAGGAGGGTACCTTTCCCAACCCCTCCCCTTCAAATTCACCTTTTCCATTCATTCCATCAAAAATTCTGGAGTTTTGGCTCTAATTTGTTCCAATCTCGTTGGAATTTGTTCAGGCAAAATTCTGGTCTCAGATCTGGTCTATGTGTTTGTAAAGCTCCATGAACATCTGCGACTCAGTATATTATATAAAAGTACACATAATTATTAATAGTATGCTACCACTGCATGCGCAAATATACATTGAATCAGTGTGCCGTCCGTGCTTCCAGAATCTCAAAATCTATCATGCATATTTGAGTGGAGAGTTTTGCCCGTTTATTAAAAATCACATCTACTTTCTCAGCCACACAACGTTTTGTGTGTTCTTAAAGCAATACTGAAAGTTTCTAGTCCTAAAGAGATTCCAAGAAAGCACAGTCTAGGTTGTACTAACTACATTAACAAAAATGCTTATTACTGGCTGAAAGGTGCAATCATGCATGGAATCTTACCACCATTACCAGTCACTTCTTAACTGCAATTATATTGTTGAGAACACAATTTGAGAGACAAATTGAGAGACAATTTTGGTGCGTAATTAGTGGTTTGTGGCTTTCGGTGCTTTTGAAAATTTCCTTCTAAGAGATTTAGGAGCACAATTCTTATTGAAAATCAAAGGGACTTGTTATCCAAATCCCTTAGGCACTTTTGAAAATCTCCCCATAAATCAAAATGCATTTAACCTTAGTAGAAAAATATTTAATTAATTAGCCAGAGACAGACTGGGATAGGGTATCTGTCTTCTACATGACAGGCAAAACTGCAGCCCTGAGAAGCTATGGCTATTAAGATCCAGTCTCAGATGCCAGAGTAGGAGATGCCAGACCGGGTGCACTGATCTCTCCTGGTTTTGCTGGAGGGCCTAGTAGGGTATGTCTACACAGCAAAGAAAACCCCACAGCTGGCCTGTACCCGCTGACTTTGCCTCACGGGGCTCAAGCTGCAGGGCTGTTTCATTGCTATGCAGACTATGGGCTTAGGCTGGAGCCTGAGCTCTGCCACCCGCAGGATCCTACAGCCTGGGCTACAGCCTGACCCCAGGCATCTACATAGCAATGAAACAATCCCACCGTCCAAGCCTGCAAGCCAGAATTGGCTGGTACGGGCCAGCCACAGGCATCTTGTTGCTGTGTAGATTTACACTTAGATTAGAATGACTATATAGCAAGTGTGAAAAATTGGGACATGGGGTAAGGTGTAACAGGTGTCTATATAAGACTAAACCCAGAATATCAGGACTGTCCCTATAAAATCGGGACATCTGGTCACTCTGCCGTAGATGTCCCAGAACATGTTTACAATGAACTCTCAGAGGGGTGGTATTGAATCATTAACAAAGGCTTCCTTTATCCAAAGTGTTAATTAGTCTTTGAAGTTTAATGTCTGTTAAAAACAATGCCATGAGAAACAAGAATATAAATGCAAATCAGAGTCTGGTTGAAAATTCCTTCCCTGCTCAGTTTCATAACTTGAACTCGCTTGACCTCTGTGATGTAATCGTTTCACTAGTTTTCCCATCAGTCTTCCATGACTGACGAAACTTGCATTTGTAATGTAAAAACAAACAAACAAACAAATAAATCTTTCTTTTTACACCATAAAGAAGCAAAAAAGTGGGACATAAATTTATTTCCTTTGAAGGTTACCTTTATCCTGACATGTCCTCAATTGCCAGTGAGTTTGGAAGGTTAGTTTTTTGGGTTTTTTTAAATTTCAGTGTTTTTCCCTCTTAATAACATGTTTGCCCTTAGCTAATGATTTAATAAAACTTGGTGTGGGAATTTTCATATGATTTTAAGGACGTTGTAATGGAAAAATACCAATATAAATTGTAAGTTAGATTGCTTATCTATATGACAGCTCAGTTAATTAATTAACATATATTGGTCACCTTCCTGTTAGAATTGCACCAAAAATTCTTCAGAGCTAAATATGCAGACTTCCTGAAGTCTTTTAACCTGGCCGGTTCTGCTGAGAGGCACTGCAGGAATGCCCTTTCCATGTAAGCAGCCATACAATACTCTAGAAAAATTATAGGAGCCCTTACAGACATTAGAAATATACATTAGTATTCAATGAAGTTCAAAAACTAACAGCAATAAATCCAAATGTATGCATCAGACTTTCCCAGAAACTCTCCAGGGCACTAATTTTCACAGCACACAGCTGAATAAAAGGAGTTTCTAGGCTAAACATTATTTGAAAAGAATATTTCAAACAAGACATCCAAAGACTTAAAAAACTGAAACTCCTCTGGTTTTTTTTTCTAACTCCCTTAACAAAAACACATCAGGCTCGATTTGCCATTTCCTTGAACTTTGTATTGTCATTTAGGCCCCTCTTCAACAAAGCATAAGCATATGCTTAAGCCCCTTTGAAAGAAATAGATAGATGAAATCCTGGCCCCACTGGAATCGAGCGTTTTTTTCCATTTCCTTCAATGAAGCTAAGATTTCACTCAGTATTGCAAATCAACATTGTATCCCTCTATGCCTGAGAAATTCTGCAAACTTCTGAGACAAAACAGCTTTATGAATGTACTTAAAATTATTTACTGCACTGGGGTCCTCCCTTCTATCCCAGAGCTGAAAGTAGAAGTGAAATGTCCATTACATGCTGATAAGTCACGCTGACATTCCTAGTTCAGAAACATGAAACTTCCAAAGTATGGCAACCTCTCTTACCAAACATTCCAAAAAGGCACGAACCGTTGCTAAGATGCAAAGCTTCCTAGCCCTCCCTGTTGCAACATTGAGTCTGACAGCAGATCATCGTAATCGTTCTGCCAGGATAAACTCTCTGAAGATGAAATCCTGGTTCCACTGAAGTCAGTGGCAGAACTCTAGCTGACTTCAGTGGAGATAGTATTTTACCCTGACATTTTTATATTCTCATGGGCCAGATCCTCAGATGGTGTCAATTGGCATACTTACATGGTCTTCAGTGGAGCAATAGTGACCTACAACGCTAGCTGAGGACCTATCCATTGTGTCTCCTCATTGGCTTAGCCAATTCACTCCAAATATCCCTTCTGGGTCCCAACTTGCATACCAATTTGTATGATGAAAGGATTGTCTGTAAGCATTATAGGGAGGTAACATTATGTCTTTATCCTGGAAAGGTGGTTGTGTCCTTACAGTCCAGATAAATATAAACACCTTTTGCAAACCAAAGCTATATATAAAAAAGGCAAAATGAAAAAACCTTGCTATATCCTTGTAATGTTATAGCATACAGAAATACATCGTTGTAATAATATATGGTTTTATTGCCATTAATTTTAAACTTGTAAAATGTACAGCAATATTCTGCTATTTCTAATTAATGGGACCTCTACAAAGGAGTATTTTTTAAATTTCAAACTAAACTCATTTTCTTTAAAACTAAAATCATATTTTCTACATTTAAAAACTGACATGCTTATAGAATTTGTCGTGTTTTTGCACCTCTGCAAAATGCATAAACACAAATTGCTCTGAAATAAGAGATCCTTTTCAATTTCCATAAAAACTGTTTGATTTTCATTAGAACAGAATATATGAATTTCTATGCTTCTTTCATATTCTCCCCCCTCATCCCCAAGCTATCAATGTGAGTTATAATAACCTCAGGAAAACATACTTCTGATGATAAACATTAGCTTGTTGGGTTGCATTTATGTTGTGCTGTAGCTCAGGTGGATAAATCTGAAATTCTGTTAGTTTTAATAACCTATGCTTTCTTCTTTATAGTCAATCTATATGAAGGAGGGGGGAAAGAAATTAGAGTGTGTGTGTCATAGGGGGAGCTGGTAATAGTCCCTACATTTAGGCTCACTAATACTTTCCATTATAAAGGATTTTTGTGACCTTTTATTTGACCAGTACTATAACCCCATTGTTTGCGGAAGGCCTTTGAATTTTGGCAGGGAGAAAGCCGTGGGGGCAGAGAAGTGCCTTTTCTTTGTCCCATGAACTTCCATTCCGGTTTAGCTGAACAATCGACTTTTGAAAATCACCATGTCCCTCTGTCACTTGTGTTGCCAACAAATTTTTGGCATCATGCCAGAATAAGTGAAGGTGAACTTTTCTAATCTAAGGTCACGCCCACACTACCGTGAAAACAGTGACAACAGCAGCACACACAGTACCAGGAACCCCAGGAACAGACAGGCTCTCCAGAAGAAGGTATGAGAAAGCCAGTTGAAGCTCCTCCATCAACCTCTCCTGGACCCGCCACATGGCCCCAATAGCCCAACTACCCACTATGGGGGCACCACATGGGGAAGGGAGCTCCCCCAACCTCCTGAGAGAATGAAAGAGAGTCCTCCTGGACCCGCCATGTGGCCTCAGAAATCCATCCTCATAGCAATAACCTTCTGCTGCATGCTAATGCTATTAACGTCCATAGCTCAGGCTGGGCATCACTGCTAGGGACTCAGGTTCAAATCCTGAGGATGATGTGAGCAACCTAAATTCTGGAATATACTTACTTTCAAGTGCTTGACTTGCATTTCTGTCTGAATCGCTGTTTAGGTTGCAATTTTCAAACTGAAGCTGTCACTTCTCCCGTCTCAGATCTTTTCTGTTTTGCAAAGGTGTTCAAACTGTGCTCTGTAGGAAGCTGGCTGGTCATATGGCGCTCTGCTCCGCTCCATGTTTCCAGCTGCTGAATGAAATTAAAAGAGAGCTAAAAATACACTTAATTTCTTACTGGTGTTGCTCATGCATGTTAGCAATTGCTGCAGGTGCAACAGAGTTGTTATGCAGTTGCAAGTGGGAGTCTAGGCGGATTCAAATGATTGAGTGAGATGTGTATGGTCCACGGTAAGAAAAAGTTGGAGACTCCCTGGCATAGAAAGCTCAGCATCTGACCTTTTTCATCACCTTCCTTGTCTATAAAGAAATAACCCCATTTTTCAAACGTAAGTGAGAAAAAGCCTAAGAGTACTATTAACATTTCTGTTCCAATCATTTGATTTTATGGGAAAATGACTCTTCAAAGGCATGTGAAATCTAGCAAACAAGACCCTGCGAGCAGGGACTGTCTTTTTGTTCTGTGTTTGTACCGCATTTAGCACAATGGGGTCCTGGTCCATCACTGGAACTCAGGAGAACGACAGTAATACAAACAATATATCTACAGAGAAATTTTAGTCAAGAATGAAGATTGTTTACAAGGGCCCATGTTATAAGTTAAAAGCCAAGGGCAAAAAATTGCTATTTCTGTAGAGAAAGAGACAATCAAATAGGGCCTATTCTTTACCCAAATATTTAATATTAGAACTGGAGCACTTGAAAATATTCCAATCATTGAGTCCTTGCTTTCATTACTCTTCTGTTTATGTCTTTTATAATAAATCTAACCTACCTATTTTTGTCCCACCAGCTGGTTCCAATCTCTTAAATAGAAGGATAACTTCTCCATGTCCAAACAATGCATGATCTGTTAAACCAAAGGCTTTAAACAGGGTCACTAAATGCTACCCCAGCAATCCTATCAACAAAGTATCTTTCTTACGTGGACACCTAATATATTTTTCATTGCTGACAGAAACAAACAGCTCCCTTGATCCTCGGGGGGCAGAGAGAGGGGGAAAATCATCAAAAAGTGTCAGTGAAGCTAATATTTTAAAAGATCCTTTCAAGAGATCTCCAGTCTCTTGGGTGTGCTTGTCAACATCTCCCACATTAAATAAAAGCAGCTTCATCATCCATGGAGGTTTCAAAGAAAAGCCTGAACATATCAAAGTTGCCAGGACTGCAGACTTCATAAGATACATAATATATCACCTTGTAGAGACACTAAATCCTCCCAAGCCAAAAGAGAGCAAATAATCCCCTGGGGTAAGATCTCTCCCCCAACTGAATCTCCAACTTGACAGCTCTCCTGGATGTGCTACAAATATATGTATATATCTCCTTCAATCATTCTCATTAAAGGACTTCTTAGATCATTTTTGCTTTCTGATACAAAGATTTCATTGACCAATTATACAGGAGTGCAAGACCCCATCGGCAGTGATACTGAAATCTTTGTAGATGGAAAGAACTCATGGACTGCCAGCAGTGCGTGGGCATTCTTCTCTCACTGCATGCTGGAAAACACTGGTCCAAGAGGATTCTCTCCCTGGCAGAAGAAAGTGTGGTTTGGTGCTGGAATGTGTCCAGTGCATCTAAAATTAGTTGGTCCACCCTGTGGTGGGGCATTTAGCAGGTTCTGGCTATTACTACAGGCTAGGCTGTGCAGCTGCTCCAGGCACCGACTGGGGGAGAGAGTTCCATCTCCCCAGTCCTTGTGGTAATGTGATGATCCCAGATGGATTTGTGAATGGGACCCAGGACCTCTGGATCTAAAAGCAATGGGCTGCTATTCCCTGAGCTAAAGAAATACAACTGTTAGCTGCACATGTATGAATTAAATACCAGACCTCTTATAGTGCCAAGGTTTGGCTGACTGCACATATGCACTTGCTGGCACAGTAAATGTACTTGCCTACTATGTTACTGCACCACATGTTGAAAGATCTCCATTCCAATCCAGCTATGATAGATGAGAGTATGCCAGGAAGTCAAAGGACACGTTTATGTGCACATGCTCCCGCACCCAGCAATGGCTTCTCTGCACAACCTCCCAGGCAGATTACTTATGCCCCTTACAGAAATAATCCACTCTCCGTGCCTGGATCCGGAATATGAAATCTCTCTGCTTTTAGGGGATGAATTTAGGGGAAGAACCACCCTTCTATGCACTAGTTAGAATTTGGCCCATGGTGTTACATTCACAATGTCGAGGGCCATTTCCTCTGCAGTCTCCAATGTTTCAGGGTTTCTGTGCAATCAGCCACTATAAATCATGAGGATGAAACAAGGCACCCAAAAATCCCCCTATTGTCTTACATTGATTAAGCCCTTCCAGGGCTGTCAAGGAGGTGTTTTGGGGTGGATTCAGATATAGGCTTCAATCTAAGTTTAAAAATGGGGGCAGAGAGGGTTCATTTTAAAAATGGAATTTTGAAGGCCCCTTTTGTCCTTAGAATCTATTGGTTTCATATTATCAAGCAATGTTAAGCTGCCAAATTTTCATTTTGATTTCAAGCTGTAGCTTCTCATCCAGCAGCTGCTCTTCACCACATTTTTTGTTTGCAGCATGAAAATGCCCAATGAAACTGTTAGTTCCACTGACACACTAATTCTTCCAGTGTCAATAGAGAGGTTTCTGCACTGAGGGTGACCAGACTTCCTGATATTATCGGTTCTGTCCCAATATTAGGGGCTTAGCTACACATGCTCATGCCCCCTCCCAGAAAAAAAAAGTCCCAATTTTTAACACTTGCTATCTGAACACCCTACCCACGTTTGCACTGGCATAGTAACATGGCACCCAACAATCCAATTCAAGGTCTATAGAGAGAGTGATTCTAATGGTTCTGAAGTTGTATCTCCAAGAAAAGAGCACACACAGTGAAGGTATCTCATTCTACATATAGATTAAGACAACGTGGACAAGGAAGGCAAGAGAGAATGGAATAATGTTGTCAGCACGCCCCCTACACAGCAGTTGCATTGTCATCACCCAAGCCTCCTGTCTCTGTGTGATTACACCAACACGTGAGCATGAGCGTCACTATTAGAGCGGCTCAAAAATGGGCAAAAGTTTTCATTGAAAAATTTCATAGTTTTGAAAATTGTCACTTATTTCTAGTAACTATAGTCATGTGAATACTCCTTTTACAGTCAGGACTTCAATTCTCTTTTAGATAATTATGTGGTCACCCCTCACTGTAGTATTGGAGTGCCTCATAATCTTTTGATGTATTACCTTCACAACACCCCAGTGAAGTAGGGGAGTACTGTTGTCCCCATTTTATAGACAGGGAACTGAGGCACAGAGAGGCTAAGGCCCCAATCCAGAAAGAGACTTAGGTATTCCATTGCTCAGAATCGCAATGCTGAACTTTAAATGCCTAAAAAAAAAAAAATCACAGGCGCAACATTGTAATCCACAAAGCCAGAGTTAGGTGCCCAGCTCTCTAGTCAATGAATGGTAAGAGACAGGCACTTTAGAATGTGATCCATAAAAGCCAGCATGCTAGGTGGGGAGCCGCCTAAACTAGGGAATGGGTGATGCCGAGGAGAGGGGTGTGCCGTAAGCCCTGCCCCTTCTCACAAAGATAGGCACCTAAGTCTGAGCTGCAGCTCTCCTAGCAATCCACACATGGCAAGTCCTCTCCCAGAGTCTTAGGCACACCCAGTGTTTCTTGTGAGAATGAGCTAGGCACCTGCCTCCCCCATACAAAATAGTGGAGGAGGAGGAGATGGTGCCACTTGCCTTATAACTTTTAACCCAGTGGTTAAAGCAACCCATTCAAATCGTCTCCCCCACTCAGACAGAGGGGAAGAATTGAACCTGGGTCTCCCACCTCCTAGGTGAGGGCTCGAACCCACATGCTCACTGGTACCAACATGTCTGGCTCTAAGCAGGCCCACTGGATTGAGCCTCCACATGAGTTAGGCAGGCAAATGATGCTCTTCCCCCAGTTCACGGATTCCTCAGGCTCAAGTGGGAAATACGCATCTGGATACTTACAGGGAGGCAGAACAGTACGTGCCCAGGAACGGAAATATAGGGGCAGAGGGAACTTCGACCTTGAAAGCTTAGGTGCCAAGAACTTTCAGTGAGAGTTCTGTGGATTGCTGGGAAGCCTAAAACAGGAAAAATTTAGGCACCTAAATACCTTTGTGAATTAGGGCTTAAATGACTCGCTTGCCCAGCATCACTCACAAAGTCTCTGTCAAAGTAGGAAATGGAAGCCAGTCCTCCAAGTGCAAGGCTAATAGTGCCCTAACCTCTGCACCAGCCTGCCTCACCAAGGTCCCTTTACACTGCCAGAGTGGCACAGAGCGACCTTAGTGTAAATGAGACTTGGACGCTTGAGTTATTGATATTTTATTTTATTTTATCCCAGTATTTAAATAGCAAACAAACTACATTCTAATCTTTATTTGATTGCCAGGGAGACGTCCGTCAATTAGGAACCAAAGTCCTGGTGGCAGCTAGGAAGAGCGGTTTACCACTAAAAAGAAAACAACCAGCTTTGCTCAGCACCCAGCAGTTCTTAACACGATCTTGACATTAATACTTTTAGTTACAACTGCATGTCTGACCCATCTTGCACCTATTACTGGCATGACCCTACCAGTATGAGAAGCTAACTTCTGTGAGCCAGATTCACCCACATTGTAGCAATACTAGAACACTTGCTATCGAAGGGCCTGATCCAAAGCCTGTTGGCACTATATTATTAATTCAGTATATATTTATATTGTAATAGCACCCAGGAGCCCCAGTGAAGAACCAGGAACCCACTGTGCTAGACAAATAACAAAAAGATAGTCCCTCCCCGAGTTCTTACTTACCATCATTGTTAGGAACAATACCCATTGATGTCAAGGGGTTCTACATCAGACCTTCGCTCCTGTCTCCCTTAGACTTTGTTATAGCACCAGTCAAAGAAGTATCCCTACACCAACCTGACACAGCTGACTGTGAAGCAGATGCTCTGACCCTGTACAAACACAGCTTGCTGAGGTGACACCTTTTTCCAGACCAGTCCCACCCACTTTCAGAACTGCACTGCTTTTAGGTTCCTTGATATAAGGAAAGTTACAGCTGTTTTCTGCAGATGCCATTTCTTCCCCTTGCAGACTTTCTTCTGCTTCAGTACATTCTGCCAGGATCCAGGCGGGCACTGATGAAGCACAGAGTTTATAGATAAAAGTCCCAGGCTGCTTAAAAAGAACGTCATTGTTCTGTATTTTAACCAAATGGTTTTTTTTTCATGCAAGAGTTTTTTCTTTAATGGTTACTCTAGTATTAAGAAAGGTTAGAAACTAACTTGAGCTGTTGCAAGTGACGTCTCTTCTGCAAGATGGCTATCAACAGCAGTCAGCCAAGAAAAGGCCAACTGTAATTCAAAACTTTACTTTCAAAGCTATTTCATAGTTTCTTCATGGCCAGATGGGCTCCTGACCACTCCGAAGTTGTAGAAAGCTACATTGCATAATCTGGGAGGAAGAGTTTCTCATTCTACAAATTTCTTATTGCCTTTGTCCGTCTTCCTTATAGTTTATATAACAGACACAGGCTCTAGCACTGTTTATAGGGATTGTTTAAAAAATAGGAATGCACCTTTCAGCTGCTCAGACAGTGGGCCCAAGAAAGGGGGGAAATAGTGACCTTGATTTGTTTCTCATGCTGAATTAAAACCAGTCATAGTGTTGATTTCAGGGAATTGACCCTTGTTTGCAGCAGCATAAGTGAAGTCAGAAGCTAGCTAGCTTAGGGTTTTACACTGTCACCCATCACCATAGTATCAGAGTGTCTTCCATGTAAAATCAGCAACAGTGAAGTCCCTAGCAGGTTTCATGGAGTCTCTGGCACTTCTCCCTTTCTGGGGTAATATCTGAGTTTGTGGTAGAATCAGACCACGTATTTTTCTACTCTTGGAAAGCTCAGCTCACCATGCAATGTGTGTAGTAGTCTGCCTGAGGCCGATGCTGTATTGCTGCTCACATTCACATATGGACTAGAACAATTATGTTTGGGAGTCCCTGTGAGATGACTTTTGGGGTTGTTTGGTTTTTTTAAAAAGGGTGGTCTAGAGAGAGACTTCGCATTTCACTCCCAGCTTTTTATATATGGGGAACCGACCCCTGCTTTGCAAATCTTAACGATGGCCCTGGCCCTGCAAGCTTTTCCACGCAGGATGCTGGTCCCTGCCCGGGACCCGGCTGAAATCAAGAGGGGGGGTGCACGAGGCCACCCAGGCAGCGCAGCTCTGCAGGATCAGGGCCTCGTTCCGTCTCACAACACCCCTGGGGAGCAGGCTAGGATGAGGAGGGCAATACCTAGCACACGCTCCCCACCTACCCCCGAGCGGCGCGCGGGCGCTGATTTGTGCAGTGCCCAGCCGGGGGGGGGGTGGAAGGGCTGCCGCACGTGACGCAGCGGGCGCGTGGGTGGGTGCACGCGGCGCAGCGCGCCTTCCCCACGGCACCGCAGCGGGGTGGGGGGAGGGGCCGCGGCCTCCCTCACCTGCTCCGAATCAAAGGCGGTGGGCGGGGGAGGGTGGGGGCGGCGCGCGCGCGCGCACACACACACACACAGCTGCAGGAGAGCGAACGCCGCTCAGCGCATCAACCAATCGGCGGCCGGAGCGGTGGAGCCGGAGGGGGCCGCTTTGGCTGGCGGCCAATGAGAACGCGGCCCCTGGGCTGAGCCGCCTCCTCGCTCCCCTCCCCCGCGAGTATCTACCGGCCGCGGGGCGGGCGGGCCCCGGCAGCCGCGCGGAGGAGCTTTGTGGTTCGCCTGGCGGGCGCGCGCGGGCGGGCCCCGAGACCGCGGCTGGCCGGGAGTCGGCTCCCACGGGCCGTGTGCGACGCGAGCCGCCCGCCCGCGCGGGTGTGTGGCGGCGCGTGGGCCGGCCCCCGATGGAGACTTTCCCCCCGGGCGGCCAGCGGGAGGCGCACCCGCCCGTGGAGTTTTTGCCCGGCGGCCGGTGCGGGGCCAAGAGCCACCCGCCCGGGAACGCCTTCAACTCGTGGAACGACTACCTGGGGCTGGCCACGCTGATCACCAAGGCCGTGGGCCAGGAGAAGGGCTTCGGCCCCCCGCCCCCCTCGCTCGTGGTGGCGGCGGCGGCCGTGCGGCAGGCTCCGGCGGCGGAGGACGACGACGACGACGAGGAGGAGGATGAGGAGGAGGAGGATGAAGGCGGCGGCGGGGCGCCTTACTTCGAGGGCGCGCTGCGCTTGCACGACTTGGCCCTCTGCGGCCGCCACCCGGGCGAGAGCTTCCTGGAGGAGCGCTTCGCCGGCTTCAGCCCCTTCGCCGGCCGCGCCGGCCTCTTCGGCTGCTCGCCGGCCCGCCCGCCGCGCGACCGCTCGCCTCACGCCTGGCCCGCCGGCGGCCTGCTGGACGGCCGCCTCCCGCCGCCCCCGAAACCCGGCGCCCGCCTGCTCAAGCCGGAGCTGCAGGTCTGCGTCTTCTGCCGGAACAACAAGGAGGCCGTGGCCCTCTACACCACGCACATCCTCAAGGGGCCCGACGGCCGGGTGCTGTGCCCCGTGCTGCGGCGCTACACCTGCCCCCTGTGCGGGGCCAGTGGGGACAATGCCCACACCATCAAGTACTGCCCCCTCTCCAAAATGCCGCCGGCCGGCGCCGCCAAGCCGCACCTCAGACACGCCAGGACCGTCCTGGGCAAGAAACTGCGCTAGGGGGGCCGCCGCCCGGCCCGGGCACTGAGGGCCGGGTTTGGTTCTCCGTCGCCTGAGGCCGCTTCAGTCGCCAGTGACCCGCCGGCTGTTTGGGGGGGCCCCGCAGAGAAGCCCCTTCGCACAGTCTCTCTGGGTTGTGGGGTGGATTTTTTTTCCCTTTTAAACGAAAGTGTCTTAAAGCGGATCCCGTTCTGTCCTCACACAGCAATCGAAAAACCTGGAGACTAGAATGTAAAGAGCTCATGGGCGAGGAGGAGGAGGAGGATCCTTGCTAGTTTGTATACTTAGCATCTGGGGGCGCCGGGCTCTCAGCTAACGCTGTAGAACGACACGTTTGCAGTTTAGAGGCACTGTATTGGTTTATTGTATAATATATACATACATATATATATATATCTCTAATTTTTAAAAATGCGATCAGATGGAAGGGGAGGGAGCTCCCCCGAGGACGCTTTATGTTGGTTTCTTGGCGACAAGAAGGCGTTTTAAAGAATATTTTATGGAGTAAGCGGAAGAAAAGGCCTCTGTGCGGGCAAGCAAATGAATTTCTGTTTTTACAGTATCCTGGCCAAAGGAGGAGGCAATGTTTTAAATTTTATGTTCAAAGATGCGCTGGACAGAGAAGGGAGGGGAAGTGCGTTATACCAGCTGCTTGGGGTTGTGTTTGCACTGTCCTCTTAACAAACCAAGCTTTGTGTAGGTGATAGTAAGAATTGTGAGTTACTGGTGTTTGGGGGTGGGGGGTTTAAGATCAGGAATGATCATGACTTTTTTCAGTGTTGGGGGAGTTCTCCTTTTGTGTTCACCAGTCCTTTCTGTATTGATCTAGTGTTCGTTTTACTTCCCCCCCCCTCTTTCTGGCAGTCTGGCAATTAATTTTATTTCACTAAATTCCCTTTCCCTCTCTGCCCTTCCTGCTCCATCCCCCCCAAACAAAAAAACAAACCACTGTTGAGATTGTAGAACCCTATACTGGCCACAGGTGGCAACAATGCTGTTTAAAATTTGAATTTTTGTTCTATAAAATGAAGTAAAGGCAACAGACATTTGACTTGAGCCTGTTTTCTTTTCCTCCCATTCACGTACCTTTCCATTGTATAAAGTGGGAATGTACAGTAAGTGGCAAGGTATCTTAAAACAATGCCCACCCTGTACTTATTTATAGATTATCACTCAATACTCCTCAGTTTGTTGGACCATTTTATAGTAGCCCCAATGCACTGCATCCTTGTCTAATGCATTAGTGGCCCGATGTTCTTGTTGCCTTCCTCTGATTTGTCATGTAAATTCCAATAGCTGTCCTGCTTTTCAGCTTGTGAAGAAAACAAAGCTCCTTTTAATGTGGATGGAGTAAAGAAGGGCCCTGGTTTTGATTTAAATGCAAGAGCTACTTAAGGGCTCTTCTAGCAAGAAATCCTTTATAAAACCAAGGAGAATATGCCCCCTGCTGCTTTCTCTGTGCAAGACTTTTTCCAGACTACCTCAGATCTATGCTGATTGTTTAGAATGGAGATCATATTTAGAAAATAATTGTTCTAAGGCCAAACTATATTGTGAGTTATGTAATAGTCTTAATTCAGTTTAATGGTATAACAATAGTGGACATGATCCAAAAGGTTAAAGTTAAGCAGGCTGGAAGTTTAATCTCAGCATAGCAAGTTTAGGTTCCAAACAAAGCATTTTCCCCTTCACTTCTTACTGTAAAAGAATGGGGAAAAGCCTTTAATGTTCCATGCAGTGAATCCCTCTTTTAGTGATGCGCTATGCACATTTAATTTTTCTGAGGTAGAGCGAGCTGATGCTCTAGAATAGTGCAGTGCATAACTGCATTTAATTAATCCCATATGCATAAGGCAACTGTTAAGTGAGCCAGAGTAATAACACAAGATTTTAAGGCTACATACCATCTTTCTTGTATGACAAGGCTGTCAGGACAGTTACTTATGGAAAAACTACATTTACATTCTGAAATGCTCAGTACCTGTGAACCATTTTCTAAAATCCTTAAAAGCTAAGAATCTCTACCAGTGAGCACACTACTTGCTTCTAACTGGAGTAATGTAGGCTGCTAATTCTTCACCTAATAACTCTAAAAGTACTGTAGAATTTGTTTTGATTAAAGGGAGATTCTTAACTTAAAATCAAAACATTTAACCATGTACTAGTAACATTTTTCTCAGTCAGTTCATGTACTGTAGTGTGGCATAGAGGTAAATAGTTACATGCCCATCTCAAAGCTGTACTTAAGACTCCAAACTACTTATTTTCTGTAGGATTTCACAGCTGATCTTTGTAAGAGCACCTCCCCCCCTAGAATGTACATTTTTCTAAGGGAGTTTGCATTCATATATAGGTGACACTTTAATAAACTGACTTTTAATGCAAAAACTTTGCTTATAGTAGCAAATATGGCCTGTGGAATGTACTCTCTAAGGGGCTAAGCACTAGTTGAAATAACTTTAAATAAACATTTAAGTAACAAACTTGCCTTTTACCAGAACAACTTTGACCCATGGTAATTTTACTGGAATGAGTATGCAGCTGTCTGTTTAAATGGGAGTATTTACTGAGCATGAACTTTAAGTGTACTGACAATTTCCACATGATGTACAAAGAAGTCTGCATACACTACAAATCCAATGTTAGAATCTAAGCTGCAGTCTTTATTCTATAGGAAGAATTAATTCTTATAGCAGAGAACTGTTCTTACTACTTTTAGGCCCAATGAATGTATCAGTATTTCCTTCAGAAATGTTTTAGCCATCAAGGCTATTGTAGATACCATGTTGCTGTAAGCATTAAAGGGGGCAAAGTGAGACCCTAGGGAAAGTGTTCTTGGTTTTACATATCCCATATAGAGAATTTAGGACAATACTGTGAAACTTGTAAGCATAGGTGCCTGCAGCCTGGTAGTGTGACCCTTACATACATCATATGGTATATAGAACAAGCTACTTTATGCCAAATGCTGTACCATGTCTGCACTCTTCCAAAGAATCAGGATAACACCCTTCTTACTGAAACCACTGCTTAGTTACAGCACAAATTCTTCCCTCTGTAAGAGGGAAATTAGTGGACTATCCCTTAACAACCTCCATAGGTACATGCCAGTTCTTGATATTTTACTCCTAGAACACACTTAAGCCTGGCAGCTCTAGAGGCCAGAGTTGCTTGAAAAACCCACCACATGTACAAGCTTGCAATAGTAATTAGAGGACCAACACGAAAGATTAAACTATTTAAATAACTTGACCTAGAAGAGTTAAGGTCCAAACACACCAACTCTAGAAGACAGTCAACAAGATGCATGTTAGGGTTGAAGGTTTGAGATTAGGATCATTCCTCTGAACACTTAATTACTTTTAAATAGTATTTTATCCTCTGCAAAATGACTTCCTTTAAAAACTAATATAAAAAAACTGGTTCCACTTCAATCAACTTACTTAACTGTCTTTCCCAACACATTTCCTCCCACTGTAGCCACTTGTTTTTCCATGCAACAGCACCATCCTGTGGGTGCTGTTGAGGCTGAGTAACACTTTTTTAAATTCTCCCAGGAAAAAGTTTATTCTGCCATTTTATACTCTGCAGTTTGTCGAGTGATTTTATTTAGATTTCTTAAGTTACCTGTAAATACAGCTAAATAGTAATTAAATCCTAGTAATTACAGCAGGGTGAAACGATGAGCTCTGTGATCAAGAATCGTTTTATCTTCAAGTAGTAACATGTCTAGGGTACAGAAGCAATTTTGGCATGCAATGTGGTAAATGGAAATATATTTTAAATTGTCTCATGAGACAGGGATTCATACAAGATGAACAGTAAACTAGCCTCAGTGACAAACCTGTAACGTGTCTTACAGCTAACAGGATGCCTCAGCACTGCACAATCATTACATTATCGAAGTGTAAGATTAAAATGAAGTTTAAAAAATGTAGTATCTTTATGCCATGGTAAAGCTGCTCTAAAACGTAAAACATGCTCTACACTACATGCACCCTAAGCATTCTACTACTAGAGGTGAATCAGGAATGAAAGTATCCTAGTTTCCAGTTTCAGTGGGAAGCAGTATAAACAAAGTGATAGCATTCCTGGTTCCACTAGGGTCATCAGAAATTTTTTATATATAACTTGCTATTAAGTGATTTATAATTCCTCTAATTCACATATTTGTTGATGGCATTTATTAAACATACATAACTTGAAACATACTGTAATGAGATTTAGGAACACAAATGTGGGAAATAATGCAAAATCGATTTTTTTTAGATGGATTTGATTGCATCTCTTCACACAATTAAGATAAAAGGGAAGTAATTTAGCAGTAAACTGCACCTGTCAAACCTATGCACCCCTAAAAACAAGCAAGCTGGACCTACATTCTGTACCAGTTTAAATAATTTACCAAATTAAGGATTAATGATGAAAGTGAATCAGTAAAATAGCTTTTAAATTTGCATTAAACTATCTCCATTAGGTTTTTTAAATATACAATTATATATTTGCATCAATAGGTGGTGTCAGGCAGGAGGTTTCAGCAACTAGAGCTGGTTAGAAATCATGTAGCTTTTGGCAGTTGGAGAGGCACAGAGAATGTTTCTAGTAAAATGACTAGGCAACTTGAAATGTTAATTTTTACATCTTTAAGTATGAGTTAACAAGCCACAGATGAATAGGAGCAGTTCATATCTATCAGCACTCCTTTTGGTTGTGCACAGACCTGAAGCCAGAGTCAGTGCGTACTTGATTCATGGCTGCAAGGCTGTCACAGGGGCTCAAATAGGTGTTGTTTTATTGTAAACTTTAGATTCTGAAATTGAATTCTGCTGCAGGGGAAGTATTCCATGGCTGAATCTTAGATTACACAGATTTGACTACAAACCACATGCCCCAATAAGTAGTTTCCTTCAGAAAAGGGGGAAAATAATTGGTTTGTAGAGTCACTTTTCAGACTGGAAGTGCAAGTTAGGAACAACTGAAAATCTCAAACTGTCCAATGAATACTTGTGGGGAATGTTACCACTGAGAGCTTGGTCCAATTCTCTGGCTCTCTCTCTCACAGGATAGCAAGAGGCTACGGAGGCAGTCCAGGCTCTTTGCTAAGTGGCACAATATTGCTTTGAAGCAATTGCAATGGCCAAGCAAGGAGCATGGACTCCAAAGACACTCCCATCTAATGCTCAAAGGAAGATCATGGTGGAGGTGAAGGCTTTTCAGGGAGGATGTGGGAGAAGGGACAAGAGGAGAAGCATAACCTAAGTTCATGTTTGTAATAAGTCATCACTTTTCCCAGTAAGAAAAGCATACAAGGGGCAAGTTACATTTTCTTTCAATGAGGACAGAAAAGGGTGGATATGGAGGGACTAAATTAAGCAGCTTGGATTTTTTGTACAGAAATACATCAGTGAAGAAGTCAATGCACTACACAGAAGCTAATCCTCTAAGTTGTTTATTTATCACTGAAGAAACACAGCAGCAGCAAGTGGTGGTGGCTTCAATAAGACCAGATAGCTAATGATTAACATTGCTACTGCACCCCAAAATCAAAGTCAGTCAACACAGCCATTACTACAAAGCACTTGTTGAAAAGGAAAGCATTTACCCTGAAGACAGAGTTGGGGGGAAAAAATCTGAACAATTCCTCCAAAACCACACATTTTAAATATGATAGTATTTATAAATGCTTGAAAGGCATGAATTATCCAATAATGGAAAAAGCAGCTATGCTACTAAGCAAAACAAGCAGCAGTATGTTGACCAAAACACTTGAGTTCTAGAAGTCTAATGATGTTCTGTTTCACACTGCACCAATACCCTTATTAGAACAATGACTGCAAAATGGCTTCATAGGCATAAACATTCAAGTAAAATCTATAGAAAATATCCCAGTGTAGCTAATGTTCTTAAAGTTTATTGTAATTGATTTAAAGTTAAACAACTTACTGAATTCAGATATGATAAAATACCTCCTGCCCTCAAGAATACTTAAGCAGGGGAGGAGTTTTTACAGTTCATCTTGTCCAATTGTGGAAATTAATCCAGCTGTCTTTTCAATGTCACTACTTTATGTGAGACTTGTTTTCAACTGCGTGTTCTGTGATCTAATACCCCATTACAAATTAAGAACTATTTATTTAAAAATAAAAGGAGGCTAGTTTTAGTCTGAGATATGTGTTACTCAAGATAGCTACAGACTTCACATCTTTATTTTAGCAACAAGTGATCCATGAAATATGTAACATTTGAAATTTCAGAAACTGGCATTCAATTTCCAGCCTTCTGCTGCTAGTTTTGTGCATGATCAATCTATATGGGTAAATAATACAGGCTCATGCTTTCATGTTACCTCAAAACATTTGTCAAAGAATACCAATTCCCAATGTTTAGAAGCACAAATATAATAATCTGTCAATTTGACCAAATCAACAAACACCTGTGTTTTGGTTTTGACTTAACGTCGTACAGTGGTCCATCCATCTTCATCTGTTTCATTTTTAGTGCGACGAAGAGATTCTCGCTCCTTTTCTGTTCTCCAGGACCCCTTCTCTTTCTCCACATCTCTCTCCTTATCTTTTGAAATAGGAGCAGGAGCAGGAGCAGCAGGTGTAGGAACAGGAGCAGGAAGAGGAGCAGGAGCAGGAGCAGCTCGCCGGACGGTTTCACGTTCTTCTCCCTGTTCTTCTGTTCTGACATCGCCACGCCGCCATGAACTCGCTAAAAACATTCCAGAACATTAGAAACCACTTTTTTTTTGGTCTTACTACAGTCCCTTACAAGAGTTTAAAATCACTAAGCCCAGCAGAGTGTAATTCAGTGGTTCTCAACCTTTGCCATTCAGGGACCCAAGTTAGCAGTATATTGAAGTGGGCACGACAACCAGGGTCAGAAACCAAGGGTTAATTTTATAGTACTGTAATGAAAAGCTTATCAATAGTAACCCATTTCTTTTTTCAGTTGTTCAGAACCAACTTTAATCTGGCTAAAGCTGTCTAATGTGCATTATAAACTCATTCTTTATGTAGCTAAAACACAAACATGAAATAAAAAATTGATACTTAGCCAATAGCATCAAATCCTGAGACAATTTAAAATATCTGGCTAGAAAACCATTTAATTTCATAAAATTAATCCTAAAAACTGAAAAACCCAAGGTTTATGTAAATGTGGAGAAGATGATTTTAGGTATGCCCTGTCTCAAACTGCAAGTTCTATCAGCCGGTAGGCAAAGTCAAAAGTAGCAGTTGTTTTACTGGGTTATACTTCATTCCATACATAACAATGCTCTGGAATGCTAAACTGTACAGAAAACTACTTCTTTCACAGTTGAGATAAGAAGCTGAAGAACTTAATAACTTTTTTAATAATATGAAAGAAATAAAACACAATATAAAAAGAATCTCAAAGCTAAAACTATTCCACCTCCTTTCACTTGTCAGGTCTTGCGCTGCACTTTCTGGTCCACTTTATGTGAGGACCAGATTTAGAGAAGTATCCCTACTCTGGATTGAAGCAAAGGGGATGTAAAGCACACGCTTGAATGCTGTTCTAAACGGTAGCCTTAATCTCACCTGATGAGTTAAGAGATGTGGATTCAAATCCCACCTCTGAATCAGGCAGAGAAACTATCTGAACCCACAACTTTGGCTCAATGAATATTTCAATAAATATTCTACAAAAATGGAACTGCTTCAGCAGGAGAAACTTAAGAGCAACCTACCCCCAGAACAGCCTACTACCTTCTGTGGGTGCAGGGGTGTAAGTTTCTGTTTTAGAATGGGGATTTAAACCTGGGTCTCCTGCATCCCAGGCAAATGTGCTAAGCACTGGGCTTAAATGTTGTAAATGGGGATGGACAGACATTTTGCTGGCCCTGAAAAAACTTTTCATTGGCCACCTCTACTGGATCAAATTTGTGAAGTTTCAGGTCAGCCAATACTGCATTTTTTGTGAATAACCTAGTTGCCCCAAAACATTTCACCCAGCACTAGTAGTGGCATTTTTAATAATCTCATTCTTTCATTTCTGATCCATATCCCAAATGACAGAATTTACTGGGATTAAAAAGACAAGATTTGCATTTACACCAACGCCCCTATCACTTGGTCAGTAAAAGGAACCTTAACTGGATATAGATGTAATTTATCCCATTTCATGTCCCTTTTACATCACTCTGGCAATGTAAAGTGGCCTTAGTGTAAATGAGCCCTCAGTGACAAATATTTAAACTGGTAATGGGAAATAAACATACTTTCTTCACGATCTGTTCTCATTGGTAGTCCTCTTCTCTCTCTATCATCAACACGCCGATCTCTCAGGTCACGACCACCCCGGTCATCTCTAAGGTCACGACCACCTCTATCCCATTCATCTCGACGACTTGAATCTCTCCAGCTGGAAGCTTCCTCGGCTGGTCCTCTTCTCCAGCCAGCCTCCTCTCTTTTGCCATTTAAAAATAAATAAAAGACTAACCCTTTATATTCTGGCTTCTGATGCAGTGAACGCAATAGTGTTAAAAATGGCAACTGTTAGTTGAAATGCAGTCAGTTTCAACATGATGGTGTACTAGACACCCGGGGCACCATTTAAGAGAAAAATGTATTCGAGTGTTTAAAGTTAAGATCATAGAACATTAGCGTTGGAAGGGACCTCAGGAGGTCACCTAATCCAGGACTAACCTCAGCTAAATAATCCCGGCGAGGGTTTTGTCAAGCCGCATCTTAAAAACCTCTAAAGATGGAGATTCCACGACCTCCCTAGGTAACCCATTCCAGATCTTTCATTTTAGTGGAACCTAAGGCCAACTCAATTTTGACTAAGAAAAGGACTGCAATAATACTTAAATGTGAACAGTAAGTCATGTTGTGGCTTTTTCTGGGAACAATTAGGGCTTTCTTCACAATATGAATAATCAATATAATTTGTTTACTGCTTTGATGATGGGACTAATTTCATGAGAGGAGACAAGTCAAACTTTTTTGTTCCCCTTTAAAAAAAAATCAGGTGCTTAAAATATTTACAAAACAAAATTCCTACAAATATTGTTAAAAACAAAAAAAACCTCAAACCTTGGACGTCTGACGTGATCATCCCGATCAAAGTCACGATCTTTGTCAAACTCATGATCCTTTTCGTTCTCATCGCGATCTTTATCTCTATCCCACTCGTGGTCTTCTGAAGGTCTAGAGTCTCGTGGTGGTCCCCAGCTATCTTCACGAGCTTTCTCTCGTTCTCTCCACCCGCCTATCAGTAACAAAAGGAATCAAGTTTGTTTCTGACTAAACTCAAAACAGTCAAGAGAGAATGGTTCACCTGCCTTCACAGTAACTGCTTCAAGTTACTTCAAGTGAGATCCACAAAGACTTGAAGAACCTGTGTTTAATGTAGGTTAGGTGCCTCACTCACATGAAGAAATCCATATTTCCCATTGTGGTGACAACACCCATAGTAGTTCAGCAAAGGGCTGAACAAAATCTGTACTTTTTAGTCAAACCTCACACACCTAATGGAATGCCAAACATCTCAGAGAGCTCACTGACAGAAATGTCAAAGTAAGTATTAAGTAACAGGTAATTAGTACCTTTAAACAGCTAAGAATTCCTCAGCCCCAGTCTATAAGGGAGATTTTAAACAAGTTGAACTTTATTAGAAATCATTATTATTGGGAATCACAGCTTCTACTTTTAAAATCTGAATCACTATTTCAAATAAGATCAGTCAGTCTGATGCCTCGTGATATCATTTAATGATCTATGATTCTCAGTTGCATATAGTAGTAGTACTCTATTATACACTGTTCATCCTGTCCTCTGTAAGGAGAAAGGAAAAGTTGTTGGAGAGTGATCACCGGAGTTTATTCATAGAATATTAGAGTTGGAAGGGACCTCAGGAGGTCATCTAGTCCAACCCCCTGCTCAAAGCAGGACTATCCTCCACTAAATCATCCTGGCAAGGGTTTTGTCAAGCCTCAGCTTAAAAACCTCTAAAGATGGAGATGCCACCACCTCCCTAGGTAACCCATTCCAATGCTTCACCACCCTCCTAATGAAAAGCTTTTTCCTACTGTCCAACCTAGACCTCCCCCACTGCAACTTGAGACCATTACTCCTTGTTCTGTCATCTGCCATCACTGAAAACAGCCTAGCTCCATCCTCCCTGGAACCCCCTTTCAGGTAGTTAAAAGACTGCTATCAAATCCCCCCTCGTTCTTCCCTTCTGCAGACTAAACAGGCCTAGTTCTTTCAGCCTCTCCTCCTAAGTCTTGTGCTCCAGCCCCCTTATCATTTTTGTTGCCCTCCGCTGGACTCTCTCCAACTTGTCCACATCCTTTTTGTAGTGGGGGGCCCAAAACTGGGGGCACAATAGTCCAAATGCGGTCTCACCAATGCCAAATAGAGGGGAATAATCACTTCCCGCGATCTGCTGGCAATGCTCTTACTAATGCAGCCCAATATGCCATTAGCCTTCTTGGCAACCAGGGCACACTGCTGACTTATATCCAGCTTCTTATCCACTGTAATCCCCAGATCCTTTTCTGCAGAACTACTGCCTAGCTCATCGGTCCTCAGTCTGTAGCTGTGCATGGGATTCTTCCGTCCTAAGTGCAGGACTCTGCACTTGTCCTTGTTGAACCTCATTGGATTTTTTGGCCCAATCCTCCAATTTGTTTAGGTCCTTCTGTATCCTATCCCTCTCTTCCTGGGTATCTACCACTCCCCCTAGCTTAGTGTCATCTGCACACTTGCTGAGGGTGCAATCTACCCCTCTCCAGATCACTTATGATCATTTAGGAATTGGATTGCAGAATGATTACATTAGCTGTTTAAATATTTCCATTTAACATCTGTGCTTTTCCTTAATTACAAATTTTAAAAAGTGACCAGAAGATAAAAAAAGTACTGGTGATATACTAAGCACAGGACATTAGAAAACAACCATTATAGCCATTATCAGCTAAGACTTCAAATAACTGACTGGGAATATTTCTTGCATGCTATAAATAAAAAGGATGCAGAAAACTACAGAGTTTTGGTGTCCATCTTCTTGGGTGATGAATTCAAAATTCTCTTCAAAACTGGTTGATCTCTGGGACAGTTTAAAACAGAAAGGGAGCCAAAGCTGCATTAATCTAGTAAAAAGCTGATTCTCTCCCATCATGGCATTAAGTTTTTATTTCACATGGGTTAGTTCACAAGAAAAATAAATTCCAAGCACTAATATCTGACCTCTAAATATTTTCTACAGAAGCAATAAATATTGAATTATTAAAGATCATTTAAAATGAAAGGAGCATCCAAATTAGACAGATTGATCCAGTCATTTGCAACAGAAAATTAATTGATTCACACTAATTCCTAGTTTCTAGTTTGACCTAAAGCATATCTTTCAGAAACATATACAATCTTGATTTAAAAGCAACACACACAGCTAGATCAAGTTATTTCTCCTATTTCCAGTACCTAGTATTTAATACACATCTTACTAAGCTCAGCAAATTTGTTTTTTGAAGAGGAATAAAGTTATGAAAAAATCTGTAGGTTTATTAACAAAATTGTTTTACCTGGTTTACCAAATGGTCTCCAAGGACCAGGTCTTGAATCATCACCACCACGCCAAGGACCCCTGTCTTCATCACGTCTTGAGAGTCGATCCTCATCCGCATTACGCCAGGGCCCCCTGTCGTCATCCAGGCCGCGCCTGGGCCCCCTGTCGTCATCTGCAGTGCGCCAGCTCCCCCTCTCGTCATCCAGGCCGCGCCTGGGCCCCCTCTCGTCATCCAGGCCGCGCCTGGGCCCCCTCTCGTCATCCAGGCCGCGCCTGGGCCCCCTCTCGTCCTCTGCAGTGCGCCAGCTCCCCCTGTCATCATCCAGGCCGCGCCTGGGGCCCCTCTCGTCATCCAGGCCGCGCCTGGGGCCCCTCTCGTCATCCAGGCCGCGCCTGGGGCCCCTCTCGTCAGGAGCATTTGCAGTGCGCCATCTTCCTCCATCCTCGTCCACGCCTTGTTTTGGTCCCCCATCTTCATCCCCACCCTGCCTGGGTCCCCTATCCTCTTCCACTTCACAGTTGGGGACTCTGTTTTCATTTGCTTCCGAGGAAGAAGGCTCTTGTTCTTCAGCACCACCACGTCGAACTACATCATCTCCTCTTCGGAAAGGTCTTTCATCATCACGCCCTTCTCCCCGGCGCCATTCCCTATTAAACCACATGATGAGTGAAAAGTGAAAGTTTACAGGCAAGAAGGCTTTACATATTCAGAGCAGAGTCCAAACTGTGGACTTCAAAGGTGCACATTACAAAGAGTGTGCAATTGATTACAAGTTGAAAATACCTTCCCCAACCTGTCTCCTTGCTATTTTTAACTAGAAGATTCAATCAGCCTCATCACTATCTGAAGCAGGTGTTACCTCCCTGATGACACAGGAACTGCTCTGATCAGCTATTGTCCCCTCCAGACTACAGAAACTGCAAAGAGAGTAAGTCTGGCAGCTCTATTGCCTCTTTCATGATGATCTGTAGGAACCCAAGAGCAGAAAAGGAATTTGAGAGGCTCCCCCAAAGTCAAAGAAAATGACTGTTAAAGGACAGCTCCCATCTCTTCCCGCCCCCTGCCTTCTCTCTCTGCCTCACAGACAGCCACACAGGGTAGTCTTGAAGTTGGTAACCAACAACCAGGTACAGGTCCATCACACCAGCTTTGGAATGCTTTAACAGATCATAAGCCAACCTGGAATGGCTAGAGGACAGTATGCACCTGCCACTCATCCTCCTCACCCTCTGTACTAGGAGGCTGCAAGTAGGGAGTTCCAGGAGTCAGAGACTGACTATGCCCTCTCGGGACTCCCCCATCTTGGAGTGATGCAAAGGGAGCACAGCAATGACAATCTGCCCCATAATATTGATTGTGGCCGCCTGGCCTTTTGAAATATGTTTGGACCTCAAAGCTGAAAAGATTGAATACCACTGGATATAAATGTGAGCCTTCTACCCAGTCACTACTCAAGACATGTTTATTTTAATGCTTCACCTAGTTCTCTATATACATTTGGTTTGTGTACTACACTTCGACATTCACAACAGCTCTGAATATGGTCAGGATCGCATCTATTTTACATATTTATACAGGTCAAAAGTCATAGTTCTGTTAAGAGATGAAGGTTTCCTCACAATTTTAGGAAATTAATTCCCATAAAATATATTCACTATTTGTGGGAAATGAGGGACAGTTTATTATGAAGACAGACAGTGGTGGGTGTCTTTTAGGAAGTAGGAATCGAGGTGTTAAACTGGATTTGAACCTCTCATTACTTTGAAAAGAGATGACACAGTAGAAATGCACATTACTGGGCTGTTAGAAGGGAACTACCAAGATTTGGTAAAAAAAAATTCAATGTAGGTTTCCAAGAAGAGGGGAAGTGTATGTAGATGTTAATTTGACACAATCCATACCTCAACAAATAGAAAAATCTGAGCTACAGCTTCCTATTTCTTCTTCCAGAATGAAGGAGAGTACAATGAGACAGTAATTCTATTCTAGACTCCTATTTGCACTTAAATTGGGGAATTCTCTTTCAAGCTAAAGGTTTTCCTACTCAGCCTCTAGTGAAAGGTGACTGTTTAGGAACACTAATAAAATGAGCTGTATTGGTGTTCTAAAGAAGTGTTTAAGTTGACAGAAGTTGTGACATCTACCATGGTAGCAAAAGGAAGTCTACAACTCAGATTCCTCAGGATTTTAAGGAGGCAATTGCAAAATACTGTGCCAGTTACTTTTGCTAATCTTTGTACTTTCATGACATAAAAGAATTCTTGAGATGGAAAGAAAAGTCAGGTAACAGGCGCTGATTAGGGGCTACTGGGAGCGCTTTCAACTGTGAAAGTGGCTCTCTATTAAAGTTCCCTTTAGAAATTAAATGTTTATTGAAATTAGAAAGTGAGCTGTAATCTCAGTTAAACATACTAACACACAGGAAATGACATGCACACTTGTGTGAAGCTAATCTGCAGAATGTTCCATCATAGGGGATAACTTCTTGTAACAAAAAAAGCAAATGATCACACAAGTTTATTATTCAGTTCATCACAGAAGTGCAGCAGCCCCTCTATAGTCAAGGTTGCAACCCAATTTCCATTGTAAGGTCTATGGGGCTTAAAGTAGGATGCCTTTGCAACAGAGGTAGAATTTTTCCAATCAAATTTCATGCTAATTAAAGGGGATGGGGGTAGGATCTAGTACTAGGATCTCTGATCCTTCCCTGTAAGTTTGAGAATTCTTAATGTTTTTGCTCACTCATAACTCAAAAAGCACGTAAGATACACACATCCGGGACTACCCCTTAGGCCTTTTTCTGTTATCAGAAGCATACAAAACAAAATATTTAGGGCTTCTCTGGGAAGCAATGTATGAGAATAACAGTTGTAATGAGCCATGCTAAAGCAATGGATCACCATCATCGGTAGTTTTTAAGAACAAGATAGACAACTACCTATCAAGGACGGTCTGATATACTTATTCCTGCATTAGCACAGGGGGAAATCCACTAGATGACCTCTTGAGTTTCTGTCCAATCCTACATTTCTCTGACAGGTGAGATAACATCATTCCCTTTGATGGATACCAGGGTCTTCATCTGGTCTCTCTCAGGAATTAGAAGTGCTTGTTGTGAACAATCTCTATGGATTTTCCCTAAAATGGGTGATCTGGAGACTGATACTCCTGTTGAAGATGCAATCTAGTGCAACTGCCATCCTTCTGCTAAGCCAATCTGTGTTTTTGATGGAGGGTTTATTTTTATATGTTTTGAGGGATAAGTTGCTTGCTCCAAGACACACACTGCACAGCCTCTATTTAAGTAATAAACTTCTTTTCCTCCTTGGCTGTTTTGGCACATTACAGACCATATTAGCTGAAAGATTACTAATTTTGTTGCCAGTGTTTTAGGAAGGTTATGTTTTCTTTTGTTTCTTATGTTAATCATCTTCCTTGTACTGTGAAGTGGTGAAGTTTGACTCTCCATTGACTAGACCACAGGTTCTCAATCTGGGATTTGCAAACAGATCCAGCAGGTGTCAGGACTATCCTCTCTTTCTCTATGGCTAGGGAGGAGAAATCTTCAATTGTTTGCTTTTGTAACATGGAGTCATGGTCCAGAAAAGGTTGAGGACACATGGAACAAACTGACAGCTAAAATGACCACCCTGAAGTCCTGGGGCAATCAGTGAGGTGCCTGCCAGCAGTCTACAAGTAGTTCCAGGATTATGGACTGTAATATTCATCACTCAAATGCTGAGAGAGATGACATGGCATCAAGCAAAAAGTCAATGTTTGCAAGACAATCTCTGAATTTCCTTACTTTTACTAGTATCCACGGGATGATTCCAACGCATGACACATTTTGTGCTAGGAGCTAAAGGCAAACTAAATATGTGTGTTCCTGTTGCTGATTATCCATATGAAGCCAAATGTTCTTTCACATATCCTGCCCTCTACTTAATTCAGAAATAGATTTCTGAACATTTTATTCAGTTGCAGTCTAATTGCCATTACTACACTAGAGCCCAATATAAATTAACACAGTTCTTGTACAACACCCAGACTACCACTAAAATCAATGACACATTTGGGTGCACAATGAATGCAGGAGCCCTACTTTTCATATCAAGCAATGTCAGAAAGTGTTACCACTACATTTGACTTCAATTACTCTCTGGGGCCAAATTAAAAGATTTAGTCAAGAAAACATTCAATAGCCTTGCACAAAGTTTCACAGAGGACTGCACTGATTTTGATTCCCTTAAACATTTTAACTGTGTGAAAGAAAAAGAGAAAAGTTCTAACAGATACATAAAGTTTCCAAAGACCTATATTTTCCTTTCTAAGCAGTCATTCTCAAAATCCTCAAGTATCAGTGAATGAACCCCAATATCCTAATATAGTCAGACATAGGATTAGCAATTTTAACAAAAGAACAGCCTTAAAATTTTCAGTCCTTAAACTCTCCATTTTCAGTTTGTTTCCCCTCTCAATCCAGGACATTTCTTTAGATCTTGGTTTCAGCTTGCAGCACACATTTTCAGCTTCTGTAAATTATCCTGGATTTTGAGTTTCTTGCAAGGCTTTGAATTTTTGTTACACAGTTCTTCAGGATCTCTCCCAATTCCTTAATGGAAAAGTCCTAATATAATAGGTCAGCCACGAAGTCTATATTTAGTCACTCTCTCTCTCTCATTTTGAGATCTGCAGCAAATCATTTAAGTAAAGATGATGGCTGATTAGGCTACATATTTAGCAAAGGAAAAATTACTTAAGCAGCTGCTGATTTATTAGGTGTTTGGTGGCATCAACTGGATTTAATCTAAAGGTTTAACTAAACCAGGAAGTTTAACTGTATTCAATTTTCTAGATAAAAGGATGCTTGGATAACAATATGATACAGTTGGGATGGGTGTTTCTTATCACAAGTCCACTCTCCCTCATTTGCATTTTTAAATAGTTATATACCTTCTGTCTCACTTTAGAATCCTTACAAAGGAGTTTAAAAATCCTTGAGGATAATTTTCAAAGATACAAATGCTAGACATAATAGAGGGAAAGGCTACTCAAACTGACAATAGAAAGAGTGCCTACAATTTGTGGGCCCAACACCCATAGCTCTTGGATTTCCCTCTGTTTACCTTTCTGGTGGTGCTCGTCTCCATTCTGATTCTGGCTCAGCACTTCGTCTCCAGGTGTTTTCAGAGTCTCTATCACCCCAACGAGATGATTCCTGTATTAACAACAGGTAAACAGTAGCATCATCATGGTAGCACAAAAAGACAGAACTTCGAATATTTGCAATCCACTCACTTAACACCATGCTCTGTCACCAATGAGTCTGAAGTTCTCTACAATGTAACACTTGAATAACTGTAAATTGGCTAAGCTAAGGATCAGATAACATGATACAATAATATTTATTTACATTTAAATTCTAGTTTAACACACCAGAAAGTACATGAGCAATACTGTAGTGTGACTAAGCAGCAGCTATATTTTATAGCTAAAAAATATATTGGTACTCAAGCCACAAAAGGTATTTTTAAAGGAATGTGCTACCATAAATAGCAGCAAACATCCAATCACTTCAATCAGATCTTTCTAAAAATGTTCTTTATTCTTTACATGATATAACCCACTATGGACAAGTAAAACCTTTTATACATGTTTACAGATACTCAGGATATAGAGCACTTTTAAGCATTTATTATATAAATTATTTCAAATAGGTTTATGGTCTAAGTTCACTGCCTTCACTCTTCTAATCTTATACAGTGAATGGATTTATTTTTATGTTCAGACTGGAATTTTCCTTTAATGATTATTCTTATTCACAGCTTTAGCAGTAGCCATTACAGTTTTATTCCTCATTGGTCACTTCCAATTAATTTGTGCTTATCACAAAAAAGATCTATTCTCTACCTCTTTAAACACATTGGTGCAATATGATGAAACTACTTTTCTGTGGCCAGCAATGAATAAATTGTCAATTGCTGACACCCAAATATTAACTTCTGAACTAGGCAAGCAACTAACCACTCAGAATTTAACTGAACTAACTTCCTTCCTTCCTTCCTGATTGTATATCGCTACATTGCTTTCATTAACACCTAACCTGCATTTTCAACTCCTTACAAAACATATAAAGAACAACCAGCCCATTTAAAAAAACAAAACAAAAAAATATACCCTTCTTGAAACTGAGTCATCAAGTCCTCTCCTCTCCTCTTCCCTGCGACGCTCCCTCTCCTCAATTTCCAATTCTCTTTGACGTTTTTTCCTCTCTACTTCTTCTAGTTTTCTGACACGCTCCTGGTATTCACGCTGTTCCAGCTCACGTTTTTCACGCTCAATACGTTCCTTCTCCTCAAGCTCTGCAACAAGAATTTGTATTCTTTTGAAAAAAATAAAACTACCAATACAGCAAATCCTCTCTGACAGCAGGTTATAATTGGAGGAAAAAAGAGAATAGGTACACAATTGTCCACTTAAGACCCACAAAAATCAAGTAACCATTTTAGTATTTGTGAACGGCAGCATTCTTCTTTTGAAAGCAATTAATATCAAAGTGACAGAAAAAACAAAAAATAGTTTATCAACTTGGTATCTGGCACAACAGCTTTTGGATATTTGGCAAAGAAACCTATATACCTATATACCTCTGCATAGATTAAATTTATTAATACTAATGTGTGAAATACAAGTTAAAACAACAACAAACTTGACATACCTCTTAAGTCAGGGCAAGCGTCAAAAAAGCAACTAGTGATTTCATAAGTGAGATTAAAAATCCTGAATAAAGATAAGATTTTGAGTAGTTTTAAAAAGGATACAAACCTAACACTTCAAAGCCTTCAGCCACTTACCAACAGGGGGTTGGGGAAGATATTTGCCTTATGGGAAAGTTATTTTAATTAATTGTTCAATCAAAGGATTTCCATTCATCTTCTTCTGAAGTTTTGGGTACTGACCACCAAACAAATGATATTGGACTAGACAGAGAACTGCACCAATCCAGCATGGTAATTCTTGTGTTCTTAGTCTGGCAGCAATGGTCCCTCTATTTTTCTCTCCCATGTACAGAAAGATTGTCAGAACTCAAATATGAAACCTACGGGCAGAGACTCTCCAACTCCCATTCTTAGTCTATCCCAGTGATCCCCTAACTTTTTCTGTCATGCCCCCCCTTACCTGTAATGGAATCTGTCTGTCCTGGACCAGGAGCCCGGGCTGGAGCTGTGGCTGAAGGCAGGACTGCAGCCAGAGCAGGAAGCAGAGCAAGGCTGAGTGGCACTCCCTCCTGGCTCTCTACTAATGTTCCCATGCGTCCCCTTAAAGGGGCACGCCACACTGTTTGCGGACCACTGCTCTATCCCCTTCCTCATTCATTCATTACTGAGTTTCTCTTCATCCCACACACCTGTCCCCCCTTTCGCTGTGTGTATGTGTATGCAAAAAGGACGCCAGCAGGCTAGCTACCTACACAAGCATGCAGTTCACAGATGCACTGTCTGGTTGCAGTGAATGGAGAAGTACAGAAAAACATCCTACAATCCGATGGAATACAGTGACCTATACTTGACCCTGAAAGATTTTGGGATGGTTTAAGAAGGAATGATACACAATATCTGACTGTTCACTCAGTACAAGTCTCTTAATTTTTACCTTTAAGCATTTTTTCTTCTTGCAATCTCTGTTCTTCCTCCTCCTTTTCTCTGTAATAAGTAATACGCCTCTCCTCTTTGCGCTGTTTCTTGCGTTCCTCCAAACGATTATGTCTTTCTTCTGCTAACCTTTCTTCGAACTGTTTGAGTTTTTCCTGAAAAATAGCACGCGTACAAGTAAAACCTTCAGAACTCAGTCTAACAGCTGAACAGTTGTTTAGGTCTCTGAACAAATATGCAAAGATCCACAAAATAATAATGTCCACAAATTTTGCAGTAATCATCTTCATATCCACTGTCCATTTTACGGGGTGATGGTTAACCTTTCCTCCTGCTAACCACCTTCTGAGAAGTTAAGAATAAAGGATGCAATGTTTACCTCTGAGAAAAGGAATCAGCATCCCCAATGCTAGTGTTTTATTTTCTCAGAAACCCAAATATGATAAACAGATGCCCAATCTCAGAGAAATCACATGCAGTGCTATAAAAAGTCATATGTTGCTACCAGAAGCTGCCAAAACCTCTTCCTTCTCTAATAGTTATTAAAAACAAAATAATTTTAGTGCCTACTTTCACAGAACATTGAGTTTGATAGTTTCTCCATAACCCTAAAAATTTTAGGAGAAGACAATATAAAGGTAACCCTAAAAGACAATAGATAAATTTTTAGCATAATGATTTTCCCTTCGAAATTCCACTAATGTCTATGGGAGGAAAACTGCTAAATCTCTAAAACATCACAGAAAATTCAGTGAAGATTTCAAAGCGCAAGAACAGGAAACGTAAATCACAAAATTTCTATTACATCCCTTCTCTCCTTTCATTTATCTCTGTCTTCACAATCAAGGTCAGCTTCCAGACTACTGAACTGGGTAGCACAGAACTGGAAGGCGGTGAGCAGCCCTCAGTGCTGGAAGAACAGGTTCAGAACTATTTAGAAAGGCTGAACATGAGTAAGTCCATGGGGCTGGAGGCAATGCATCCGAGGGTGCTGAGGGAGTTGGCTGATATGATTGCAGAACCATTATCTTTGAAAACTCGTGATAACTGGGGGAGATCCCAGATGATTGGAAAAAGGCAAATATGGTGCACGTCTTCAAAAAAAGGGAAGGAGGAAGATCCAGAAAACTACAGATCTGTCAGCCTCATCTCGGTCCCTGGAAAAAGTCATGGAGCAGATCCTCAGGGAATCCATTTTGAGGCACTTGGAAGAGAGGAAAGTGATCAAGAACTGTCAGCATGGATTCACCAAGGGCAAATCATGTCTGACCAACCTGATTGCGTTCTATGATGAGATGACTGGCTCTATGGATGTGGGGAAAGCGGTGTACGTGATATACCTTAAGTTTAGCAAAGCTTTTGATACAGTCTCCCACAGTACTCTTATCAGCAAGTTAAAGAAGTATGGATTGGATGAATGGACTATAAAATGGATAGAGAACTGGCTAGATCATTGGGGTCAACAGGTAGTGATCAATGGTTCGATGTCTAGCTGGCAGCCAGCAACAAGCAGAGTGCTCCAGGGGTCAGTGCTGGGGCCGGTTTTGTTCAATATCTTCATTAATGATCTGGAGGATGGGTGGATTGCACCCTCAACAAGTTGGCAGATGACATGGGGGAGGAGGAATGGTAGATACACTGGAGGGCAGGGATAGGATACAGTGTGACTTAGATAAAAGAGGATTGGGCCAAAAGAAATCTGATAAAGTTCAACAAGGACAAGTGCAGAGTCCTGCATTTAGGACAGAAGAATCCCATGCACTGCTATAGTCTGGGGACCAACTGGATAGGCAGCAGTTTGGCAGAAAAGGACCCAAGGATTACATTGGACAAGAAGCTGCGTATGAGTGAACAATGTGCCCTTACTGACAAGGCGGCTAATGGCATATTGGGCTGCATTAGTAGGAGCACTGCTGGTAGATTGAGGGAAGTGATTATTCCCCTCTATTCAGCACTGGTGAGGTCTCATTTGGACTACTGTGTCTAGTTTTGAGTCCCCACTACAGAAAGGATGTAGACAAATTGGAAAGAGTCCAGCTGAGGGTAACGAAAATAATTAGGGTGTTGGCACACTTGACTTATGAGGAGAGGCTGAAGGAACTAGGCTTGTTTAGTCTGCAGAAGAGAAGAATGAGGTGGGGATTTGATAGCAGCCTTTAACTACCTGAAAGGGGGTTCCAGGGAGGATGGAACTAGGCTGTTTTCAGTGGTTGGTAGATGACAGAACTAGGAGCAACCATCTCAAGTTGCAATGGGCGAGGTCTAAGTTGGATATAGGAAAACACTTTTCACTAGGAGGGTGGTGAAACACTGGAATGGGTTACCTAGGGAGGTGGTGGAATCTCCATCTTTAGAGATTTAAGATGTGGCTTGACAAAGCCCTGGCTGGGATGGTTTTGCTGGGGTTGGACTAAATGACCTACTGAGGGTCCCTTCCAACCCTAATCTTCTATGATTCTAGATATGACCTCATAACCTAATCTCACATCTAAAAAGCAGACACTTCTAAAGTATAAGTGATCTGCTGAATCAACCAACAAGACACACAACAGAACACATCTGGTTTTTTAGATTAGAAACATTTTGAAAGTTACTCTAACAAGGCCAGCAATTCCAAATTGTGGTCTGTGGATTACTTGTGGTCTAGAATAGCTGACTGGTCACATAGTGCTAGCTCCCCCTCATTTCCAGCTTCTAAACCACATTAAAAGGCAGCTAAAATACATCCAATTTTTTAATAATTATTTTTCCAAGGAAGCAACTGTGGTAGACGCCACTGTAATTTTAAATGACAGTGCCTGGGAAGGGACAGCATTTGCCAGATAATCCTGTGGACATCTCCCCTCCTATTCATTAATGTAACTCTGAATGAAAGAATGAGGGCTCTCCTGAATTACAAAATTGTTCTTTTTTCTTTAAAAGGCTCAACTGTCTGAATTTAAATTGTTCTAGATTGTCAGAAAGTGTTTTTCCCCCAAAGATTCAGAAAAATAGTATGGCAACATCTTTGTAATTTAAAAAGAAAACAGAAATTTTCCAGCTCCATTTGTTAGTTCATTCTTATTTTTCAAGCTCACAATTTAACTGCCATTCTTTATGGAAATGCTTTTCCCACAACACGTGATGTTTACCTCATAAACTGACTGTCGTGCTGCTTTGAGCCTAGCTACAAATAAATCTTTATCCTCCAACATCCTTGACATCCTGTTCTTATGCTCCAGGGCTTTTTCACGTTCCAGCTGCATTGTCGTGATCTAAAATATTAAAATAAAATCAAAATATTAAAAAATAAAACATATAATATTTGTCTTTATAACACACAACAAACCCCCTCAGGTTGGTCAATCCTCACAGCCCACACCCAGAGGAAGCTTATCAGATAGCTGACTCTTTCTCCATCTGGACTAACACAAAAGACTGCACTGCGGTGCACTAGTGGAAAAAAATAGTGAGAAACTGAAATAACCCCATCTGAACTAAATCACATCTCCCCTTCTTAGATTGTACTAGGCAAGGAAAAGTGTACACATGGCACAGACCCAGTTTTTATACCCAGGAACAAATGATGCTGTTATATGAAACCAAAATATCCTTACCCTTTCTTCTTCTTGTTGTTCCCACAAGTCCATGTCGTGGATTCTTTGTTCCTCATAAGCAGTCTTTATTAGAGGAATTTCTTCCAAGCGCTTTGCTCTTTCAAAATAGTCAATCTAAATATAGAAAAACAAATGTATTATAAATACTGTATATAATAAAGACCAAATTTGGTATACTAAAAAAATATTTCTACTTCATCAATATATTTTTGCTACCTCAGTATTCCCAGCATATTGGTCTTTGCAATTTGTGCCTGGGCTACATGTGAAATTGCACCAGTTTAATTCAAGGTGTGATTTTAAACCAATTTAGTTGAATTGGTGCAGATTTGCATGGGGAGACAAGTCAATTAAAATATGGCTTGTATGAATTCAGCTTGCTCCTTACATATACAGCAGTAAGATAAATTGATACTGTTTTAGAATTAACACAAATGTATTCACACAGGGGTTTCCAATGGTTTAACTAAACTTAAGTAAATTTCCACGTAGCCAAGCCTATACTCTTATTGCTTTATACCTTCTTTTCCTGATTTTTCAGACGTTCTTGGAGTTCCTTCTTTTCCTTCTCCAGTTGTTCAACCTGTTTAGCCATGATGAAGTCGGGATCCAATTCTTCAAGATCCTACCATCAGACATTAAAGTTAATAAACAGAACAGAAAGCCAATGGTTGTTTCCTGACATGAATGCAGTTCCTTATGTTTACTTTAACTTATCTGCTATTTCTCGCTTAACTTTCAAACTAGTTGACTTTCTGAACATTTTTAGGCTCATGTTAGTGTCTACTGTGTAACTGGTATTTACTTTGAAGATATCTCATGGATTTTTATCTGAATTCTAACTAAGGTATAGTTCAGTTACCACCACTAGAATTTGGATGTCTATTTCAGGTTTTACTACTAGGTAGTTATCTAGATGGAAGAAATCTTCAGTCCCCTCATAAATGGCTGGACTTCTTTCCTACATATAAACAGCTCCTATCCCAACTCTGTGAAGCTTAAATTGCCCAAACTGGTAGTTTCCTGTTTTTAGGAATGTCATACTGACAAAAAACAAACAAACAAACAAACAAGTGGAGAATCCGAAATTTAGGTAGCTAAATAACAGTACAAGAATCTAGAATAATTCAATATTCTAGTAATAAATTGCTTACTTCAATATCAATATCTTTGAATGCCTTGGCTCCCAGTTCAGTCTTCTTAATCTGCTCCAAGCGTTCACGAACAGTTTTCTTTTTGATTTGCTCATGTTCTTGCAGAATACGCTCCTTCTCTCTTTCTTTTGCCTCCTGGCGTAGTCTCTCTTCTTCAGCTTTACGAACTTTTTGAAGTTCAGCTTCACGCTGTTCCAACTCTTCTTTTTCGCGCTGAATGTTTAGGCTTTCAAGACGTTCCTTTCTCTCCTCTATAGTTTGACGACGAGCAAGGATACGCTGATGCTCTTTCCTTGAATTTTTTAAGTAAGCAGTGACAGCCAACTGATGTTGTTCTTCCTTCTCTTGCTGAATGCAAGTTAAAACAAGACAGCAAATTGGTTGGCATCTCTTTAAAATGCCCAAGTCATGGAAAAGTTTAACACTGTAAAACAGACAACTCAAAGACATCTTATTTCCTGTAGTTGGTAACTGCATGAAAAACTTTACAGCCACTGAAAACATAGTTCCAAATCCTGTAAACTAATACAAATAGTAGTCTCAAAGGGATTACTCACATGCACAAAGTTAAACATTCCACAGTATCAGAACAATACTCTACCAACTGTGTCGTAGGCACGAAATTTTTGACCTTCCTTTAAAAAAAATCAATTTGGTCTGAAAATATTTTACATACCATTGTAACAAGTAACAGTCATGATTCTATAATTGAGAGATTAAAAAAGAACTCTTCTTTCAGTTCGTTTTTATGCACTAAATAGCACTTTATGTATAGCCAGTTTCACTTAATATGATTATTTAATCAGCTTCCAATGTTTGCATGGATCTTTTATACAGCAACAGGGGAGACTACAGAAACTGACAGCATGACTCAGAAGCAAGTGCAGTATCTTTAATTCCTTTATAAAAAATAACTAGGTTTCACACAGACTGTGTCCTTTAAGTATCTTCTGCCCCTTTTTCTTTACTCACCACTGTTCACCACAACTACACCCTTAGCTAATCAGCCACTGCAGAGCTTCAAAAAGAGAACAAAGAGAAGCACCATCTACATTTCTTTGAAGCCCTGCAACCACTGATAAGTGCTGTAAAAGGGGGAGAAGGCAACAAGAGCATGGGGAAGAAGAAAGGAGGGGGGGCAGGAAAGCCTCAAGGAGAATTTTTTTTAAATCACACATATGCACTGCAGCAAATTTGACAGTTACAGTGTGTGCTTATATAGTAGCAAAGTTCTGAATGTAACTACAAAAATGTCTGCTTGCTTCCCCAAGCTGGCAAATGTAACTATAAAGGGGGGTTTGATTTAATATTGAAAGCCACATTTCTGAAGTTAAGTTACAATTGCAAGCATTTATATGTCTAGTTAACTAACAGCACCTGCAAGCCAAGAGGATGTCTAAATTGCAGACTGGATTGGGCCCATTCATAAACCTGGCCAACAGTCTACTGTCCAACATCGTAACAAAACTATATTCTTTGGAAAATGTTATTTAAAGGACTATATAGAAATGTTTTAAGCACAACATTTCATGGTATGTTCAGCCAACAAGAGTATTTAGTAACTTGTATTATACAATATGCACTCGTGACTGATGAGCTGCGGTATTGTTTACATGATACCTATATGGATGGAAATATTTTATAAATCATGGTTAAAATGTTAAGATGACTCTACAGAAGGAGTCATACTGTAACTTTTACACATTCTTAAAGGACTTCTGTCCCTATGGGAGAAACATTTATTATTTGATAAAGACTGACAACTTTTTGAGACTGCTAAAAATGAAAGTACACATTCAACACTATTTTAATTGAAAAGTTATTTTTACCTCCTCTATATAAATATGGGTCTAACTTAATGGGTCATAATATGTGGATCTCTTTAAAAATACTGACTGTGTAACGTACCTATATCTGGACTAAGTATGGCAAATGATATATAAAAATATATATGAGCATGACCTCAAAGTATTGTGTACACCCATAGTATCTACTAGACACGATGACATGCTGATCAAAACACATCTAAGAAAGAACAGCAATTTAAAGAATAGAATGTAAAAGCCAGTCTCAAATCTAGTGCAGTTCCACACTTATCACCTAAAAATAATTGGCATTTTCACTAAATGCTTGTAAAGTCAAACATTTTATAGCAAGTCTAAACACATCAATAGTACAAATATGAAAATAGAAAATGTGTTAAATATATTTCAGAAATTAACCATGTGGCGTTCTATTTCTCCCTGGTGTACACAGAGGCCCAGTCTACACTTACCTTCAGGATTCGGTGGCAGTCGACAGGAGATACTCAAGTGTCGTAAATCACTTGCGTATCTCCTGTCGACTTCGCAGCGACTCCTCTGCGCGCCGTCCACACCGCACTGTGTCAAAAGGAACATCTCAAACCCTAGCAGTGCCCATTCATTTATTTAACTTCCTATAGACAGTCAAATGGTTTTCATGTGCCATAGGAAAGTAAACAAAACAAACTGTTAATGCTCAGAAAGATACTGACAACTTCAAAATAAGTACATCTGGCTAACCCAAAAAAATCTAGTGGAATTAGAAGGGCAGGGTTCATGTAACTGAGATGGCAAAAGGGTGCTTAAAATACATTTAGCCATCTGGCACTAATAATCACTTTACTACTGTATTAAAATGGTACACTGTGACCTTGCTGATCTATTGTTTTGTTTGAAGGGGACTGGCAACAGTAACTGCATATAGTTATGCTGCTAATTAACCTTCACCAGTTGGTTTAGCACATCAGAAATAACTCTGCTCACCAACACAACGAGAGCAGGTCAATGAAATGTGCATTTGACAAGGCAAGAAAAAAAACTGTAGCCGTATAAGAGACAAACACTATTCACTTCATGGAATGTTGATATTTTTGTCAAAAAAATTCAAAAACTTAGTAACACTTACCACTAAATGAGGCGGTTTAATGACTTCAAGAGCCTTAGCGAGAGCAGAGGACATAGCAGTCAGCTGATTTCTAATTTGCTCAGAAGGCATACTTTGCAGCTGAGGGCCAAGCGGGGCATCTTCCCGAGTTGAATAATTTAAATCTGATCCAAAGCTCAGTGTTCGAGAAGTATGATCAAGGCGAACCTTTACAAAATAAATTGAAATAAGATTCAGAAGATGAGAATTAGGGCACCACTGAATATTTAAAATGAGATATCAATTTTAAATACAGTCAGTTTCAACAGGTGAGTTAAAAGTAGTGACTTGTATCTGAGTCCCCTTCCTTAGTGTGGTTTTATAAAATTTTTTGAATTATTACATTTAAATAATCTCTCTACATTGTTGCGCCAGTGACCCACAACTGCGCAAATGACAATACACAGGAAACAATAACATTCACTACACATAAAGTACTATCAAATGTAAAAACTAAACTGAAAAAATAATTTCTTATAGCTATCATAACGTAGGTGGTACTTGAACAACAGGTAAATACAATTCTTTTGCCATAAATAACCACTGCCCTTGCCAGAAGCCTGATTTTAAATTGACTGTGTCTCTGAGGCCTGGTAAACACAGAAAGATGAACCAATTTAACTGGACATGTGATTTTAAACTGATTGAGTTAAAGTGGTGCAACTGCACGTGGACCTTCTTAAACTGGTTTAAATTTGGCTTACACTAGAGGCGCAAGGTGAACCAATATGAGCTGTTTTAAAGCAACAGAAGTTTGTCCACAAAAAACACAAAACTAAATGTGTTTGTAAATCAAGTTAAAAAATGGTGCAACTTCAGCATATACACAAGCTTCAAGGGTAAGTTACATTAAAAAACACACACACAACTGCCCTAGATACAGGAAATTGACATTTGAACAATTAAGGAACAAAACTGCTGCTATACTTGGCTTATACTCAACAGAACAAAATGTCTTGTAAAAAAGCTCACCTTGCTAAAGAGGTAACTCTCCAAAGCCTGAATAAATATGGACGCATGGTTGTAAGACACAGTCTTTCAATGATTCTATGTAAGGAACATTGAATGAGGTGAAAACCAACTACATGAATAGTTCTTGATACTTCCCCTTCATTACAGACAGATGATTTGCCCTACTTCATTCCATTTAATCTTGGCAGTAGGCACCAAGAGTGAAATCCTAATGTAGCCAATAGAAGCTTTGCTACTGACTTCAATGAGGCCTTCAATTGCATGTGTTTTATTTTAGGTTCTAACTAGTCTCTATGTCTTCCCTAAATCAAATTAATAGATGTAAAGTGCTCTGAAATAAGAACAGTTTATTTCTTCATCATCATCATGCAAAAATATGGTACTGTGGACTAAAGCTCAGGTTAATGTTTAATAAACATTTATACACTAATTCTATCAGCAAAACGTGTTATTTACAGAAGAAGTTAAAATGTCTCAAGCCATCTGTTGCTTTATTTCTAGGTCAACATCTGGACAAAGTGTGCATCAAGTACAGCTTTTTAGAAGTGGACCTAAGTGATTACTTTGGAGCATGCCCAAAGTTTCCAGTACTGTTGTTAGACTTTTGGTTAAGGACATCCTGTATTAGACTCTGTTTTTGCTGATCCCTCAGGGCAGTCACTTAAATAAATTTCACTGAAATATATTTGTTATATTTATATACTGCAGTCCTCTCCATTACTCAAGGTGGGCAACACAATTTAAACACATAAAATAGTAACAAATTAATGTACCAAAAAGGCCACTTCCACCATTTACTCGGGTTGCGCCTTCTCTGTTCATCAGCATCAACTCTGTATTATCAAGGTTGAATGTCAACTTGACACACTCTCTTGCTCTCGCTCACTCTCTCGCTCGCTCTCTCTCTGTAATCTTTTCATGGCACTTACTTGCAAGTCACAATGTCTGGCTGCATCAACAATAGCACGCTCCAATTGGAAAGCATCAACAAAAGGAACCAGGGTAGTCAGACGAGAAAAGTCGATGCTCTGATAAATCTGCGCCACCTGCACAATACATGAACATTCAGTTTTTCCCCCATTAAAAGTCAGGTTAAGAGAAGCTGAAACTGTTGCACATGCTGTGAAGTTAGCCTGATTTGACAGTTGGACAACAGGTTGACCAAGATGTGCTTAATTATTCATATTTTACCAACACTTCAACATTTTCTTCCAACTTTTATTTAATCTTAATCTAGGATCAAGTGACTTTCTTGAGTAGGTTCTTTGTAAGAAGGAGACTGGCAGCAGTAACTATACACAGCAATGCTGCTAATTAACCTTCAGCTGTTGTCTGGCACATCAGAAATAACACTGCTCACCACTGCAATGGGTGCAGGTCAATGAAATGTGCATTTGAAAAAACAAGCCTGTTTCAAACTAACTACAAGGAGACAAAGGATTTAACAGATATGATAAGACTGAAAAGTAAAATAAAGGAACAAATAAGTCTATATAAAATCCTACCTATATCAGTGTACACAACTACAACTTAAAATAGGATAGCAGCTAGAGTTGCGTTTAACAATGCAGTATAAGACAGGAAGGATAGGGTTATATGGATGGGGAAAAATATGGTCTCAAAGTAATACTAAGTGCATTTACATTCAATGGCAAATTTTTACTTAGACATAAAATAAAATGTTACATTTTTGGCTTCAGATTCTTCTGAAACATTCTCAAACTCAAGACACTTCTGTGAACATACGATTTTTATTTTTTTTAATAATCATACCTGCTGCAGAAGACGAAGGATTGTGTTGTTTTGCAGATGTGGGACATACAGTTGCAATTCAGGTTCCTTTTCCGCTTGATCTTTCACCCAGTTTAGAACCTGTCACAATGTCCAGAAAGTTACAATATCTATTTTAATCTGAGGGCCCAAAAAACCCTTCAAATGCCAAGTTAAACAAACAACTTTCCAAAATAAAACCACTTTAGAAGTCATGAAATAAAGCACTGCCCAATTATAAATTTATTACTGATGCAAATCTTTTGATAAGTTTTTATACAATGGGTTTTTATACAATGGATACCGAGATTTTGTATGAAGCTGACTGGCAGCACTGGCTATATGAACCACATTGTGACTTTACCTTCAGTGTTTCTCTAAAACATCAAATATTCCTGTTCTTACAGACACAAGGACAATATAATGTGCTTCAGTTGTGAAATTTAGAAAAATTCAATGGACCAAACTTAGTGCTTACTAAATTCTCACTCTGGTTTGAATTCCACCTAAACGTAAATGCAGATGGTTTTTGCAGTTTTTCCCTCTCCCATACAACCATTTCAGTAGCTTTCCGGAAGAGTGTGAGACAGAGGCTCTATGTAACTACTTAGAGTCCACCCTCAAGAGCTTAGCTGACCTACCTCCCCAATGTCACCTTCACCAGTCCAGAGACCAACAATTTCAAGATTTCTCCCAAACCACTCTCTCCTTTTCAGGGCACTTTAAGTGATGCCAACGGATACTGCAGGTTAAAAATGCTTTGGAAAACAACTTTATATGCTATTTATATAGCAGCATAAGCATACACAGCAGTTTATAGTGTAAACACACAGCAATAATGAAAATAGGCCAAATGAAGTCCCTGACCCAAAGAGCTGACAATCCAACCTAGCTGACAGCTAGTATCTGCCCAGACTAGTGTTTTTCTATATATTGCTACAGGACTCACCTTGGTTACACGGCCACACAGTTTTAGTGGATGGAAATCTACTTCAAGCCAATTGTAAAGTTCCTTCACCTCTGGAACAACATGCTGCACTACATTGAACCTCACCTAAAGTCAAGATAATGGAAGAAAAAAATATTTGCTCAAGATAACAGTAACTCCATGTTAATAATTACACTCAGCAACTTTGTACCCAAGAAATTAAATATACAGCCAATAAAATGCTTAATTCATTATGCTTTCAATAATTCATTTTATGATTCATCAAAATGATAATATATTATTTAAATTAGATCTCACAATTTAAGGAATGTAGTTTTCAGTTGCAAATGGCGGAACCGAGGAAAAAAATATAGTCAGTGATAAGTATTTAGATTGAGTTGGTGTGCATAGTATGTTGGCACTTTCCAGACACAAATGAAGACAGTCCCTGCATGAGTATATTCATGCTTGGATCTGAACTACAGATGTACATCTTACAGTTTCTTGGTAAAGTCCCAAAGCTCTAAAACTAAATATGGCAAAAAAAATTGCTAGAGGCAAAGCAGTAATGGTTAAATAGTCAGAGGAAACAAGAGTTCAGTTTTCAATGCATATAACTGATTTCAAGGAAAAGTATTTTTTTTTCCCATGAAGACTAGGAAGGACTCACCAGAAGACAATTTGTATCTCATCAACCTCCGCTCAAATCAAATGAAGGCAGCAAGTTTCCTTAATTGCTTAGGTCCTTGTAAATCTTCATTAATCTTAATCATAGGCAGAGAGTTTGACCGCTTTATTTGGGGAGGCAGCCACCATGGGCGGCTCGTGAACTGCCTGTTTGGGAAGGCTAGCCCCCAGCCCTTCCGCCTGAAGCCATGCCCCCTCTCCCATCACAGCCCCTGGCCCACCCTGAGTGGTCCGAGCGCCAGGCACCAGACAGACCGGCCGGGTGGCTGCAGTGCCCCAGCACCACTGGTGGGCAGCCCAAGCGACTCCAGAGTCCGTACCCCAGCGCTGCGCCATCCCAACCCACCCCAGCCCCTGGAGCACAGCCAGCCCACCCCAAACCAGGCTGGCCGGTGGTCGATCACCCCTGGCCTTTGGAATGCTGCTGGCCCAAGCGCCCTCAGGCCGCGCCATGCCACAACACTGGCCCACCCTGCCCCAGGCTGGTCCCAGCCAATCCGCCGCAGCCCCTGGAGCGCCACTGGCTCGAGTGCTCCCAGCCACCAGAGCACCACTGGCCCACATCGTGCTGGTCCTCCACCCTCAGTCTGGCCTGTAGCTTGGCCAGCCCGCCAACCCACCTCGGGCTGGCCAGTCCGCCCCAGCCAGCCAGCCCCTCCCACCCGGTCCCTGCCCCCAGCCAGGAGGTGGGCAGGCAGCCTGCAGCCACTCACCTCCTGGGCAGTCCCAGCACAAAGCCAGGACCCTGACAGCAGCAGCCCCCTCCCACCTGGTCCCAGCAGGCAGCCAGGCTGCCCCTGGCTAATCCCTGCTCCCAGCCATCATAAATAGTGGGGGGGGGGGAGCGGCCGGCCGGCCAAGTATTTCAATACAGTGAGTCAAAAGAAAAAACTGAAAGCTCCCGGTCACCAGCCTCTCCAAAGCCATTCCAGGATCATTCACAGCAGGCCTCTGATTTGCTTGTCACATAATGGACAATATTTATCACTATATTGAAACATTACGTTTCACTGAGTATAAGAAGAAAAAGTTAGGGTTAGCCTATCAATGTTGTTCTTCAGACTGAGAAAGTCGCTCTCCTTGGTCTGTATTTTTAACTGTAACCTGACTTTCTAACACATCAGAAGAAAGAATATTATTACCCAGTTATATTATAAACATCTTTACAGTTAATCATTGAATTCTTTTACTTTAATGGACATTTTAAATTCATTGGAATATTCTGAATTGCAGTTCCACATCTAACTACAGCAGTTTTTGAGGGAAACTGAAGATGAAATGTAAAGCCTGTCACTCAAACACTATTACTTACCATATCATTAATAAGACTGATGCGTGTAGGAGGGGCCTGAAGGCCCAGCAGCGTGGCCAGACGTCGCTGCTTTTCAACAATGATACCATCCATATCCAGAAGACGAGCAATATCAGTTCGCTCAGGAGTTATAGGAATTGACAGAGTAGCCAAAAGGACTCGGGTTGACATCCTGTTGGTAAAGTATAATCACGAAAGATGAATTATAAAAGAATAGAAATCTCAATTGTGTGTTTTCTTTTGTTGTTTTTTAACACATTTCAGTTATAAAACAAAAGCCTCCAATCAGTGTAACAGCTAAAGGAGTAAATGATTTATATTTTCAAAAACTTCTCTATGTCAAAATACAGGCAACACCAGGAAACAAGACATCTTGGCATTCAGATTAATTCTAACTGCTTCTTCATATCTAGAGGGGAGGGTTTAGTCAGTATCATCCCTTTATTGATCAGCTTCATAAAAAAAATCCCTTCCAAATACAAAAAGTAGTAAAGACTATCCAATAAAAGGATGGTAGCCAGAACCATTTTATGATCCCTTTATTGATCAATTTCCTATAAGATTAATTTAATGTGATAATTCACAAAATCAATTCAAAATAAGTAATTTAAATATGTTACTGCAGAAGGTGGCATTAAATAAAATTTGAATTATGTGCTGAATGCCTAGATAAGTAGGTTTAAGTGGAATGTAAACATCTTCCTTAAAATGTACTTTCCCACCATTTTTGAATTCACAAAGATTTGTAGGTGAATTTTACAGGTTTACAAACTCCAAAAATCAGCCATGGACTGCCAACTGCTGCTCACTGAGTGGCCTAGCATGCCTAAAAAGCCCAGAACTGAGTGAATGGATACAGCTGTCCGCCTGAACAATGTACATTTACATAGTATCTTTCACTCAAAGACCTCAGCTAACAATATTAAGTCATGTGAAATAAGTATTCACCATTGCACAGAATGGAAAATGGAGGAGGGACAGAGGTTCAATGACTTGCTCAGGGTCTCAGTCTGTGGCTAATATGGGAATACCACCACCTAGTTAGGTCCCACTGTTCACCTTCATTACAATATTTGTTGAATATCCTTCTTGCCCTAATTATTGGGGTATTCTATATTTATCCCTTTAAGCAAAGCTGTTCAATAATTGATGCCAACCTCTCAAATACACATTACATCTGTTTCTTATTATAGGCTAAATTTAATTCATTTGTATGTAAGTGGTTAAAACCAGAAGACAGGTAAAAAGCATTTCTCCACACCTCTGCATCTCCTCTTGTGTGAGATTCTTTCGCATTTCTCTTGACAGGTGGTACAGTCGGTGAAGTGTGGATGCATGGAAAAGAGCATTTCCTGATTTCCAGAAGACAGTTGAAACTTTGTGATAGTAATTTGCCATCAGCTGGGGTTTGGGTGGTTTCTTAGACAAGGAGAATAGCCCATGAATATCCTCCACTGCTTTGAAAGCTTCCTAAAACAGTAAATAAAAAAAAAATTACTTTCAGTATATTACTTGCAAGCAAATTAGAAAACTAAAAGCTAAAGATTTAGTGAAAGCATTTTAATATACGAAGTTATATAATTGCAATATATAACTTCAGCTGTAAGCTATAATTTTTACCTTTGTCAGTTACCCAGAAATAAATACATTCCTTTCTAACAAAGAAATGACATATATATTGCAAATGCTTTAACACTATTCGCTAGAGCTGGGCAGCGAAGGGAATTCTGTTTCATGGAAAATTTTGGTTTCATTCCAATTTGGCACAAAACTAAAAGATTTCAAAATTCTCTATAAAGGGAATGAAACCATGGATCGGTGCAGTCTGCCTCATAGACTACACTGTAAACCAGCAGTTCTCAAACTTCATTGCACAGCGACCCCCTTCAGACAACAAAAATTACTACATGACCCCCAGGAAGGGGATGGGGGTGAAGCCAGAGTCTTGCCACCCCAGGTGGGGGAGGCCAAAGCTGAAATCTGAGGGCTTCAGCCCTGGACAGGGGTGGGGGAGACCTGAGACCTGCCACCCAGGGCTCAGAGCAGTGGAGATCAGGCTTTGGGTTCAGCGCCCGGCCCCAGCAAGTCTAACGGCAGCCCTGGTGACCCCATTAAAGTGGGATCGTGACCCACTTTGGGGTCCCGACCCACAGGTTGAGAACCGCTGCTGTAAACCATAGATCCTGGAAGCCCAAGGCTACAAAGGATCAGCAAGCCTGGACAATACAGGATCATCAAACCTCTGAAGCTATTGGCTCTCTATCAGTCCACCAGGCAGGCTGCAAAGAAGCCAGGTGAGTGAGCTGACAGGAAACCAGGCAGACAAGATTTTATCAGAAGCCAACCTGGTTTCCATCAGTACTTCATCAATCTCTGCAAAACATTTTGATTGTGACAAATTGCAACAAAAAATGTTTTGCCAAAAAATTTTCAGCCAGCCCTACTATTTGTCCATCTCTCCATTTCCCAACCAATCAATAGAGACCAGAAGTGACTAAAGTATTTTAGAAAATCTAATCTAAGAAATGCCTTAGATTTAAGGGCTGCACGGGCAGCGCATGCTTTCTTAGCCAAAAGGCCGAGAAGCGATTACTACATTCGAAGCATGACAAATCTACATCTGAAAAGAGAATGTAATAGAAGATATTTTCCACATTAATGTAAAACAAAGTAAACAAAACTTGCATTAAAAACTGTAATTTTGACTTTAGAGAGATGCCGAAGGAAAAAGACTTGGAGTAGTTTTATTTTGAAACAAAAAAATAAGTTAGTATCTAAAGCATGGACGGTTGCAATCCAGTTCTGGGACCTCAAATAGTTGGAATGGAGACCCCCACCACAGATTTAGGTCTCTGTTGAATGCCTCCAGTTAACCAGATCTCCCTCTTGAGAAAGCAAATTTTCAGAGATTTTTTTGGGGCACAGGGGGTGTCAATGAACTGATTTCCTTACTACTCACTTATACTCCAAGCAGTCTTCAGCAACTACATCAATGCCCATGAAAATTCATTTTCCATTACAAATAATGGCTTATTTTGAAGTGCTGCTTCTAGACAGCAGCAAAAGGCTATCAGATGATTGATATTTAATATGCATATAACTATGACTAAAACACCTTAAAATTTCACTCTACGTCATTGCATCCTTGTACATATTTTAGATCTTGAAGTACAAGCCATGGAATTCACAATTTATTGCCAGTTTGGGATTGAGGGTCTACGGATCTTAGTGAAATAAAGTATTGTGGGTCCTGTTAATAAGCACAAAATTAAACACATACCTGCCATAATTCCATGCTAATAGCACTGTCCAGCTGTACAAGCCTTGTCTCCAAGTGCATAGACTGGCTCTCAGGATTACTGAGGTTAATTGCTGTACTTTGGTTATGGTGGCGTTGGATCTGCCCTAAATGCATCCTCAGGTTATCACAAAGTTTACGAAACTCAGCCTTACGAGTGTACTGCAAGCAGAACTTAAAAGCTGCAAAAATGAATGATGATCAAGTTAGAAATGTTAACTATTAATGTTAACTATCAAATAATTATAAAATTAACAAGTTGCCTAAAAAATCTTGATTTGGAGAAGTCCACTGAAAGCCTCTCATGAGACAAACCAGAGACTATGCAAGATAATACCATTTGGAGTGTTTTTGCAGAATTAATCAGTTAAAAACCTGATAAGACCAATTTATTACACTGTTTTAAAAATGTTTAACAGGAATAGGGTGTCTTTCTTTTATTCTGTACCATTCATTCACATGGTGTCCAAAATAACTCTAAATAAAACTGTCTGGGTGGTAGAATCTAAAAATTTCTGGTTCTGTGAAAAACAGGAAAAGATTCTCATCAAACTCTTACTGCTGAAATTCAGATTATCCATATGTTGCATGTTACTGCAATATTCACAAAGAGGGGTTCAGTTCTAGTTTTCTACCTCACCCTCTTTTTTCTTCTCTTTTTAAAATAAAAGTGCTTGCACTGGGACACGTGCCCTAACTTTCTATTGATGAACTATCATTTTCTCTCCCGGTGATCGACAGGAAAGTAATTCTGGGTGAGAAAAATCAGTATGGCAGAGAACACTGGAGGAATGACAGGAAGACCCTCAGGGAACACCACCCAATATGCACAATTTTGGGACAGGAAAAAAAAAAATCTAGCAACTTGGAGCTGTTTCCTTCAACAAAGGATACAAATATCCATGTTATCATGAAAGTGGAGGATGATAAATCTAGATTACTTCTTAAACAATCCCATTCAGAAAAACCCAGGAGATTATTTATATACCCACTCCTTTTCTTTCAATACTCAGTGATTAAAGCCAAAAGGACCACCATGATTTTCTCATCTTTCTTCCTCCTCCTCTATAGCACAGGCCATAGCATTTCCCCCAGTTATTCCTGCATGAAGCCCAATAATTTGTGATTGAAACAATAATTTCAGCTCATCAGTTATGGCACCTAAAATTAGTTGCATGTCGCATCTCACTGGGGGACAACATTTGCCATAATGGATAACAAGGGGAAAACGTGCCTCTTGTGATTAAGAAAATAGGTTGGAGATTAATACAGGCACAACACTATTAAGTATTCTTAATAGAGGGAACTCCCTGAAAAATTAAAACTGCTCTTGAATGATCTGTTATAAGAAACTACTTGCATCAAGATAGATATTAATTACAGCTTCAGCAACCCTGGAATCCAGGGGCCTCCAGAATTACTAAAATACTGTGTGCAAGCACACAAGCCTGAGATCAATGCAAAAGTAACCTGAAACCTTTCAGCTGAGGATGTGCTAAGGCAACCTGTAATTTACATTTCATGCTTTAATTTTACCTTGCTGTGCAATATCATGGTAAAGGCGTTCCACTCTAGAATTGTTTCGAAGAAGGTCCAAACACTGTCTGTATGATTCCCATAGAAATTTAACCCAAGGAGTCAAAAGCAGCCGATCTGTACGATCTTGAGTGTCTTCCCCACTTACAGCACTTAAGAGAACACTATAATCAAAAAAAAAAAAGTGAAATTTTTAACCCCCACAATTCCCACCATCATCTCTCCTTTACCTCTTTTTTTCTAAGGCTATGGCTACACAGATGGCAGCAAAGTTGCTGCTGTCAGATCAACTTATCTGGATAACTGAGCGGTCAGTGAAGCCCAGCTCAGTCAATCCGGAAGTCGAAACTATTAATCCACCCCTGCAAGTGGCATAGCGCTGCGTCGACAGGAACGCGGTTCCCATCGGCACAGTGCAGTAAAGAGGGCATGTAGAAGAGAAGCACAGTAGTCGATAGGAGTTATGCAAGTTTTCTGCATAGTTTGCATAACTCCCTTTGACTGTAGCCGAATTGCCGGGGTACGTGTAGACCAAGCCTGAGACCTACAAAATAGCCCAGTCACACTTTAAAGGCTAACAACAAGTATGTTTTTTTACACGTTCCCAAGACTTTGGCTGTCATGAAGAATTTAACGAGAAATCACATGCTTATATCAGTGAATTTCAAAGCTAATTCCAGCTCAAGATGCATCCTATGTAGATAGCTGATGGTTCTGGCTAGTGGCCCAGAAAGGCCCAAGCTTCCTTGTTTCTGGTGTCCCTGACAAAAAGACAGTTTTGGGAACACCTCATCTACAAAGTCTTTCCGCCTCCCACCAAGATAGCAGTAGACTCCTCTACCAGACTCAGACATCTGGTATTTAGTGATCTGCTCTCCTACCGGCCCAGACTACCTCCCCCACTACCTTGCAATGCTACCAGAGGGACCAGAAGCTGCTTCAGGTGTTTTCTTGTATTTATTGATATGTGACAAATCAAAGGTTTATGCTCTGACACTTTCTGGAAAAACAAGGAAGGTCACAGAGTCAGTGATTTTTAAAACCTTCACAAAAGACTACCAGCCTTAAAACGATATGTGTAAGCAATATGAAAAGATACATTTTCTAAAAGTCTAGAAGATATGCAGATAGTGATATCTCCCCTCAGTACTTGCTCAACATCCTATTTGTTTTTCTACTTCTAAATCCACTATTTCTTAGTCTGAAAGATATCAAGTTGTCTGCAAACAGAAGGTAAGTTTACACTTTCAAGAATCTCATGAATTTTCAACTATTTATGAATTCACATAACTATGCACAAAACCAAATTAATGATTTTCCCATACATGACCAACTACATATTCCATGGTACTGAACAGGATGATGCTTGATTAAATAATCATTATTGTTAGTGCTACATTTGTCCCAGGCTGTTAAGACCATTTGTTCCCCACCACCCAGCCAACAAACAAATCCCTTTAATTACCACGTAGTTTGTTTTTCTAAAGGAGGCTTTAACTGATGCTTCAAACAAAACACACACCCCAGAAACATTCCTTCTTAAAATCTGGAGAACTGCCCAATTATAGATTTAAAATGATGTCACAGAAATAAGATTTGACAGCATGGTCAAGCACTTTAACCTCTAGATGGCTTGAATTAGGTTCCCCCAACTCTCAAACACTCACAGAACCATTTAAATTATTAAATTCATAATTTGCCTTTAAATAAAGTTACATCACAAAGAATATCTCTGGATATTGAGCAAAAATTACCACACTTAATCTACAAGAAAAGTTAGATATATCATTCATACAGTAAAGCCACTTTTTCTAATATTGATGGTTAATTTTACTCTAAACCTCTCATCTCAAACCTAATGACAAATCCAAAACCAAGACCAAGGACCAGTACATTAATTAGAAAATCTATTTTTAAAATGTACAACTAATAAGCTAAATTAAGTCTTATCTAAAAAGACAGCTGAAGCATAGCCCTTAGTAGTAGTAGTAAACATTTATATTATGACAGCACCCAAAGGTTCCTTAGGGGATTAGGATACCCTTATGCTAGGTGTTGTAAAAACAGAAAAGAGAAACCCTGCCATGAAGGGCTTACAAATGAAAGAAAGACCTTTTTACCTCTCTGGAGTCTGAATATTATCCAAGTCTTCTATATCCAGCACCATCTGCTGGGACTCTTCTTTGGCAGCTTCAGTTTTTTCTTCAGCTAGCTTCAAATAGGCTCGAACAACATCCTCCAAGGATTTGATGTTCACCTAAATCAAAAGCAGAACATTTCAAGTGGCTTTCTCGCAGCAGTGGGAAGCAAATACTCTATAAGTGGGGTGGTAAAATGTAAAGCAGGCTTATACAGAATAAAACCATAAATTTAAGATCAAGTTATTATTTAGGACTTGGATTAAATTTATAATAGCACCCGAAAATACCGATCAAAACTAGAGCCCTATTACGTTGGGTGCTCTAATCTAGACACCAACCCTGCAAGGCAGAACTCAGCGACTAGGGCCCTCGATACAAAACAATTACACGTTTTAGAAGTAATAAAGAAGTTTTAAATATACAACTCTAATGTACATCATATTGCAGGTAGTAAAGCATGAACATTTCACAATCCCTACCTGCTGGCAAATGTTCTTGTATTGATACAATCCTTCCTTTGCTAGGTGACTCTTGCGGAGGTCCACGCAGAGCTCCAGATACTTCAGCATAATTGGCTCGTGGATTTTTTGCCATGTTCGATGTTTTTTACTTTTCATAACATCATAAAGAACATCGAGGGCAGGTTGCTTCTTGCCAACCTCAAGAAATTCTGAAAATTAACTCTTGATTAGACCATGTGCAAATCAAAAGAAGTTCTTCCATTTAAGATACACATTTTCTATACTTCAACACTGTATTTTAGAATTAATCATTAATTGTAATAGTCAAAGTAAATCAATGGTCACATTTAGTTGGCTGATCTTATTTTCCTAACCTGAGTGAAAAGATCCATGAACATAATGTCTGCACTATAACGTAAGCCCAGGCTCACACCCAGATTCGAGCCCAAGCCCACCTTCCATCCACACACAAATCTGTCTGAATTGGACCAGTATGCCCTGAGTACCCTGGCCTGATGGCCCAACAGCAGAGGGACTGGGGAGGTGGGAGGGGTGTCTGTGCCCAACTCCCAGTGGGACTTGAAGCCCAACTCTATCATTTTGCAGCGTGGAACAGGTCAGGCCCAGCACTGTGCGCTGAGAGTGCCAACTCTAACCCACAATCCCATGAGCCAGTTTTTCCTGGCCTTTCTATCCCAAGACTAGTCAGTCAAGTCCCAGGAAATGGTAGCAACCCTCCCAGAGCTCAAGTATAGCTACTCTGTATTTAACCCTTTCATTTTATTCTGACTGCTGAACTGAACACAGATGGAATCACCACCTGCATTAATTATGGCCAGCAACAAGACGTCCTTTGCCAATCATGCTGATACTTGGTCACAGGACCAGTCAGTACATCTCTGATGGGAAGTGAGCAAAACATTTGATTTTGGTAAGAATACCAGAAATGACTACGTATTCCAAGAAATATCAGAGAAGCTGACGGCACTGGGGATTCAATGGACACGTGATTAATGGAAAGAGCTGATCCAGACAGACTATCAGAAAGTTAGGGATGGGAATCACACCTCTGGGAAATCACCCTGCCTCTTTTATAAGGACTTTGACCAGGTGCTGGGAACTGTGCCAAGCACTGAGTCAATCAATCAGTCAGGATGGTGACCCCTGAATCGATTACAGCACCAGAAGGGAGACCGCAGCCATCTGAACAGGATGGCAAAGTGACTCAGGTGGTCATGCCAGTCCATGAGGACGCTTTGCCCCGAGGGCAGCTACAGCACATCCTGGGGCCACACGCACAGGAACTGTCTGATGACTCCCCAGAGGAGCAGCCTGCCATAGAACCAGCAGCAGACACAGAAAAGGGAGAAGTAGCTCTGAGGTCTGGTAAGTTTCTGCCTTCATATTTGTTATTATATTCAAATGAGAGATTTCTGGCTTATGACCAATGAAATTGTTATTGCAAGCCACAGGTAGAGTGCATCTGCTAACAGCAGATTGTTACAAAGATGCTTTGGAGTGTTAAAACCAAGAGCCCCATGTTGCCTTCCTTGTCAATACCTTACATCATACAAATCAGCTATGACAGAGCATAATGAGCTGCCTTTAAACTGTACAGGGGAGAGGAATGTAGTGCATGGATGATGAATTAACTGTCTGAAATACATCAGGGTGTTGTATGAAGTCCAGACACGTGCCAGGGATGGGGGAGCACTTTGAAGTTCTTGGTTACCTAAGAATGCAAGGAAGTGGGGAGAGACTGGTAAGAGGGTGTGGCGGTGCACACTGCATTCCCTATTATGATTCCAGGCAGTCCATGTGGTATGGATATATTCCATGTATGCACAGTATTAAGAGTTCATATTGTCTAACGTATTTGCATCTAGAGTCTCTGTGTGTGTGTGTGGGGAGGGGAGGGGGGGGGTCCAAAAAGGCTGTATCTCATGTGTTAGCTGCATGGGGTAACTGTATGAATGCCAAAAAACTTTCAGCATCTTACAGGAAAGCAGTAATCCATGTGGAAGCTAGCACAGAATCCTGTTGACTTCCCTATTAATTTGGATCCAATCCTGGGTGTTGATAGCTACAAACGTTTCCCATAATACAAACTTCAGAAGGGTAGTCACATTTCAGAGCAGGGTGTTTTTTTCCGGGCCCTCTTCTGAAGGCCACCAGCCCATTCCACTCATAGATGTGTTGCTCGCTCACTGCAAGTTTGAAAACCTCTTTGTAAATTTCATCTCTCTGTTATGTGAAGGCTTTACATACACTAGCTCTTAGTAGTCACAGAGCATCTCGGAACCAAAATTTAGCTCTTAGAATACACTGAACCAGTTTTACAAAGTATCATTTTTTGGCCTGGAGATTCCAAAGACACTTCTGCGATGATATAGACTTCTGAAATACTGAAACAATACTTTTTCATTTCTGTTTTTAAGCTGTTCTACCTCTGCAGGTAGCCACAGGCCAGTAGGAACCTAGGGTGTCACAGTGTCAAAATGCAGTCCAAGATGATATATGTCTGGAACAACCTCATGATGGACATCCTTAACAGGGGCAGCCAGCAGTACCAGAGGGAAAAAGATTCATGCCAAAGTGAAAGACAAAGAGAGGCTGCAGAGCACAAGGAGACTTGCAGCGCATCTTTTTTAACACAAATGTTGCTTGAGAGAGGAAGGTAGAGCACAAGAAAAAGACCTGTTTGAGAGGCTGCTTGCTAATAGCTGTAGCGTGTAGCCTCCTGGCTCCCCTTGCATCTCCTGAGCCAGCACCATCGCCTGAGTTCCCCACACGCCACAATATCTTGCAGACCAGGAACACTTTGGACAATTCCATGGTTCTGTGGCCAATGCAACCAGGACTGAATGCTAGTTAGACTGGGAATATGTCCCTGTGCAGTCCTCCACCCCCAGGCAACACTTCCAAATGCACACAAAATGCACTAGAAGGGTGAAGGAAAACAGAGGAGCAGGGGATACTCAGAAGTTGGGGAGTTTAAATTTCTTTTTACATTTTTTTTTTTTTTTGCACAGTGGTTTCACTGTTTTGCACTGTTCACTCAGTGTATTCCCTGTATTTTATTTAACTTCTCTTTTGATCATTTCATGGCAGCTGGACTGCCTGTAAGTTTTTTCAATATCATCATTCTTGTCACCAAATAAAAGGTTTTCGGTTCATTAACGAAGTTTATTACTATCACTACAGAAGAACTGCATAAAATGCTCATTTAAAAGAATAAAGATAAAAACATGATGAGGCATAACTGGGAAGCTGTACGCAACACATCTCATGATATCTTTTCAGATTCATAAGTAAAAACCACAGTTCTTCTTATCCATAAGTAAAAGGCATAAGAACCACCATCAGCATTACCAAGTGTAAGCCATTATCTCATCCACAATTAAAAATTCATAACAATCAATGCCCTCCCCCGATAGTACTTAATTTACTATTGATATTGCTATTCAGATACATTCAGAAACTTACTATTCTCCCTCATCCACTGGTCCATGCAAGTTCACAATGTAGGTACACAAAGCATCCCTTATTTCTGCGGCATGCATGCATCCTGCTCCAGTTGTGACAGGTGCACTTTCTGGCTGAGTGTAATGGTGTACTGATGTACCCATCACTATCATGAATTCACTCCAGATGAAATGGTTCATCTTTGGCATCACAAGCACTGTAAAGAGCACAGCAAGCCACAGTAAAGCAGAGGGTTCCAAATGATTGAAATCCTGCTGGTGCTGTTTACACAATCTGCCATATGCACATTCAACCACCATTCTAAACCTTCTGAGAGTGTAATTAAACTTTCTTTTGCCAGGGTCTCTGAGACCAGGGCACGGTTTCAAAACTCTATGCAAAAGAGGACACACAAGTCCCCTAGAACAACAGTAGGGACAATTACTCCATTATGTCATTCGGGGGTCCCAGCCTGCCCAGGAAGGTAAACTCCCAATCAGCGGAAAACCCTAGAATCATGCACTTTTCCAGTGCAAGCCATGCTGATATCCATGAATCGGTCTCAGTAGTTGAAAAGAGCCTGCATAACAAAAGAGTAATACCCTTTTGCTATTTATATACTTTTCTGCTCTTTGCAGAGGGCAAACTATGGGAACATGAGTCCCATCGATGGCCTTAGTGGTTTGGAAATACCATTCTCTCCAAACCAGCAATTACTTCAGGGACATTGTTCATGATCACTATTTGTGGATAAACCACATACCATATTGCCTCAGGTACTTCCGCCACCAGTCAACTTGCCATCAAACTGGTTAGCAACAGACCTGCAGAAGTCAGGAGTAACTAGCTTCCAGATGGTTATAGCAAACCTCTTCTGGACCAGCATGACCTTCCTCATGCAGATGTCCTGATGCCGAAAGGTCAGGGCAAACTGCTCACAAAGTTCTAGAAATGCCACTTTCTTCATGTGCAAGTTCTGGCCCCAATGCTGGTCATCCCAAGTCTGTACAATGAGATCCCACCAGTCTCTGCTTATGGCCGTGCTCCAGAAGCACGAGTCTACAGAAGCAGCAGCAGCAGCTGTACCAAGCGTCACAAGCAGCATCAGCCAGTTGGAGCCTGCATTGTTTTAACATCAGGGGTGCTTCAGTAGGACAGAAAATGCCACCCAAATGTTCACCAATATCTCCCGAATGCTCTGCCCATTTCCTGAAGTAAAAGTGCAAATTCTTCAAATGGTGCCTTCAGTTTGGCTCCGGACGCCTGGAACGTGCAGACCCAAAGACAGCTCATCGGGATGTGTTTGTAGGCAGAGGCAAGTACGGGTAAAGTGCTGCTGGATGGAAAGTCAAGTTTTCCCACAGGGCTATAGGTGCTACACCTGGGATGGCAGTAGGAAGCCTGGGATAGGCTGGTTTGATTTGGGTCTGCACAGTACAGTTTGGACACAGGTGCTGCTGTGAGACCCAGGTCCAGAAATTCTAAACCCACAGTCACTAATAAGTGTAGAGAGTCAAGCATAGGCTTAGAAACACCTAGTCTATGGACTCAAGGCCCACAGACCCACACTTACCCTGCAGTGTAGACGTATCCTATGGTTTTGATCCTTCTGTGACATCAGTGGGAGCAGACCCTCGCATTATAGTCAGAGTTCCACACAGCAAAGCAAAAATCTACCTCCACAGCTATCATTGCAGGATTCGTGGGGATGATGGGGGGGTGTCTACATAAGTATTATTAATAATATACAGGGAAATATATACACTTAGTTTTAAGGATTATTTTGTCAAGGAGGACTGCTATCCACCCCTTTACCAGCCTTCAAGTGCACAGCCTGAGTGGCTGCAGTTATTAACAGGACCTCACACTGCAATCATGTCTCAATTCTGCCCTCCCTACTGTAGTCGGTGTAAAGTGGCGCATGAAATACACTAAGCCATTCAGGAGCAAACTACACTGGATCAGCACACAGATCTCCCATGATACAGCAACACACTAAAACTGGCATTTTTAAACTGTGCAAGAGCAATAAAAAACAACTCAGGAAAAGGTAGGAAAGAAAGAGAGGCAAGGATGAAGAGAACGGAAAAAATGATGAGAGAAAAAAGACGGAAGAAATACAGATTGGGTAAAAGGCAGAGGGAAACAGGTGAATAAAGGGACCAGTATTTCCCAAAATCCTTAAAAACTGTTAGTATCCTCCATAACAAGTGAGGAAAGAGGCAAAGGAGGAGGGGATCACAGGGGAAAAAAAAAAAAGAAATGACAGTGGTAACACAAGAACAGAAGAAAATCCAAGCAGCCAGAAGCAGCATATCACCTGCTATATCAGTCTAACAGGCAGAGCTACCTTTAAAAAAAAAAAACAAAAAAAAAAACCACAGTTGTCAGAAAGCAGTGAAAGAACTAGCAACCATATGGGAAAGTTACATGTGTATTCAGTACTTATCTTTCAAAAGATCAGAACTTTAAAATGGAAATGAAGTTATAATATGGCTAATGGGTTCCACAATACAAGTCCAGAAAAACAAAAGTGACATTTCAGTTCTGGAACCATGCTACTAAATGACAGGCAACAAGTTTATGTGAACAGTCATTCTGCATAAGAGGAACTGACTCCTTTGTAAAACAGTATATAAATGACAGTGTTACAAAATCTGGAGACCCCATGACATCCAGAATAATTTCAAACTCACCATAATGTTTTTAAATAGAACTACACACCATTTATAATTTAGTTTGTTCTGATTGCTGAACACAGCGTTTGGGGAAATTACTGCTCATTTGAGGAGGTTTTAATCTATGAGAATAAACATGACGGACTAGTTCAGTCCTGAAACAAGAATGCTAGTCTGCCCAGTTATGATTCCCAGCGCTGAGTACAGCACACAATAAATACCTATGATTTTGGGGCTTTTATATTTTAAGCTCATGTAGGGCAAGTTCTTGCCAGTAGATCAAGTAATTAATGGTGATCTAGCAGAAATTTTAACAGAATCAAGAGCACTCAAAGAGTTCCTAAAGGGCCAAATTGCAACACAGCCCTTCTACATCACTATACCAGAGATGTGGAAGATTAATAATTCTAACAGGCAAAATTTAAATGATTCATTCTTCAATGGCTATGTGAATGCTCTACTTTGTGTTATTCTGTTTTCTGTCCCACTCCCAGAGTTATTTTTTTCTTTCTAACTATATCCTCTCAAACGTAAGGGGAAGCACAGAAGAACACACAAAGATGACTGCTTGAAAATGTAACAAGTAAGTGATGAAGCCTGGCAAGTGGGAGTTGACATTTTGACAGTGAATGAGAGATGATAAGTAGGGGCGGCATAGCTTATGAAGGGTCTTGAAAATGAAGACAAGCAGTTTATGTTTGATAAAGGGGCACCAGCAGAGGGATTCAAAGAGAGGGGTGAGACAGTCTAAGAAACAGGCTAGGAAAATGATATTTGCAATATGTTCTGAATGGGGCAAGACTGTATTCGTTAAGACCAGAGAAAAGAATGTTGCAATAACTGAGATATGGTATGATATGGGCCTGGACAAGAATTTTAGCTGTGTGGGTGGATAAGAAAGCTGTATCAGTGGCTAAGGGTGATTTTTACTCCATTTGTAATTAGACATGAAAAATATCCTTTTTAGAAACAGATTATCCATGCCTTTGTTTCTTCAAGATCAGAATACTGGAACATGCTCTACAAATGGCTATATGTAGAGCCCATTCTGAAACTGAAGCAAGTGCAAAATGCAACCATCCATTTTTCAATAATTACATACAAAATACAAACTCCAGATCTTCCCTCCCGCACTCCTTGAAGTTGTGATCTGGTAGGCTTATTTTATCATGGCAATCCTATAAATGTGGATTTATATCTTAATATTAAGTATTATTTAATTTGCATGAAGCACCATGAAAATAAAAACAATGAAATTGTGAAGTTTAACATTTGTGAAGCACTTTTAAAATCTTGGCAAATGCCCATGCACTTTCCCATCACGTGAATGATTACGGCTGGCCCACATCTTGAGCACAGGAAATACAGAACCTTTGGTAGTTTGTCTTTCATTCAGACATGTAATTTAAAGATTACTGTAGTAATTGCTTTGGTGGACAGATAGTCTTTTTGGACAGGATTTTCAAAGAAGCATAGGAGAGTTAGATGCCCTACTCCCTTCGGCACCTTTGACAATTCCAAACTTCATTATTAAGGTGAAAGAGAAATGTGCACTAAGGACCATATTCAAAATAAAACTTTAAGGCATCATGTCAAACTCCAGATAGCAAAAAGTTCTACTGGATGCTATCTTTGGGTCCAGATGCCGCATATTACTGTTTTGATGCAGGAGGGCACCTAGCATGATCACAGCCTTAGCCAGCAAAACAAAAAAACAAAAAAAACAAAAAAACAAAAACACGACATGTCTGCCTATTTAAAACAGGTTACAATGAAAATAAAAAATGTTAAATTTCTATATTCAATTTGGAAGGAGTCTGTTGATAACCACAGCCAATCAAGCTTGGTAGGCAGGAACTGATAAGGGGTAGTTCAGCAGTAGTCCTTAGGGATGCTAGCCTTAAAACTGGGTATGCCTATCTCTCAGCATACCTCTATTTATACAGTGAGTTTCATAACTGATACTTTTTCTGTAATCTATAAAATAAGATCAGCCAACTAGGTTGTTAAATATGAGACTTGTAAAGAACAATATGAGGGGGAGTAATTCACGGGGAGAGTATGTAACTCTCTCAAATTCCTGCAGGACTGATGCAGCCAAATGTACGGAGGAAGAAATGGAGTTCTACAAAGTGTATTGTGCAGACACCTCTGAGCCAAGATCTTTAATAAACCAAGTTCAGCTCACTCAGCATCGGTATTAAAAATACCACAGTAGTTGCCCGGTGACTAATAGGTGTAAATGACCAGGGCGTAACAATTTGTCAACCGGCTCGGCCGATCTGTGTGATGTACAGTACTTTGCTCATTTCACTGTAACTTCCTCTTCCCCTGGCCCACCAGTCTGTCCCATCCGTCGGTGTTTGTGAATGTTTAGTCCAGGGCTGTCCTTCTGCAGAGCACCTACTACAACGGAGGGAGGCTGTGGGTTCACGTGCCAGGATGCGGCTACCCCTGTTTTGTGTGGGGAAGTGGTGCGGAGGGTGCCCTTGGCCGGCCTGCGCCCTGGTGCCCGGCAGCGGGCTGTGCCATTCGACAGCTGACGGCTCCCCCTCCTTTCATCGGAACGGGGGGGGAGGGGGCGCAGCGCCGGGAGACAGAGTCTGCGAACCGCTGCCGGGCGAGAGGCGGCGTTCACACGGGATCGGCTGAGAGCCAGCAGCGTGCTCGGTGCTGCGCAAAACCGGGCCGTTCCCGGCCCAGGGCGCTTGGCTTCCCCTCGAGACAGAGCGCAGGGCAGCCGGGAGCGTTGGCTGCCAGACGCGTCCCGCCCCGCGCCGCATGGCAGAGCCGGGCCCCGCGGAGGCGGCGAGGGCCGGGCCGGGGCCTAGGCCGGGGCCTTTGCCACAAGAGCGGGCCGCGAGGCGGGAGGGGCGCACGCTGCCCGCCCTGGGGAGCGGGGCCGGCCCCGGGCCCCGCCCGCACTCACCGTTCGCCCGCTTCAGGGCGTTCTCGGGCCGCTGGAAATACACCGGCATGATGGCGGCGGGGGCTTCTCCTCACAGGGCGGCGGCGGCGGCTCGCTCCGTGCGCCCGAGCCAGGCAGCCTGCAGGGAAAGGGGGAGCACCACGTGACCCACACGCACCACGACGTGTCCGGAATAAGCTCCGCCTCCTTCCCGCCGTGCAGCGCGGGGCGGCGGCGCGGGGGAGGAAATACTAGGAAGGGAGGGAGCTGTTCACTCGTTCGCCCCTGGCGGAGGGGCTAGCGCGCTGCAGGCGAACCTGTGGGGTCGCAAGTTCGAGACCCTCCCGGTGGGGTAGGGCGGTGTGTGTGAGGCGCAGGGGGGCCAGCCCGTTGCCGTGTGCATGTCTGTGCTTTATAAAAGCTGCATGGCTTTTCTTAAGGAACTAAATAAGCTGCTCTGTAATGAACGTGTCCTCAGACCCCCAAATGCCTCCCTGTGCCCCTTGGGGAGGGCCTTAGTTCCCTTTATTCTGAAGCCAGAGAGCGCTTCCCTTAGCGCGGGGTGCATTGACTCGAGCAGTCACATCGGGCCTGCTTACCAGCATCAGCGTAGGTAGCGCCTTCCTGAGAGTCCAGCGCCGCTTTGCGCCGCTTTGCGCGGTGGAGGCAGTGCTCCCTTAGGACAGCGACCGCTGCCATCGGTTGTGCCCAGACGGGAGTTCAAGTTCCCTGCTTTTTGTGAAAAAAGCCACTTTGCCACCGCGTCTCAGCAGGCAGCCTCTGCACAAAGCTTGCCCTTGGCCGTTGTTTCCTAGTTCGGAGCCATTGAAGAAAGGCCAAAACAAAGTTCACGCCTGAGTTTCGTGGGTTTTCAGGGTCCTCTTGCTGAAAACCTACAATCAGTAGCAAGTAAAAACATACCTGTAGAGCGAGTTTGGTGGGTTCTCGGGAGTTAAGGAATTGTTTTGTAAAGTACAAATCAGGGAAAATGGGGTTTTACCTCATAACTGGTGACTTATATCACAGTGAACTGAGGCCATGGATTATTTATTTTTAGCAGAGGGAGACCACGGCTTATGATGATCAAGATCTACGCAGCAGTAGCTTTTGGTTCATCATAGACCAGGGGCTGTGTTCAGCTAGTTCAGGACACATCTGCTGAACAGTTTCAGGAATCTCTGGGCGGCTGTTGGCTTGCAGAGCTCCATGTAGTTGTTTAACAGGTTCATGGTGAATGTGACTCTTGAACCGGTTAAACAGTTTCATGGGAAACAGCATCTTTGATGAAGCAGCAGCCAAGAGTCTTGTTCTTTGTGAAGCTGTTTCGGCCTGCTCAGCAGCTCCGTCTTCACAAAAGCTGAAGAGCTTGTTCTTCATCAAACTGTGCCACCCCTTCAATATAAGTGCTGTGTGAAAGTAAGCCATTGCTGTCAGAGATCCTTTCTTAAATTAAAAAAAACCCTGGGAAATTAATACAGAAAAACACATTTTATGTGAGTTAAGGTTGTGCTGTACATAGCATACTAACATAAAAACCACAAAAACAAGAAAAAGACACAACAACATAAATTTTAATCCTGTGCCCAGATACGCACACCTCACTAAAAGCCTTCCTGCACTCACTTCCCTGAACACGAGGGCATTTGATTTTCCAGAGCTATATAGACAGGTAATAGGTGGAAGCCTCAGGTCTGAAGTTTCGCTATTTATGGTGGCGAGGATACGATTTATTCTTGTCTTGCTATATTTTAATGGAATTTTTACTTTTGTAATAGAATAATGTTTTGTTTAGTTTATTTCTTTTTATGGTGTCTTATTGTTTCATTATTGTAGAGCCACAAAAACACATATAATGTCTCAAAACAATTACAGTGCAACATACATAATATATTTTAAATGTTGATTTAAATAATTGGTTGACAGCCAGGCATTCTGTCCTCTTTGTTACTTTACCAGAAATAAATGATTGTTTCTGTTAATTGCAGAAAGAGCAGGGGGAATAGAAAAGGAGGCGGGGTATGGAATGGAGAACTTCTGTTTTTATTTTGGAAATATTTTCTTTACTTTTCTCCATCTCTTGCTCCCACTCTGAAAAAAAGGATAAATAGAACATAGGAAGTGTCATACTCGATCAGGCCTGCAATCCATCTCATTCAGTATCCTGTCTCTGGCAGTGGCCAGTACTAGGTGTGTCAGAGGAAAGTGTAAGACTAGAGGTGGGATAGCCTCTTCCTAATTTCCTATTGATTAGAGATTGACCTAAAGACAAAATGTAATATTCCTTCCAATTTTGTTGTTACCATTAATTATAATTCCAGACATTCTTGCTATCCATATCCAAACTTTGGTAACTTCTTGGCCTCAATAACTTCCTGTGGAGGTGAGTTCCACAGTTTAATTACACACTGTGAAAAACTATTTAATCGGTTTTGAATTTCCCAATTTTTAATTTCACTGAACGTTCCTTTTGTATGAGATAGAGAAAAGAGTGATTCCCAGTGTATCTCCTTTCTCGATTCATTATTTTATATACTTTTGTCATGCTCCCTCTTATGCATGTCATTTCTAAGGTAAACAATCCCAATCTTTTTAATCTCTCTTCATAGGAGAGTTTTAGTACACCCTTTATGTCCTTTTTGAGATGCGGTGCTCAACTTTTTAGAGAGAGGCCGCACCATTCATTTATAAAAAAGCATTATAATATTCTTTGTATTCTTCACCATTCCATTCCTTATGCATTCTTGTTAGCTTTTTTTTACTGCAGCTGCACATTTAGCAGAGGTCTTTACTGAGCTGTCTACAGTGATGCCCTTTCTTGAGCTGATATAACTAACCTGAATCACTTTATGGAATCTGCAAATGTTGCTGCTTCATTACTGACCCCCTTTCTAGATCATTAAGAGATATATTAAACAAGGCCTGGTATAGAACCTTGAGGCCCCTTATGAACACTGACCATTTGATTGTCCCATTTGTTTCTGTCTCCTAGCCTGTTTTTGATCTATGACAATACTTTGCCTCTCATCCTATGACTGCTGGCTTTTTTAGTAGCTTCTAGTGAAGAATCTGATTAAAAGCAATTTGGAAGTCTAAATAAATGATGTCAATTATTTCTCCTTTATCCACTACTTTCTTGACACATTCAAAGAATTGTAAGAGATTAGTGGGACACAATTTTCTGTTCCTAGACCAGTCAAGAAAAAGAGGTACACAATCCAGTGAAGAGATACTCAAAAGAGAAGAAAACAGGTAGGTCCTAAACCTACATTTAGGCATGTGCTTAACTTTATGCAAGATTTTGCAGGATCTGTATTTTATATGTGTTCATACAGTGCCAAACGTTCCTGGGCCCAGATTCTATTTGGAGCCTCTGGACCTACCCATAATAAAAATAATTTATAATAAAATAAGACTTCTAAGCAATACAGCTGTATTTTGTATAACATCGTGCATGTAAATTGTACCCCGCAATGATTTATAGAGTTAAATAATATAACTAGTGGCAAAGTTAAAATAGAAAATTCATAGCTGAGGAAGAGAGAAATTCAGTGATGGACAAAGTGAAAAAGATAGTTTTCAACTATTGAAAATAAATTGGAAAGGTAGTGAAAGGGAGAAAGTTGCTTCACATGGTCACAGAGAAGGCTTTAAGGGACAGACAAAAGGCTAAATAAGCAGGAGACTCCTTCAGACTGTGGCCTGATCCTGCGAACAGGTACATATTTAAGAGGATACACTGCAGGCTAGTCTACACTTAAAACAGTACAGCTGTGCTGCTATAAGAGTTCTCGTGCAGTCGCATTATGTCGACGGAAGAGAGCTCTCTGGCCAATGTAATAAAATCACCTGAATGAGCTGCAGTGGCTATGTCAGCAGGAGAGTGTCTCCTTCCAACATAGCACTGTCCACGCAAGCATTTATGTCGGCAAAATTTATGTTGCTCAAGAGGGTGTTTTCTTCATGCCACTGAGCAACAACAGTTGTGCCAGCATAAGTGTTAATGTAGACAACTCTGCAGGCAGGCATATAGGAATACATACCAACAATAATAGAGATCCATGTGGATAATTATAATCAGTTACACACATTTAAGAATAGGAAATGCCACTCACACACCGAAGAATAATTTATTAAAACCGTATAATAAACATCAAAACACACAGACAATTCACCAATAAACATGGGTGGAGTTTTCAGTGGTGAAACCTGAGGGTGGGGAGCAGAGTTGGAGAAAACTTTTCAATTCTATAGTAAATTAGTTGAAAAATGCAGTTTTTAGCAGTCAGCTTGTTTGGTTTAAGTAAAGACAGTTCATTCCGACATCTTTTAAATGACCCGTTTCGACACTTTGTTTTTCGGTGACCCATTTCCCTTCGGATCCACCTTACAGTTTGACATTTCATCTCCACACTCAGCTGCTTTGCTTTGGAAGGACGTTCGGGGGTTCCTTCCAGCCTGAATGCGATGTTCAGCTCCCCCTTCCGCCAACTGGGGCGGGGGGGAAGCGGTTTCCGTTGGAAGCTGAACTATTTTCTGTACGTGTGAATTCACCACACCGGAGAACCAACGACCACCGAGCCCGAGTGGGGAAATCACGCAGAGACCCGGGGGCCTCGGCGGGACTCAGAGGGTGGGAGATCACCCAGCGGGGCCCAGGATGCGGCCCCCGGGGCAATGGGGCAGTCCCAGGCCGGAGGAGCGGGGCCGCTGCCTGGGCGGAGGCGGGGAAGCGGCGCCGGGGCCGGGCCTAGGCGCAGGCCCGGAGGCGGTGCCCGGGCAGCGGGGCGGGGCAGGGCCTGCGCGCTCAGCTCGGGCGGCGGCGGAGCGGCGCTCCGCGGCGGGGCAGGGGAGGGCCCCGGAAGACGGGGAGCGGGCCGAGATGGCAGAGCCGGAGACGCAGGTGCTGCTGGGCGTGGGGCTGATCGGTAAGGACCCCCCCGCCCGGGAGCAGCAGCTCTGGGGGCCCAGTCTCCAGCGCCTTGGCGGGACCCGCCGCCCCTTCCACAAGGGCTGGGGGCTCCTGTGCTGGCGGGAGCCGCCAGGCAAGTCCCTCTCTTGGAGGCGCCCCCCGCCTGTCTCCATGGCCGGGGCAGGGACTGCGGGGGCTGTGCCCCCTTTGCCCATTGCCTGCCCCTCGCACGGCTTTCGGCCGCCCCGCATGACAGGCTCATAAGCAACCGAGGGAGGGGTGGGCTCGCTGCCGCCACTCGAGGTGGGTGCGCCCCTGGCGGAAAGCCCAGAGGGGAAAGCAGTTGCTGTCAAACTGGGAGGGCGTATCTAGCAGGGTCCCGCAGGGCTCCGTGCGGGTCCAGTCCGGGTCCATGCGTTCTGGGAACGACTCGGGTAAAGGAGTGAAAGGGGCGCTCCTAACATCTGCAGATCACACTAAACCGAGAGGGGTTGCAAGCACTCCGAGGACAGCTGTTGCATTCGGAAGGACTTTGGCATATTGGAGAATTGGGCTGAATTCAGTAGGATGAAGTTCAACCCAGAGAAGCGCAAAGTAGTGCCCCGAGGCAGGAAAAGTCAAATGCCCAACTGCAAAATGGGAAATAACTGACTAATGATATCACTGAAAGGGGCTCTGGCGGGTTAGAGTGGACCACAGACTGAATATGAGTTGCCAATGTGATGCAGCTGCAAAAACGGCTAATATGAGTCGGGGGTGTATATAAGACGCAGGAGGTGGTTGTCCTGTTGTACTTGGCACCTGTACAGTACTGTGTGCAGTTCTGGGCAGTGTAATTTAGGAAGGATGTGGGCAAATTGGGAAGATTCCAAAGGAGGGCAACACAAATGATAAAAGATTTAGGAAATCTGACCTCTGAGAAAAGGGTGGAAAAACTAGACCTGTTTAGTTTTGAGAAAAGCAAACTGAAAGGTTACCTGATAACATATTGGAAAACTGTTAAGTGCTATTATAAAGAGCACAGTGATCGATTGTTCTGCATGTCCACTAAAGGTAGGACAAGAAATAATGGGCTTAATAGCAAGGGAGATTTAGATTAGATGGTAAGAAAAACTATCTAACTATAAGGGTGGTTAGGCTCTGGAATAGGCGTCCAGGGAGGTCATGGAGTCCCCATCATTAGAAGCGTTTAAAAACAAATTGGACAAACATCTGTCGGAGATGGTCTAGGTTTACTTGGTCCTGCCACAGCACAGGTGGCTGGACTTGATGACTTTTTGAGGTCTACCGTAGTACATTTCTATGAATCTATAACAGGTGTGAACCTCAAAATTGCCCAGCAACAGGTGGCCCTCTACCATCGAGGTGTAACTAGCCATCCATAAAAATGGGGCTAAATCATATCTCTGCCTCTCTGGGGTGGTGTTAGGATTGGTTAACTAGTGGGCATAAAGTGTGTTTGGAGATGGAAAGTATCATATAAGTGCCCAAATGTTGCTTGTTTTTGTTATTTACGCCAGTTTATTTTAAAGCACATATTGATAAAGCGATTCCTGTATGCAAAAGAGCCAGAGCCTGTCCTCTGATATGAGCCATTGGAAATATGCAGAGGTATCTGAAGGCCACATATGGCAGGTACAGGATTTGGGGATGAAGCCTGTCTGTCTGAGCATGTATAATGTACCCCCTTCCATAGCATATAGATGCCATTAAATTAACTAAAATTATTTTAGTTTTTGTTACTTACTGGAGTACAAAGTGAAAGTATTCTTAATTAAGAGAGTTCATCCATTTAGAACTAGTTGATAATTTCATAGTCCAAACAAATCTGTTAGTTTAACAATAAACAGTTAACACTTAAATGATGCTTTACCACTTCAAAGCACTGTGACAGTGTGAATGATGGAAATTTTAAATGATACGATTTAGGATTCTGTAAACACTTATGTGCATGCTTATTTCTGAATACGTAACTAATTCCATTGAAGTTAATGAGATTACTTATGTGCTTAAAGTTAAGTGAGTGCACAAGAGTTTGCATAACTGGGGATAGCACCTTTGAAAATTACAATTCTTATTTTTTCCACATAATCAAAAATGTCACTTGGCTGGGACTTGGCATGCCAAGAGTTAGCCAAGAACAGACTTTTACAACAAAATGTTATAAATACCTGAAAATAAGAGTTAATAACAGACGCGCTAACACACAACTTTAAGTCGAGGCAGGAGTGGGTACTGATATAGTTAGTGTAAAATGGGATGTTAAACTGATTCCAGTAAACAGATCTGATTAACCAATCAATTTACTTCCTTGCTGCTGTTTGGCATTCTCACAGTGAACATCTTTCCACCATAGAAAAAGACACCAATGGAGATGCTTTGTGGGTATGGTGTTATCCTTCCACAACAGCTGAAATGAGGGATCTATTGCTGAGAAAATGCTGCCTTACAGATGAAAATAAACTGCTTCACACCTTTGTATTTGGCCAGTATAGAAGATCATGGTTCTATATCACAACAGTGGAAGCTCAAGATTCTTCAGTCTTGAAAAAGGTGGGACTGAATTGCCAATAAAGAGCTCTAAAGAAATGTTTGGGGGGCTAGTTTTGCAAATGCTTTACTACTAGCTGGGGTACTTATTACTGGGAATAGTTGTAGTGAAAAGTATGGGGTGGTTCTCAGGAATAAGCACATGTTTAAGAGTAAATGTTTGTGGGATTGGGCCAGTATTTTGCAGGTTGAAATTCCCTGGTCTCTGTCAGTTGTGAACATCTTAAAATTATTTTTTGTAGATTATTTTTTGGGGTGAAATACACTATAAACTCTGTTGCTTCTGGAAAATAAGTACAAAGGTCACTGATGTATGGTCACAGAATGCATGTTTATCATACAAATTAAAAATATTTGAGAGGAGGCAAAGCTCCTCTCATGGCACAAGCTTTTAAGCATAAATTCCCATTGAAAACAATTGAGATTTTTGCCCAAAAATCAATTGTATAGTATTACCCTAAATCTTGGCAATAGAGGTTGAAAGAAGTCTGTAGAGTTCCTAGCACGATAGGGCTTGATCCTTGATAGTCCTTTCCTGCTGAAGTCATTGGGTAAAAGTTTTGTGAGTTGCAGATCAGTGTAATTGATACTAGCTTGGTATTTTGTGCGTACGCAAAACAATTGCAATATATGGCCCCCTTCCCCTTTTGGCCTTTCTATGAGGTGCAAGAAAAGGGGGTGGGGTAAAAAGAAAGTGGGATATATGCAGCTCTTGAGTACTTTGAAATCAATGGGATTGCATCAGTTTACACTTGTGGGTGAATTTGGCTTCTGAAGCGTTAAGGGTACCTTCTGTGGTATGGTCATAAGTTAAAGTAATGACAAGGAGAACTTTATTATTATTCATATTAATCATAGAGATGTTTAATGATAGCTTCCCTGCATTTACAATTTGAAGTTAGACCCAAGAAATAACAAAAGAATAACTGACAAGGATTATTGTTGGGAGAAAAGTAGTGAAGAAATGAAAGAGGATTCAAGGTGAGAAGCGGAATTTCCATGTAGTGATGAAAAGGAGAAAGTTGGATGCCTCATGGATTTTAGTTTTTTGGGGTGTTTTAATAGAATTTATGAAGGAATAAATTTTGTTAGAATGAAAGATTAAGTTGATAGCCCTGGAAGATTTGGACTGATTATTTGGATCAGAAGAGATTGGTTGCTTAGTATATGAGAACAGGGAGGCTACTGCAGGTATAGTGAGCAATGTAGGAGTTGGAAAGAAGTGACATAGGAAGCTTTGGGTTGTGAAAGGAGAAGTAGGCTGAGATGAAGGCAGGAACACTGTGCATGTCCTTGCTTTGTCTTACATCCTGTTTGTTTTTCAGCAGTTTTTATCACTGCAGGATAGACTTTGTGGAACTTCCCTTGATTTGTCTTTTTTTGGCTGTAAATTACCCCCCTTTCCTATTACATTCTCTCCTTCCTTTCCCCTCAGAGTGTAAAAGATTAATTTTACACACTCAGAGAATGCCACCTACACCAAATTTTCTGACCATCTTACACTATCTCTAATATGTCCAGCAGAAAGGATTTTGGACAGTTTGTCAGATATTACAAAAATGCAGACATAAATGCTTGGGACCCAGGCTATATGTAAAATGAGTCTTTGAACAGCATTGTTATATCTCACTCATTATTTGTAGCTATAATAGGTTTTCTATTGTTACATTCTCTACATTTCTGCTAAAATATGTCTATTTTTAAATGTATCTTAAAAGTCAAAATCTCTATGTTGGTACATGATTTATCATGCTTTTTTGAAGGGTTGAATTGTATATGTATTCATCTTTATTACTGAAGATTGAAATATTATAGATCCACTTTTATTTCTTTTATACTTTGATATTAAGATCCCTTAATGGGATCTTAGTCTTGTAAGACTAGTAGCACTATGGCATTCCATATTAGGTAAAAAGCATTCCAATGGATGATTCCTCCTGTCCTTCTCCCATCCTCTCCACCTCCACCAAATAACCATCATGGGTCTGTCCTCCTCACTCCATTGTAATCTATCATATCTGCAGTATGAGGTTAATGGGGTGGGGGAGAGGTAACTGTCTCATGTTTTGGATTTTTGTTGCATTTAATCCACCAAATATTGATAACTCTGACTCAGTGAAAGTGGGTCAAGTCAGAAACTATTAGCTATGTCTTCTGTATATGAATGAGATTTGCAGCTCTCTCACACTTTACCTGAATTAAAATGGAAATATATAAAACAACCATCATGTTTTTCTGTGTTTTGGACAGGTGACTCACTTTTCTATTGCTCTGACTGCCAAAGATTTTAATCCAGAGAAATATGCAGCCTTCACTAGGATATTGTGTAGGTCTGTATAAAAGTATATTAGTGCTAATGTTTAAATACTTTAGGTCTTGCCAAACTGGGAGACTGATATTGTCTAACAATATGACAGTTTGCTGGGATTCTATACTACAATTCGTAATTCAAACTATATAAATTCTAGGTCAGTGATTCATTAGAACTGGCTACTTTGTGCCCATGTGATAAAAATAAGAACATGGTCAAATATTCAACATATGTTACCATAAAAATAAAATTATTAATTTTTCATAGCTTTTTGTTCAAGAATATGTTTTAAAAATACAAATACTGAAAGAGCCTCTACGATCATTCTGTTTCACTGTTGCATAAACTATTTAGGTAGATTGTGACTTGGGGTTTTTTTTTTGGTTTGTGAATCTTTCTAAGCCTGTCCTATAAACTAACAGTCTTTCTAAATTATCTGAAAATTATAGTTGAACTTAAAAATAAATGTGACAGTCGCTTTGTAGGGAAACTAGAATGGAAGACAGCAGTTTACAACCATCTACAACACTATTTTTGAAATATTTTGTTTTGAGGTGCTAGGTACAGTGTCCTTACATCTGAATTCTTTTCTCTGAGGAAATTTCAAGTTCTGAGGAAGAGAAATGATTAACAAATGGATATTAAGAGGGGAAAGGGTTTTTTTTCCTGTCTTCAAAAGACAGACTGAGAGTTTCACATTTGTCCCACGTACAGCAGGTTTCCTGTCAGCCTTTTTTTGCTGATGTTTCTTTGATAATCATGATGTAAATGATCATGTGATCGGTATTTAAAAACCAGATGAGAAATATGAGGAATTTTGTTCTTCGCAAAAACAAATATTTTATAAAAATATTTGCTCAGATTTGATCTCTGTCTTCACATTCACACTGTATGAGTCCTTGCAGCTAGGCTTTTTTTCTTTTTAACTTTGAGTTTTATACTGAAACTGTAGCTCCCACTCATTAGGAAATCCTTATAAGAACATGAGTTGACCCTAGATCCAAAAAAACCAGACAAGCTTTTGTGCTTATGCTGAAAGGCTTTTTATTCTAGTATTTAAAACTAATATCAATCGTGTATAAAATCAGAATTTTTCCAAATAAGTGTTTTAGTGTTACCATGACCTTTTCATATGCCTGTTTTACACCATCAGACAAAAACTAAATATTTTCACTTTTTTAATGCAGAATCTACTTGAAGCATGGGAATCCGGTTAAAATGATGGAAAGTTACATTGCAGTTCTTACAAAGGGGATCTGCCAGAATGAAGAAAATGGATCTTTCCTCAGCAAAGATTTTGATGCCCGAAAGGCCTATCTTGCAGGTTCAATCAAAGGTTAAAAACAAATCTATATTCAACTGCTTTATATACCTTATTTAAATATGAAATCCACAATGCCATTGTGCAGCCATATAAAATAGATTTATATACCAAGTTCTAAATTCTGTTCTGATAAGTAACTAATATGAACTGTTTATATATATTCTGAGTATAGTGATATTTTAAATAATAATTTTAAAGAAATCTTGCCAGAAGATATACTTGTGATACCATAATCTCTTTCTTTCCTGTCTCTTAGATATAGTATCTCAGTTTGGAATGGAAACAGTTATCCTTTTCACTGCACTGATGTTAAAAAAAAGAATTGTTGTATATCACCCTAGAATAGAAGCCATCCAGGAGTTTACCAGGTACAGGTACATACCTGTCAATAAAAATGCATTAGGCCCTGATTCAAGAAAGCTAGTAGCTGGTCAGCTATTGGTAGCCTCTCATAAGGAAGATTCAGTGGAATCTAAGCATGTGCTTAAGTGCTTTCCTAAACTGGAGCCATAAAATAGAATGAATAACAGTAAAAATGATGATTCTACCTACCACGATGATATGAGGACCCTCAATTCTCTGTGTATGTCTCTGTGCATGCTGTCATGTGCAAGAGACTCTTAATGTCACACAATTTATATTTCTCTCTAAAACTTTACAGTATGAAGTGCTAAGTCACTGATTAGTACAAGAAAAAAAATGTACTTAGTTTCAAATGCTAACTTCATTTCCTTAGGACTCTCCCTGCTTTAGTGTGGCATCGACAGGACTGGTCAATTCTTCATTCGTATGTTCATCTAAATGATGATGAGCTGGAAGCATTAAAGACCTGTACAGGTATTGATAAATTACCAGTCAAATTTTGTTCAGAATGTTGATTTCATCTCTGTTGGAACAGCACCCTTTGGCAATACTGTCATGAGAAGTCAGTTACTATTTCCATCAGAAATTCATTTTTTGAAGATTTTTAATCCATACTGAGTTTAAATCTGTCAGAAGTTAGACTGTACATTTTTCCTTTTAAAAAAGTGCGTGTTTCATGTTAAATTACAGAGCAGATAAATAGTTCTATTCACGGTTCCATCCAGATGGATTGCCGTTCTCTCCCTCCCACAAGTAGCTGTAAGTGATTTTGTTTAGTTATTAAGAAGATGGGGCAGTCATTAAAGAGTATTGTGATGTAATCTGTAACCAAATATCACAAATTCTTGGGTATTTATTACCAAATAATCTTTTGGTAATCTTGGGGCTTCCTAGTGGACATGTTCACACAAAAGGAAAAGAAGAATTAATCTTTTATCTGTTAGTATAGTAGCTGCTTGGCTATTGGTAGCCTCACACAAGGAAAAAAAATAGCTCAACCATTGGGGAATGCTTAAAAAATATGGGAGGTTGTGGCTATGGAAGAATTAATACCGTAAGTATCTATCCAGCAAAATAGACAGAGGACAGCTAGATATTAAGATATTTAGTTACTTTCTATTCAGTACTCAAATTAGATTCACCTTAAGAAAACCTCACACCTGTCCATTTTTTTTAATATTAACATTTATAGCCATACATTAAATATGTGCGCACACAAATTTCACTCAATAAAATCACTAGGAACAACATAGGTGTTTGTAACGACACTCACGCTGTAATATGGGAATAACTTGTTAAAATAGATTATATTCCTGCATAACGTCTCTTTAAACAAAAGGTAAGTGTTGTAATGATTGTTTTATTTCTGATATTTACATGGCAAGGATTTGTAAACTTACTCAAATTTCATAAATAAATAGGTTTTCTTTTTTTAAAAAACCTGAGGAGGTAGGGAAGTGAGCTTGGTTCCTTTTGATATTTTGGGTCAGATGAACTGAAGGGCATAATGTGGTGTTACAGGAGGGGTTGGTAACGTGCCTTCCACCCAAATAAGATTTTGATCTTCGAACCGTGTACGTTGTTAATTATTAACTTTTCTTATTTTTTAGCTACAAAAAAGTAACTCAAAGTAGTAATGGCTATTTCATTTAAATTAACAAGAAGCAATTCACTGTAAAATTTGAAATTCTATTCTGACTGTGCTCCATTATGTTAATTGGTGGCTCTTTGTTATAAACACAAATGGACTTTACAAACTATAAGAGTTTGATTTGTGACTTCTGTTGAGTGTAGATGTTATATAATACATCAAAAGACCTTATGCTTATTTCCCCCTCCCCCAAACTGGACCCAACTGAGTGAACAAAGGACTTAGTGGTATTCTTAACGCTGAATTTCTTCACTTTTGTCTCTCCTAGATGATCAGTTTTATTGTTAACACATATTTTTAAAGTTTGACTATTTTACCATTAGTGTAGACCTCAATTCATCAAAGTTACTAAACCACCCTTCCGTAGAGAACAGGTGCTCTAATGGGAGGCATACTGAAATGAACCTAGTTGGCATATTATAAATCAGAAAACATTCTGCTGCCCCCACCGTCATATTCCTGACCCAAATAGCAGCTAAGGGCACCTTGATGGAATCTCTTAATCTATAGAACTTCCTTTATTTCGCTTTGGAAAGTGAAAACAGTTACATTTTAGTAGCAAGAAAGCTTTGAAACTGAAAACATAATCCTCTTCACGACCTATAGTGTTTGGTTCTTAATTTTTAAACTCCGTATGTCAAAAATGTGCCAGGGGCCTAATCAAATGCCCAAAGAAGTCAATTCACTTCAGTGGGTGCTGGATCAGGTCCTTAATTTTAAAACAGATTTTAGTTTATACTACATCTCTTTTGTTTTTAAATTTTTAATCAGAATTTGTTTTGGTAAATCTCTACAACCTAGGTTACATTGCTGGATTTATAGACTCCAATGTGAGCAATAGACCGGACCTGTATGATGTGTATGTGAATTTGGCAGATAGTGAAATTACCATTTCCCAGCAAGCAAAAGGTTGGTTGGCAGCATTTTTTGGGGGGAGGCGCATATGCTTTGTAACTCTGTGGACATAGAGCCAGGTTCAACAAAACCTTGGTCCTGTTTCCAGGCTAGTTCTGAGAAAGCAATTATTTTAGAACTTTTGTAGTCCTTCTCAGCTGGGAGCCTGGAAGGTCTTTGGTGAATCTGGGCTATAAGGTCGTCATGTACAAATGCCTAAGTAATGGACTTAGAGAGGGGTGGTCATGTGCATAATACACAAGTCTTAATTAAAAAATGTGACTGAGAAATTTCATGTTTTCATAAAGTTACATTCTAAACCATGATTGTGTCATGGTTTAGACACAACCATGGAATTGTAACTGAATCCAGTCTGGGACTAAGCCCTTACAAAAGTCTCTTCCCATTTTTCTTCCCATTTTATACCCTTTGGGTTTTATATCTCCTCTCTGTGATCAAGACAAATTGCTGCTTGCAAATCTGTCAGTGCATGGAGGATAAAACCTTTAGAGTAGTAGGAAATCTTACCTTGGTTTTATTAAAAATACACGAATTAATTTCTCATGGATGTCAAGCAATAGATAGAGATCATGATGATGACTCAGTATGGCTTGTCATCAATTTACCAGTTGACAGTTTGTCACTTAAATGCATTTGCACAATTCACTACTAAAAATTCATAACAATCCTTTAAAATAGTTATCAACTCTTATTTTTAAAATATAAAGAAAAGAGCCTGATGTTGGTTCACCTTTATTTATCTTTACTTTAAAGTTCTTTTATATAAGAACTTCAGCATACTTTCTGGAAACTAGCAGTATACTTGTATTTGTAATGCCACTGTAAGATCTAAAATATTTTGTTGTCTAATTGTACCTCTGCATAATAATTTTATCACAGTAAGAGTAATAAAGGAGATGTGATGAGAATACATCAAAATACAATAAAGTTCAAAGTACATTTTTTTGTGTGAAGTTCTATAGGCAGCCCTATTATTTCTCCTCCTACATAAATACTTTCAGGAAGCTGTATTAAAGAGAGCATATGAGCAAAGGTGAGAGGTGCCATTGTTACAAAACCTAGTGTCCTGTTACTACTTTTTTGGATGAAAGGTGCTATATGTGCAAAATATTATGTTCTAGTTGGGTTAGATGATCAGAATGAATGCATGATATATTTTCTTTACTCTCCAGAGGCAATGACAATGGGAAAATTGCACAAAGAAATTGGTCAACTCATTGTTCAGTCTGCAGAAGATCCAGATAAATCAGATAGTCAAGTCATTAAGGTTAGTCCGTTTTATGTTTAAACTTCTCCTTTCATTAACACTTTTTTTTAGAAAAAAAAAGAGATGCTGTAATGAAATGGCAAGTCTTGCTTCCCCCAAAATCAGTTGATCTGTTGCAATCTCTAGTTTATAAATACCACTATACATTGCAATTCTTAACATAGTTCTGCTATGAAGGCCTGGTTATAGTAGCATGTAAGTAAAGTAACTAAAACATTGTGTGTTGGCACCTCATGGTGTTGAAGAAATTCCAGACATTCCTTAGAATATATTTAACTTGCATTAAAATAAAATGATTTACAACGATATAAGGTTTTATAATCAGTTATTTGTTTCACTTACAGTATAACTTATTGGAAAAATTCATAGCTAACATTTTAAACCCTGAAATATGGCTTTTCAGATTTAAGATTGGGTTTCAAAATGCTATGTTTTTTCACTTGTTCTCACACCAGTAGAGTCTGTTAGCAATGCAATTATGCAATAGCAATAATAATTTATAGGCCCTGTGAAATGCTGAGTACTCCCAGATACCCCTGAATTAAATGTTCAGTATTTCACATGATTAGGTCAGAGGAAAATCTTCCAAATTTATCTTTTTTTAAATTTAAGCGGTAAATTGATGCATCCTGACCAATTATTTCCCCTGTAGTATAAGATACTAATACAAATATATTGGTGTATATTATTTATACGAAGGTGTTAATGCTAAACACTTTTTCTAGTACTGTATTCATACTTGCTTATTTAACTATTTTTATTTTAAGGATATTTCAATGAAGACAAAAGAAATTTTGACTAATTTGTCATCATTTACTGAAGTTTCTGATGATGGTGAGAAACCAACACTTAACTTTGAAGCTCTGAAACAAAAACGATTTCCACCAGCTACAGAAAACTTTCTTTATCATCTAGCAGCTGCTGAACAAATGCTTAAGATCTGACTTTGTTGATACACTTCAGTGTTGTGGACCAATATGAAACGATACCCTTTGCCATAAACTATGACTATCCAATACTTATATAAAAAACTAAAGGTAGCAAAGAAAATGTTACATTTTTCATGATGTAATGCAAAATATAGACATTTGACCTGGAACATGTGACTGCACATTAGGAAATATTTCTAGTCTTTTTACTTTTCCTTGACTATTACTTTATATACACACAGGCAGCTATTCAAAAGCACAGTGTGAGTTGGGCATCTAACTCTTATTTGTGCCTTTTGAAATTTTCACCCTTACTCTTGGTGGGAGTAGAAAAGAGGAGCAGAAATACTATAATGTTATAAAACTGGACATCGTAGTATAAACAAACTAAAATCCAGATACATTGAAAGTAACACTGAAAACTAAAAAATGGTTAGAGCAGTAAAAATATACCTATTTGTCGTGTTGCGTAGCCATAAAGTAATAGTTTTTCAGTAAGCAGTCTGAAACTAACTTTGCTTTGTAATCTTCTGGGAAGAACTTAAATTCTTTGTAAGGAAACGTACTTTCTGAGCCAAACATCCAATGTTTCTGCAGAAATGTCCATGAAACCAGTCAAAAGTTCTGCAGTAATACCTTTGTTATATGAAAAATAGAACTTTTTCCTGGCCTTTGCACAGATGAGTGTAGCATGTGGTTTTACATAGAGATTTTACACTTATGATTAAAAAAAAATAGTAATCCATATTTATACCATTAAAAAAAAATGAATGTTTGGTATCCTGAAGCTGTTAGAGCTCCTCATTAACTAAGCAATATTAATTTGAGAGAGATTTTTGTTTATGTATTGTAAACTAAGGAAGTCTATTTTAGAGTATGGATAAGGAATTAGGCATCTAGCTATAAAAAGCTACTTATTAGTTAGTCTGCGAGAATTACTGCCATTATTCCCTATTTTCAGGGGTGTATAATCCTTCAGATATTTACTCTGGACAGAAACTTTGCAGTTAGTCTAAATCTAGAAGCATTTTTTTAAAATGAATAGCACGTGTCTTGTGTTTTACATATCAATGCTCTTTGATTTTTTTCCCATCTGTATAACTTAAAGGTCGATTTTTAATGGTCAAGAGAAGTTTAAAGACCTTATAGAAAGAAATGCAGTTAAGGCCTGATCCTTAAATCCTTTGAAGTCAGTCTTTCCATTGACTTCAATATGCTTTGGATCAGGTTTTTGGCTCAAGCATCTATATAACTACAGGATTAGTATGAAAGATTTTTTTCCATAGATTTTTTTTCAAAAAGAAAAACGCAAGCTTTATTGAAATAACATGAATAGTTTAGAATAACCACAAAAGAGCAGAGAAGTTCTCATTTGCAAACTAAATATTTTATATTTAATTATTTTCTTTTATGTGCAGCCTTGGAAACTCTTTAGTTGTAATTCTCTTATTGTTGATTCAGATCTATCATTCCAATGTTTTTATATGAAAACAAAGGAAACTTAAATTTGCACTTCAGGAATTACACCCATAGCAAAGTTATGCCTATAAAAATTATGATCTTATTTTTCCTGAACACCCCCTGCCCTGGGTATTTCATGTAAATTGTGCTTGAATAATCATGGTCATCAAAAGTCATAGGCTTCAGCTCTTAAATTACAATAAAATAATATAAATGTTTAGTAACCTGGTAGCCTAAAACATTTACAATATTTCAACCACAATGTCTAATTTAAAAAGAACTGTGTTGTGTTTTTGTTATGTTGAATGCACAATAAGGTGGTGTAAGCAGACTCTTGTAGTAGGTGAGAGAGAGAATTTCAGTGGCAGGTGTGCAAAATTAGATAAAAATTCTCT
>ML675609.1:49018414-49245494 GCA_007922155.1 Mesoclemmys tuberculata | reverse complement strand
GGAGAGAATTGGGCTTCTGAACTTGTATGAAGTAGTGTCACCTGTATTACTCCGACCTTTATTCCATACATAACAACAAAACCGGTCTAGATCATAACTCGTTTATTGTGCTAACTTTCAAAGGGACAGATTGCAATAGCCTCACTGAAATTTAACTTATTCTTCCAGAAGTCAGTGAACTGTGTCTTTCTACCCGTATCTTTCTTCCTAATTATTTTTTGACACCTACAGGTTTCATAAGGGTTAAAAGGAGAATCAGCAACCCTTTCTTAACCAAGTATGGTTCTGTGCTGAGAAGTTACAGCGTGAGATTCCATGTTAGTTCTGATTTCCATATTGCATATGTTCAGCCTACAGATGATACAAAACTACTCAAGATAGTTAAGCCAAAAGCAGAGTGTGAAGAGTTAGGCTTAGTACACACTTACCAGGAAATTCGGGAGCAGTCAATGGGAGTTACGGAAGCTCTGTACAGTAGCTTGCACAACTCAGATCAATTTACTAAATCCTCTACTTTGCGCCATCTCCACTACGCTGCGTTGACGGGAAATGTATTCCCGTCGACGCAGTGCTACCCCCTTTTGAATTGACTTCTGGATCGATTGAGTGGGCCTTCAGATCCGGATAGACTGATTCCATGGTGGCAAATTTGCCGCCATCAGTGTGTACATACCCCCACAAAGGAATCTCACAAAACTGGGAGACTGGGCAACAAAATGGCAAATTAAATTCAGTGTTGATAAATGCAAAGCAATGCATATTGGCAAAAATAATCCCAACTCTACATATAAAACATTGGGGGTCTAAGTTAGCTGTTACCACTCAAGAAAGAGATCCTGGAGTCATTATGGATAACTCTCTGAAAATATCCACTCAATGTGCACTGGCAGTCAAAAAAGCTAACAAAAATTGGAAATCATTAGGAAAAGGAGAGAGGACAGAAAATATTGTATTGCCTCTTTATAAATCTATGATATGCCTACATTTTGAATATTGCATGCAGATCTGGAAGCCCTGTCTCAAAAAAGATATAGTAGAATTGGAAAAAGTACAGAAAAGGGCAACTAAAATGATTAGGGGTATGGAAAAGCTTCCATATGAGGAGAGATTAATAAGACTGGGACTTTTCAGCTTGGAAAAGAGATGACTAAGGGAGATATGATAGAGGTCTATAAAATCATGATTGGTGTGGAGAAAGTAAATAAAGTGTTGTTTACTCCTTTTCATAACACAAAAGCTTGGGTCACCAAATGAAATTAACAGGCAACAAGTTTTACACAAACAAAAGGAATATCTCTTCACACTATTCAAACCCTACTCTGAAGAATGAATTTACTCATAGGTTTTTCTGTGGTGCTTATCACGGTAATAGTGAAATGCTTCACAAAGATGAATTTCTTTTCACAACACCCATGTGAGGTGAGGCTGTATTATCCCAGTTTTGCAGCTGGGGAACCAAGAAACAGAACGATTAAAAAAAATATCCATTAATTTTGGGTGCCTAATTTGAGATGCCAGGGGCCTTATTTTTCAGAGGACTTTGCATTAAATAGCACTTTATAGGTTTAAAGTTACAGCTTCCATTATCTTCAGCTGCAGCTGTGAGTGCTCAGCACTTCTGTAAATCAGAACCCAGAATATCAAGTTGGCACTCAGAAAACGAGAAATGCACAATTAGGGAGAAAAGATGGTGAGTGACTTGACTAGCATCACATACGAACTCTGGCAGAGGCAGGGATAGAATCAAGTTTTCCAAGGCAGCATTCAGCTGCCTCAACCATGAAGCCATGCTTTTGTCTTCCTGTAATCCCCTACATACCTTCCAAACTGGTGTCCTACAGACAAAATCTCCTTCACCACACAGCCTTGTTCTATCTCCAGAGCAGGTCCATCCTGTGCACTTAATGAAGAAGGGGGAAAATAAGTCTGTGATCATGTAATTTGAGTGTATCTTGATGCATGTGCCTAAAATGGTTGATTTCAGTTTGCACAGGCAAACTATTCTAATATTTTCCAACTTTGGACTGCTTGACTTTGAAACTTTAATGTTCCTTGTGACATAGTTTTGTGTGTAATTTCATAGGCTTTTAAAAAAAAAAGCAGCACTCTAAAAGGACAACTTCCATCATCTGGCATCATAGTGACAACCCCATAGCTCATCAGTAGGGTTGGAACTTTTAGATTCACTGCACAGCCCTCTGCCACTTGAGCTAACAAAGTAAAGGATAGCAGTAATGGGCTATCATTCTGTATGTGGACCAGCATTAGAGAGAAATGGGACATTTCTGCTAATGGATTTCACAGATATTTGCCGACTGAGCAAAAGAATGATGAGACTCAAGAATCTTGTCTTCCAGTGGACCCAGATTCTTCTCACTCATAACCTCTTCTGCCTCACCTCTTCCCGTATGTCCCAGGCTTGTCTTTTCCCACTCCAGCTCCTTCCTGTCACATTGTCGACAGCTATCCAGTCTCAGTCTCCACCGCCTAGGCTTCTCATCACAGTCTCCTTGCCCAGTAAGTCCTAGCCTCAAGTCTCTGGATTCCCAGTCCTCCCAGTACTAGTTTCCTTGCCCAGGCAGCTTCCCTCACTGTAATCTCCAGTTATACCTGCCTGTGTTGCCTGCTCTGCCTGACTCCCAATCTCCCTCCCCAGATCCTTGTCCAATCTCAATACCTCCCCCCTGTACCATGCCTTGTTCCAGTCCTCATACCCAGCCAGTTTTCCCCCTACACCTTAGCTCCTCATCAGATCTGTCTCCCCCCCACCATCCCCACCTCACTGGTTCTCACTCTCTGTCTTCCTGGTTCCTCATCTGATCTGTCTCCTCCCCTCACCAAGTGGCTCCCAGTTTCCCACACCACATTTATTCATAATTGACTTTGAATCCCAGCCTGTTGCAATCCTTCCCTGTCCTAGATGTCTAACCCAGTTTGTCACAATCACCACTGGTCCTAGTCATTTTGCCTACCAATCCCAGTCTTTCCCCCAACTCCTAGTCTCAGTTTACTTCTCCCACTAGCACTCTCCAGTTCAACCCTCCCCCCACCCAAAAGCAGGTCTGTCTCTCAACCCTCTACACGTGAAGCAGGCAGCTTTCTCCCCCACGTTGTCTGGGTCCAGCAGAGGGTCACTGGGAACACAGTATAGACAGGTGTCCCTGGTCTCAGTTCAGGTGCCTTGACCCAACGTGTCGTAGCAGCCCAGAGCTGTATTTGTTGGCCAAGTCTTGCTCAGCCTTAGCCTGAAACATGCCCAGGGTGGAAACTTCCGATAATTTTAGCTGCTAAAATGTAAATCCCTAGTGAATGGTGCAAATGCAATTTTTCCAAGACTTCTAAGTTGACCAAGCTTGGGCAGATATTCATTGAGGTGGCAAAGGGCACATCCTTGACCCAAATGGCATCCCCTGCCAAATTTTTCGTCCTTGCTTCCAACTATTAGAGCTTTTCAAAGAAAAGGTTGCCAGCATTATTTTAAGATTGCAAATCAATTAATTTTTCTCGTTCTTGGTAATGGTGCAGTTGTTTTGGCTAAAATTTTCCACTAGTCTGATGCAACACCTGGCATGGAAGATTTTAACCTTAAATGGTTAAAGTTGGGCCCAGTTATAAGAACTGAAAACAGGGTTTGAAATGTATTGGGCAACTCTAATAATAGGTGATGCTTCTAGCTCTGTGTATAGTATGAGACTAATTTTCCACACATGAAGCTGCAATTGTATCATTTAGATTACTACATACTGTAACATATTAACATATGATGCCAGAGGATGTTAGCATGTTTAGAATTGCCATGGCAACTAAACCGATTGTGTCATCTTCATCTTTGAGCGGTGAGTGTTAACGAGGGGAGTCTCCCAGGAATTGGTTCTTGGTCTTACGCTATTTAACAGTTTGATTGATGACCTGGAAGAAAGCAAAGTCATCAGTGATAAAGTTTGCAGATGACACAAAAATTGGGGAAGTGGTGAATAATGAAGAGGCTAGGTCACAGATTCACAGCAATCTGGACCACTTGATAAACTAGGTGCAAGCAAACTATGCGTTTTAATACAGCTAAATGTAAATATGTACATCTAGGATCAAAGAATGAAGGTCATGCTTCAGGATGGGGAACTCTATCCTGGGAAGCAGTGACTTTGAAAACAATTTGGGGGTGTGATGGATAATCAACTGAACATGAGCTTCCAGTGTGACCGTGTGGCCAAAAGAGCTAGTGTGATCCTGGGATGCATAAACGGGACTCTCAGGTAGGAGCAGAGAGGTTATTTTGCCTCTGTATTTGGCATTGGTGTGACTGCAGCTGGAATACTGTGTCCAGTTTTGATGCCAGCAGTTCAAGAAGGATATTTGTAAATTGGAAAGGATTCCTGAGAGTTATTAGAAAACATGCCTTATACTGATTAGTTTAACAAAAAGAAGGTTAAGGGAAGACTTGATTACAGTTTATAAGTTTATGCATGGAGAACAAATATTTAATAATGGACTCTTCAATCTAGCATAGAAGAGTATAAAATGATCCAATGGCTGGAGAGTGAAGCTAGACAAATTCAGACTGGAAATAAGGTGTACATTTTTAACGGTGAAGGTAATTAACCATTGGAACAATTTATCAAGGTTATGATGGATCCTCCCTCACTGCCAATTTTTAAACCAAAATTGGATGTTCTTCTAAAGATATGCTTTAGAAATTATTTTGGGAAAGGTCTATGGCCTGTGTTATACAGGAGGTCAGTCTAGATCAGAGCTAATCATTTATTTTTTGTCAAGGTCCAAATTTCTTGGTCAAGGTATGAGCAAGGTCCAGACTCTAGAGAAAATAATACAAACAAAACAATAATAAGTAAATAAAAAGATTTTGCAGTCTGTTAAAAAAGTGTCAGACAATCCAGAGTTGGCCACAGTCCACTTATTGACTACCTCTGCTCTAGATGATCGCAGTGCTCCTTGGAGGCTGGGTCCACAATAACAGCAGCAAATTCGCTGCCGTCAGATCGATTGCTCTGGATCGACTGAGCGGTCTGTGGAGACCCGCTCAGTTGATCCAACAAGTGACACAGGAAAACCAGCCCGGTAAGTGGTGTAGCGCTGCGTCGAAGGGAGCGCTGTTCCCTTCGACACAGCGCAGCGTGGATGGCGCGCGGAGGAGACGCTGCAAAGTTGCGTATCTCCTGTCAACTGCTGCCGAATCGCAAAGGTAAGTGTAGACCGGGCCTGAATCTAGGTTTGTTTAGCCCTGGTCTATTATAGTGCTTTTGCTTTCTAAATTGTTCATGCTCGATTTTACTGTGGCGACTATAAAACATGTAAAACAAGTATATTCTCTTGATAGCAATGGGAGTTACATATGTGCATCAAGAGCATCGGTCAGCCCTTTCTGAGTTCACCTTTAATGTGTGAGAGTGTAATTGTAGGATTTATTAAGACTTTACTTTAGCAATTAAAACTGTTCCCCTCCCTTTGAAAATGATGGATTTTGAAAGGCCAAGGTACTAGTTTTATTAAAAAATAAATAAAAAATATATAGCTAATTGATCCCTAATGAGTGAGCTGGTCTAAATATGCTACTCACTGTCACCACAGTCCTTTTATAAATAGCCACATCAGTGAACTCTCACCATCATCCCTGTAGTACAATGTTTGCTGCCATTGATGTATGAAAAGAGCTTTGTTTTTCTCTCTACCACTACTTGAGGTTTTTACATCACGTTCCTTTGGCGAACTGTGTAATACCACTGATAGAATACACTGATATCCTCTGTAGAAGTAGCAAAATCTCTACTGCCATTCTAAATATACTCAGACAAGAGGAAAAATAAAACAGATTTTGGAATGCAGCACTAATAAGTGGTAGTCAGGGTGTAACGTGTGTAACATGATTAGTATGATATGAAACATTCCTTGGGCCTCCTGGTTTAGAGTTTTCCTAACATGCCACAAATTCACAAAAATAGCTATTTTCCTACCAGCTTCTTTTGTGCCTTCTTGGATCTGAGCCTCTGCTTTTCTATAATGATGAATTGTGAGGGAGCTACAAAGTAAGAGAAAATGAGAACTTCAGATATAAGATGGCAGGGGCCTGCCTTATGCTATCTTCTCTTTGAGGCAATGGCAAAGACAGGGCTGAAGATGCTAATTTGGGAGTGATTTTTTTAGAGTTTATTTCTGTAAAATCTGCAAAATAATTGATTAGCTGTAGGCATTACCACCTGGAGCCTGTGTAGTCCCACACCTTGCAGAGCTGCTTCAATAATGGAGTTGAGAGCCCCCTGCTAAGCATGACTCTGCTGTGTTCCATTTGCCATACAGTTTCATAATCAGATACCATGACCGCTGGATACTCTGCCAGTTATCTGATAGCCTCCTGTAGCTCCTCACCTTCTGCCTCACAAGAGACCCGTTTGTTTCTCCTTGCCACTCTGAATTACGTGGGGAGACGGTGAATAAGGGATAAGAAACAGGTTAGAGATTAATCCATGCTATCTTCCCCAAGCATGTTTTCAACATGTTCCCCTTTCCCACCATAGAAACGCCTCCACAGACTTAAGAGGAGCAGCTCTCACTCACCATCCTCTAGTAGTAGAAACACATGTTGAAGTTGCTTGAAGCAATAAGGTAGGCACTGTGCCTTCATTCTTTTCTCTAGGGAGGTTTTCAGCAGGCCCAGCTAGTTTGGATGAATACAGCCACTTTGTAGAAATAAGGGTTTATTTCTAACCCCTCTCACCATAGAATCAGAATACACTTGCTATCTTCTTTAAGTCTGACCCAAAGCCCACTGCAGTCAAGGGTAAAAAAGTCTCTTTGATTTCAGTGGACTTTGAATCAGGCCTCAAAACTTTCATCTGAAGAGTGAATTTCACAAGAAGTCCATGAGATTTGTTTTGCAGTTCTTTTCTGAATACCCTCTCCCTGAACAGCTTCCCCGTAAAGCTTAAGCAAAGTTGTGTTACCATCAGGGTTGCACTGTTTTTAAATCATCTCATTCACCAATAAACCCAACTTGATTTATTTTTTATCTCTTGATCAAATCTATTGAATTCTGCTTTTAAAGGGGGAGGGAGGAAATAATCTTGTTTTTATATCAGGATTCAAAGTCATCTCCCCAGTCAGAAATATTAATACTACATTGCTACCTGAGAGTCATTAAGTGTGAAGCAGCATTAAAAGCTTTGTGAGAGAGAACACATCCCCTCCCCAACTGATCCTTCTATCAGTCATCTTCCCTCAGTATTTCAAAAGAGGGAGCAATGGAAAATAAAGACACTTCTTTTAAGTAATGTCAGTTATAGATTTTAATAAGTAGGTAATCAACCAATCATTGGGAGAGAAAGGTGACAATGCTGATTGTTTCTGATGAATACAGTGATACAATATTTTTTTTCTTTCTGGAGTTAATCACATTGAAAGTATAGGCATTATTAAAGTATTTTCACACACAGGATTGTATGGGGGATCTTGCAAATGCTTTAGATGAGTCTGTCCATTTAAAAATGTTCTGTTCCAAGTCCAATTTGAACCCCTCACTCCCACCCCCTGTCATAACCCATGACTTCATTATTCAAAATACAGTAGACATTGATTTAGGTTTGAGGTCTTGAATGGACATATAAGTTCGGTTTGATCAAAAAGCACACTTACAATAAATTAAAGGCATTCCCTAAACTCCCCTGCTGTAAAAAAGCTGAGTTTCTTCTGTGGCTGACAAAATCTCTGTTTCAAGATAATCTCTTTTTATCTGAAGTAGAAACAAGAGGATTAGACTGACATCACTAGGGTTGCTTTGTGTCCTAACATATACATCTACACCAAACTTTACATAACTTAAAACATGTAGCAAAGTGTAATTAAAATAAGACTGACTGAGGGGTGAGTTTTGGCTGCTGTTTTTTAAGTTATTTTCCATACATTTAAAGGAGAAATGCATTATCTTGATCACAGTGTAATCTTTAACTTTGAGTATCGGACAGTTGCCACCTGATATATTTTTTATATATACAAATAAAAAAGCTCTTATACTGTAACTGATAACTTCCAATCTGGGGTGAGTAAATCATAAAGAGGAAAAAGGAACAAGTCACTTGTACATTCATTATATGACTTTTCAGAAATTCCATCTAACTCTAGTCTACCTTTTGTCACTGTAAGAGGTGTAGCAGGGTGCATCTGACCTTTAACATTAGTAAGGGAAGCCTCCAGGACCCGTACTATCCCATGTTAGGGTTTTCTGGAAGCGTTCCTCTGCAATAGGGAACAGGATTGCCAAGGGAGAAAAAATGATCTTAGAAAGAATCCCGAACTCCTCTGTCTGTTCAGGGCACAAGAGTGGAGTTCCAAGGTGCCAGCTGGATTGGAACTCCCTCTGAGAGACTGCTGGGTGTCTAGTTTCCAACACTGGTGGGACTAGTTTAGAATCTAGGAAGGTATGCTGGGAGGGGAGTGAGGTATTGATTTATGCGTTTCCCTTTGTTTGGAACAGGGGAAACTCAGGGAGTTATAAGGAAGAGAATGTAGCCCACCCGCTTGTCTGATATACTGGCTTTCAGTTTGTGGAAAAAAGGACTGTCATGATAAGTAAAGTCTCTCCAGAGGGCCCTTGCCAGAACTGGAAAGAAAAAAAAAACCCTAGCAGGAGAATTTTGGTTAATCACAGTATTGTTTGCTTCAGCCTATCATGGTGCATTGAGAAGACTTAATTTGAATGATGTACGCATGGTAACTACGCTCAACACACTTTACTTGTACATTGAAACTAAGCCCACAGAATCTGGCAAGCTGCATCACAATTTAAAACCATAGATCTACTTTGAGTACTGTAGTAATTTTAATCCTGCTGATTTCTGCTTCTGCATCTTAAAGTGTTGGCAGTAGTCAGATATGCAGCAACCAGTCCTAAAAGGTTATCTAGAGAACAGCAGAAACACAGTTTGGATAAAATGACTTACCTCTCCCAACTGTGGGAATACACTAAAGGAAACTGGTAGCAATGCACCCATTGATGAAACAGTTAGAATCAGTCTTAGCGGAGCCAAAGCATGTGGATTTTTGAGTAAAAAGTTTGTGCTGTCAAAAGAGTTTGGAAGATCAATTATTGTTCAAGGTAGATAGGACATGCTTAACTGTCAAACCAGAATAGCCAGTGAAACAAAGGACATTAAATACTAATTTTACAGGGGAAAAATTAAAGCTATCATGCTGTAGTAAGTGAAATAAATTTACATTCCCTGCTTGTTTCACCTTTATTTTATAAACTAGCTTCTTGCTATTCCCCTGCTCCCTACTGTGTGTGTGGTTCTCTTTACTATTATTTTGGGCCTGGATTCTGCCTTATTGTCCACATATGGATGACAATTCAGGACTGGGAAATAAGCAGCAACACTTAAAGGGAAGACAGAAGATACCATTACAGTTTGACATGTCTCATCCTTTAACTCAGATTTTGTTCTTGGCTCATGTTGTCTGTTGTTGTTATATTTAGCTAATTCTTGGAAGCATGATATTTTCACATTGTGCAAGTTATTAAACGGCTGGATGTTTTTATTAATTATATCACATTAGTGCTTAGGAGCCTCACCCAAGGATTCTTCTGGTGTAGCTCCCAAGTTCACTTAAATTCCTTCCTTGGCATTGTCTACACTGAAAGCCTACACTGTAGCACAACAAGTAAAACTGCCCAAGCAGAAAAATAAAAGCAAGCAATGAAATCAGAATAAATATTAGTCAGTAAGGATTCTAATGCCCTTCCTTGCTGTGACCAAAAGCACCCTGTATTCACACCCTACACAGTACTGGAATAATCTTTGTACAAAATATGCCTTGTGATGTATCACTTGAAAATGAACAACTTGCTGTTCATTAGTATCATGGTGAAATGTATGTAGCAACATTATATATTAAGTTATGAAAGCCCCCCATATGATGATCTTACGACATGATCAAAACCACACAGCCCTGCCCAGGCAAGTGTATCTTGAAGGATGAAATGTGTGTTTACCTCAATTTAAATGTAAGTAGTAAACAGGGTCATTGAGACAGGGAGAGGAGATGGCAGGAGATAAAGCAAATATGCATTTCAGCAAACAGAGATGAGAAGAAAGAGCCTAGAGGCTCCTTAACCACCAGACTCCATGTCACCTTCTTTACTGTTTGAATAAACTTTGCTTTGAGGGGTAACCCTCAGAAGAATCCACTTCAAAAGTTAACTAGACTATTAAAAAAAGGGGTAGAAAACTCCAATGGATCTTCTCTTCATCTACGAAGACAAAGAAACTAGCCCTGGGACTTTGGTGGGTGGGTGGAAATGAGAAGGGGGGGAAGAAAGATCCTGACCTGAAAATTTGGTTGGCCATGTTGCTGGTAGTAAAGATTTTACCTTGAGCCAAGTTAGCTTGTTAAGTTTTAGCTACTAGAACACCTTTTATTTTTATTTCTCTTGCAACCATTTCTGACTTTAATACCCGATACTTGAATTAACTTAAAATCCTATCTTCTTTTGTTAATAAACTTGTTTTATTTTGAATCTAAGCCAATCCAGACCTGCGTTTAAACTGAACTGTTTGATAACTCCAGTTAAAGCAGCAAACAGATGAATATTCACCCTTTACAGGGGCAACTGACCTTTATATCTGAACTGGCTGGGAGAGGGCTGGACAGTGCAGAATTCAAATTTTCCCAAAAATGTATGACTGGGAGTTTGTTGGGGGTCATGCTGCAAATGGTAACCAGGGCTGGTGGAAGCCAGAGAGCGAGTAGTGTGGTGCTGACAGGCTGCTGGGGTCAGAACTGCTAGGCCACTGCTATAGCTATACACACACACTGAGGGTGTGACCTGCATGCTCTTTGACTGGTTGTGAGCAGCTCAGATTGGCAGCTGCAGCAGGAAAGCTTTGTGAGGCACCCAGGGTTGCAGGGCAGGCAGTGACAACCCCTCAGTGTTCTTGACTGCACCCCAAAACTTGCCCGCCCACCCTCTTACCCTTTTAGTAGCACCTCTTACCCTTTTATGCAGTATAGAAGAGACTCTGGAATAAGTAATGCTGCCCCAAACAAGGCTCCTCTTGATAAAGCTGTTTCTTCTACTGCCTAAGAAAAACATGATTTGAGTTAGAGCTACCTGGTGCGCCCATGCTGCACTCATGCGGCTTCGCTTTTAGTCTTGGTAACTTATTATTTGTATTACCATAGCTAGTCACGGAGTAGGACCCCATTGCATTAGGTGCCATACCACTCTAGGATTTCATGCAACAGTTAAGTGAAGGGTCAAAATGTTAGGCAGGATTTCTTTCAAAAATGGAAGCTAAGTCCTTTCAAATAATGAGTGTCCCCATTATGGCTTGTGTGTTCTCTCAAAAAAGGGAGAGCCCCGCTGATGCATTATACAGCTCAACTGACATGGCTCTTATTTTAAACTATTAATTTCAAAAGTAGCCTGACTTTTAAAAAGATACTGAGCTCTGCCTGATCCCATCGATTCAAAGTGATCCATCTCCCCCTGCATCCCCTCCCCATCTGCAGCCTTCTCTCTCCTTTTGTGGTGGTTTGAAGGAAGAAATGCCTCTGCTTGTGCCAATGAGGCTGGCTATCGCACTGGGATCGAGGGGGCCTGTTAATGGCACAAAGGTGGGCCCAATGTAGTTTAAGGGAATTTGTCCAAGTCCACAGAGCAAATCAGTGGCAAAACTGGGATTAAAACACAGAAATTCATGGCTCCAATGCAGTTAATTCACTCTATTCTCAATATTAAGTCCAGCTTTTCATTGGGAGGGAAAAACAAATCAGCATGCTAGTATCCTGTTTAGCCTACCTTCATTCCAGCTTTTTTTGACACGCCTACGACATTCCCGTTCTTGTCCATAACTTTGATTCCCTTCTCATACTCAGTACCTCGGGCAACCAACACATTAAATGCACCCAGGCAGGCTGTAAAAGTAAAAAGCTTTTGGGTTTGTTTGTTTTTTTAAGTTGTTTTCCCCAACTTAGATTTCACCAATTCAATATTAGGACATGTACAATTAATGCACATTTTAAAATTCCAGTTTTGCAGCTAGCAATGTGATATCCTGAGATGAACCCCGTGCCTGGCACTTTTGAACAACCCAAGAAGAGACCAGTCCTTGAAAATCCATCTTATTTTCTACAACAAATCTTGAGCATCCTGGTACAAGAATGTGTGCAGTTCTGCAAACTCTCCTATGGCAACAGACCCCTGTTCTCACCTCTCTGAAGTCAGTGGGGCTCTATGTAGGTCCAGAGAGGAACAGCTTGCAGGATCTGGTCTTAGTATTCCATTAATGGTCATGTAGTAATAATATAAATAAATAATACCTAGTTGTTACATAGTGCCTTTCATCTGGAGAACTTAAAGGCGGTCAGAATCATTACCCCCATTTTACAGATGGGACAACCGGGAGGGGGAGTGACTTGCCCACGGTCACCCTGCAAACTAATGACAGAGATAGGAATTGAACCATGGTATCCTAGGTCCCAATCTGCGGCCCGCTGCACTAAGCTACACTACTCACTGATAAGATCCATAGAACTCAATTATGTACTTCATTCCCCAGCTGTATAACGATAATGAGCCTCAATGCTTTAATTCAGAGTAGTCCCAGTCACCTGGTACACAATACGAGTATTTTATTTTCCTTCTGGATTTAGCAATGCAGTGTTTTAAAATATCCAGCTTCTGAAAGTATCAGGCACTGAAAAAAGCTTTGTGATCTTAAGCGAACGACACAAGGGGATACAGAATATGAGAAGTTAATAGTTCAATGGGTTTTCAGCTTTAACTGACATAACAAAAGTGTTACCAAGAATAAGCTCTCAACTCTCAAAGTGACTGAAAAGCTGTGAACAGCTGCATGGTCCAGACATATCAGGGAAGTCCTTTTTGAAATCTTAGGTTTATCTTTTCATTAATTTTTTGAAGCACTGTTCAATAAAGTAGTCAGCACAATACATAGCTCTTTTCAAGCGCTTCAACCAATAGTCACTAATTACCCTCAGCATTCCTATAATAAATACGTTTTCAGATGAGAGGACACAGGTCTAAGCGACTAGTCCAAGGAAGAACAGTCAGTGTCAGAACTTGAAGTAGAAGTCAGGAGTTCCTGACTCTCAGTCTTTTCTTTTCTATTCCATCCAAAGTGGGCTCCTAAGTAGATCCGACAAACACGTTTGGGAAGCCACTTGCCCTATCACATTCCATGTTCAGACAGGATGACATTTGTTATACCTTATAAATTTCAGGTAAGAAAAGATGGACACTTCCTTTTAATGGCAATGGGTAATGACAAGCCAGTAACCAACACAACATTCAGCCATTCAATTACAGGCCAAGGTCATGCCTGGTGAAATTTCATGAACCTCAATGGAATTACGACAGTGACCAATTTAGCCTGATAGCCATACAACGTTAACCTGCTGTAATGAGTCACACTCTTTTCATGACAGTGGCTGCAGGGATAATGTCTTCACCAACAAAGAGGTCTCATATCAGAGAAAAATCTGTGACACATCCATGCACAGTCATTTATTTTCTCAAGAGAAATGGTTGCAAGTCCTGTATATGGAGGAAAGGAGAATTCCCTAGGATTTTATGATAGTTTACAACGCTGGCCTTTAAACAGAGACTGCATAATGGCTAGTTAGAACTTTCATTATCTTTCATACAGAAAAGAAAGTACCCAATGAAGGCAGGAGGCGAAGACTAAGGGCTATATTCTGGTTTGGATCTATGTAAGGATATGAAAGTTTTACAGGCAGATTGATGGCAGCACATGTCCTGTAATGGATACGAGAACAAATGCACAGCTATTTGTTTTTGATTTCCTTTTACTCACCAAGAAGTGGAATGGGTAAAATTTTTCCGAGGAACATCTGCACAGAAGGATTAGTCAGTCTTTGTTTTATCATGATATAGCGAGGAAATGTCTAAGAAATTTGGAAGAAACACGCATACTTTGTTAAAAATCATACCAATACTGAAAATTGAGCCACAGATTGGAAAAAGAGAACAACCTGTGGCTTTGTATTTTCAATGTTATTGATAAAACTAGTCTGTTAAAAAAGGAATCTGGTTTAACAATTTAAAGGAGAACAAATTTTCTCTAATTACTGGGGGTTTGGGGATTACACGTTTAGAGGAGAAAAAAATGAAACCTTTATCAAACTATGGTATCTAGGTGTGGAAAATGAACTAAAAATCATCTAAGTTTGCTTATCAATACATGTCACCACACAAACAAAGTTTTACCCACTGCAGTGTAATGCAATAAATCTTAGATATGTTTGTCGTGCATTTGAATTCAGTGGTGATTGAACAGCTCTGGAATCTGAAATCCTCATAAATCTAAAACCTTGAATCTGATAACAGACTTGAGGTCAAAACCCTCAGAACTAAACATTCCCAAACTTGGTAGCTTCAAATTCAAAACTTTACCAAGGCTTGGGGCATTTAAATTCAGTCAGTTATACATGTAGGTGTGAGCTAAAAAATTGGATCTTGAACCTAACTAGTAATATTTCATGATGACTTGCTAAATTAGTTTATGTTTTGTAGAACCAACATTCATTCTGTGATTTCTTCTCTATTTTCTAGAGGTAGAGAATGATAAAAACAGAATTTAATACTAACAGGAAAAAAAGCTACTAAAGTCTAACCTCAGAGGAGGACGAGTAAGTAGCAAAGGTAAAGGCTTGCATTCCTGATCAAGAACAACAGAGGTTGCAATGTTCTATACCCAACAGGACTGGGAGGAAACTAGCAAGGGTGAATTTGGGTTCTGGAAGAACTGACTTGGAGGGAACGAGGCCTTGTGACAAGCCCATTATCAGTCTCCCAAGCCAGAGTATCAGAAAGTAGTTATTGAGATCATGCAAATACATACTCCCAAAAATGCTGCATAAGAGATGGCTCCTGCGGTCCAGAGAAGTCGCTTTTCTGAAAATGTAATTTCCTAAAAGTCAGAACACACACACACTATGTAAATACAATTTCATCAGCTCATGTTCAAGATGGTATCACACAACTAAAAACAATAATAATTTTTAAAAAACCCACATACTTCAGCTTTAGCTGCAGCATTTCCATTGGCCATGGTGAATCCAGCAGTGTATGCATGAAACAGCAACTGCAGGAAAGAAGAATGTAAACAACAGTGCATTTTTGGATCTAGGATAACAGACTTACAACTGTAAAATGAAAATGGTTGTTACCTGCCAAATAAATGTTTGCTTTGCTCCTCTGTGTTGTATGAAGCTAGCAAAAAACTAAGAGGAAAACACCAAGGCAAAGTTAGTTTCAACGAATCCAGGGATCTATGGACAGCAGTGGTTGATTTAAGTGTGAAGGAGACAGGTTTTTTTATTCATCATTATTTACAATGGAACCAAAGGCCTCAGGCAGGACAGGAGCTCATTAGGGGAGATGCTGTGCAAACACACCACTAGTTTCTTGCTGTGGACCCCCCCATTCACCCGTAGTGGCCAAACAAGACATACAATATATATATCCTTTCCATATATCCATGCATATTTACTTTCTCATTTAAAATAAAAGAGAAATACAGTCACAGGGAGTACAAGAATAGTTGGGTAATATACTCTAACACTATGAACAATAGCCACCTTCATAGCTATGGGTTACAAAGAGAAACAAATGAAGTCAGATCATAAAAATATTAGATATAAGGAAGAACATAATTATGAGTCAGATACTCAGTCTTTGTTGGAGGATATAGACGCTAAACCTAATAGGCCTGATCTTAAGGATTTACTTTCCAGCTGCTACACTTTTAGATTTATGGACCAGATTCAGCTCTGGCATAAGTAGTGCAACTGTAACCCACAGGGGTCAGACTGCATTAATCGTCCCTGATCTCCAGGCTATACATTTGTCACAGCTCTCAGCTACTAAGTTTGGCTCAAACTGCCAGGAGTCATGCTTTTAGGTCTGGAGGTCCCTAGTTCAATTTATGGTGTTGACCAAAACGGGGCAGTTATCAAATGAGTGGAGTCCAAATCCAGAGAGGGGGATGTGTAATGCACACTTCATTTAATACACAGCTCTTGTCAATGAAGAGTGGTACTTGCTTATGCCAGGGTTTAATCTATCCCTATCTGTTAAAGAATATTAACCTGTGTATTCAAGAAAACGCTTTTCATCAGCTTCACTGTTGTTCTTAAATGCAATAGCTATCAAGATGCTGACCTGACCTTTTGGTAATACCATAGATTTGTGCAATAATCTGCATATTTGGCTCAATACCCTAACATGTGGGACTCCTTCATGAAAGTTCCTCAAATTGCGACAAATATACCAAGTACGTAAAGCTTGGGTAAGTATCGCAAGAGTTATTTTCTACCCATATGTATTTTCCCCGGCACCCCCGGGTTTACATACAAGTAGATAACATTCTGGTTCCAACCAGCAGAGTATGAAGCTTTCTGGGTCTTTCTCCAAATCCAATTCAGCTGTTCTTGGTAAATATAGGAAAGTCAAACCTTGTTCTAACTGCCTCATCATGAATTTTGATAGATGATATTTGAATGATTGAAATTCATGTGTGAACAACATTCTTGATGTTTGGAAAGCAAAGTGACCAGTGGTTTGGGGTGTCTCAATTTTTGAAAGTCCAACTCAACCCCTGACTCCCAGAAATGGAAACATCTAAAATCACTCATCACTTCTGAAAATTTAGATTATTATAAATACACACACAGACCCATTGCAATATTCCATCATTACTCACCATTGGGGTGGCTATGGGCAGGAAAGCTAAAAAAAGAAATATTTTTTAGTAAATCATCTTGTGGCGCTAGGTTGTTGGCTTGGGGATGAGGAAAAAGGAAACACATATGACTAATCCAAAACACAGTACTGAGACCCAGGGTTTGAATCCTGACCTTTCTCTCTCATTCCCCAACCAAGAGGAGGAAGCATTAGCAAGATCTTGGTCTCACAGAATGCAATAGTCAATAGTGTTAATGGGAAGCTACATAACGGAGCTCTGAAGGGAATTCACCTCACCCCTCCCAAAAGATAGATGTGCTGACAAAGTTTGCATAAGGAAAGCGAGAGGTTACATTAAGTAATGAATAAATAGCCTCTGTGAAAGTATGTTTGTGTCTCACTCAGACTGTGCAATCCTGGCTTAATATTTCATGACCCCAACCACGTTCTACCCACCAAGGCGGACACAGCAGGTAGTGTCAGACCATAGCTGTGTGGATTAAGGGAAAACACAGTGCACCACGATATACATTAGGAGATTTGGGTACTGTTCGTATGGTGCCAAAAACTACTGACTGGTCAGTATATTCCCCTATAGGGAGTTTGAGTGCAGACACTTCTCAGAGTAGATGAGCTATAGAAAAGGTGTATACAAATTAATTTCCCTAAAGGACTTCAGGAATAGTCTTCAACTGGTAAGATAAATAAAACCAACACGAGTAACAGTGGCCTCATTTTTCTGTAACTAGCAGAGCATCATTCTATTCCCTAAACTGGCTATTTACTAAGAAGGGCTCCCAAGTGTTTTGGTTATTGTAAATCTGCCAAAAATGCACGGCAAGCTTCTGTTACAGGAACTGACCTGGTGATCTAAACACAAGAGGAATTATATTGCCAGTATCAGGGTGCACAGAAGACTAAAAGAAAAAGAAAAGAAAGTTAGGACATCTTGATCAGTCTAAATGAAAAACATTAATGAGCAAATTCTAACATCTTTTATAAACTCACCAGACTTATCTTCATGGCCTGTTTTACCTAAATGATTTGAAAATAAGATTAGCGATGGCACTTCGGAAGAGGCTAAAATCTTATTTCTAACTTTGTCTATTCTATATAATCTTTCTGTGATGATAACTGACATTTTTACATAGCATGTTACACACACTTCCATTTGATTATATTCTCCCTAAAATTCCCCCATCGTTCCTACTGAATACGGTATTTTATTTGCTTTCTGTCCTGACACGTTCTGTTGTTGTTTAGTGGCATTATAACATATAAAACCATCAGGACAGAAAGTGAGAACAATTACAGCTGAAATAGACGAGGCATTTTAAAATAGGATGCAACCAGCTCTTAATCTGGCTTAAAGTCTAAACACATCAGCCCTTCCAAAGAGGGCCAGGAAAGTCTTAATAATTACAAGTGGTCACAACTTAATTTTATATCTCATCCCAAAGACAGCACCTCTAACAACACAGTGCTACCTACCACCAGGCTTGGGCATGTGATTCAGCGATGAACCAAAGGAAGAATTCCACCTAATTCATCCTGCAGAAAGCTGGATTCTCTGAGGTTTTCCATCCAAGTAGTGACCAAGCCTACGGCTGTTTAGTTTATGACAGTGATCCCTATACTTTTAGAGTGCACCCCCCACTTTACCCTAATTTGCACCCCCCTCAGGAGCTGGGGCTAGGAGCAGGGCTATGGCCAGAACTGCGTCTGGGGCTGCAGCTGTGGTCAAGGGACAAGGCTGGGGCCAGCACCATGGCCAGGCCAGGAGCTGGGCTGGAAGAGGAACAGCGCCAGGCCATGGGTGGGACTGAGGCTGCGGGCGGGGTTGAAGGTAGATACTGCAGCTGCGGGCATGGCTGGGGGGGCGATGGGGTTGGCTGCAGAGCTGCTGCCAGGCTGGGAGTCGAGCTGGGGCCAGAACAGAGCTGGGGTGCTCCCCCTATGTCCCCTTGGGACTGGCCTGGGCCCCACTGCGCCCCTTCCCCCCCAACATTCCTCCACACCCAACTATGGGACACACCCCACAGTTTGGGGACCTCTGGTTTATAAGAATTGACTGACAGACCAAAATGGAATACTTGAAATTCATCTGCAGCCCATGTGATGATGCAGCATCAATGATTTAAAATAAATTTAATAAAGATTTTGCATGGTTCATATCAGACAGGAACGTACAGACTCTAAAAATCTAAGTTGTGGGAGAGAGCAGAAGTATTACGGTATCAGAGAGGATTGATTCCTATGATTCTCTGGCAGTTTTTAAGAGAACTGATGCAATAAGATTCACAAATGAATGATACTTTCTTGGATGATGAATCTGGAGTCCAAAATTAAAGTCAGTAACTATCCTAGAAATTATTTTACCAGTTTAAAAGAGACTGAGAATCTGGGTGATAAAGCATCTTTTTTAAGCTTTTTTTTTTTTTTTGGCCTTGTATGTATCTCAAGTTCTCCGAGCATCTGCCTTTTCTAATACTGACAGCTGTTTCATACCTGAAGTATGTAGCCTCCATTTTCCATAAGCAATTCTGCAAGGTACACTCAACTGGACACACAGAGATATAACTCTTAAGAAAATCATTAGTGTCCAGCAAAGAGTCTGTCCAAATTACTTAGGGGCAAGTAATAGCTGAAAGCTGTGTGGTTGGGTAGAATTCATATAGTCATGTGTATAAAAAAACGTCAACAGTGGCTGAGAACTTAAAAACTGGGTGGTAACAGATTGCAGTTTCCAATGGGACAATTGAACCTAGTGATATTTTTAACAAAAGGAGCTCTCAGTCACGCTTATGGCTATTTCCATCACTTCACACTAACTCAGACATTTTAGGTTTCACAGTGACATACTAACTGACATTCCTGGCATCTTTTATTTAGATATATAATATATATATAAATTCATTATAGAAGTCCAGCAAGAAGGAACCTTTTCATTAATCACTCGGGCTAAACCCCCAAGTTCCAAGAGCTAAATAAGGCTGCTAAATGAAAAGTCAAATACTTTCAATGGGATATATACAAACATATGTAATAGCAGTTTATTAGAGGATACATGTTAAATACCTGTTTGTCCTGTACAGGCTCTTTAAGATTCTGACCACTGGTGTCTAAAAGTAATCTGGATTTTTCTATTTCTTTCTAAAAAAAAAACCCAAAAAATAAAAATCAGTCATTCTTTTCCAATATCTCCACCCCTCCACACAAAACTTCTGTTGTAACAGCCCTTCTGTAATGGCCTGGTGCTTGTAAATACAAAATTAGAATGTCATGCTCATATGCTTTTACAAATACACGCTAATCTATCCCACACAAGTTCAGCAGCCTCAAGATTATGAGCACGTGCACGCACGCAATTATGCCAACCCCTTCATCTATAGCTTTATCAGTGCTTTATTTTAGGTGTCAAACCTGCAAACACGTACGTGTGTGCCCAATGTTAAGCATGTGAAAAGTCCCACTGAAGTCAATGGAGCTACTTGGTTAAAATTATGCACCTGCATGTTTGCTCAATCTAGTAAATTGCACACCAGACATTGTTTTGTTTTCTCCACAAGCAACTGGATGTCTAGTTCTAAATGAACACACAACATAGATCAGTCAGCCAAGTGAATATGAGTCACTACATCATCAGATCTTTTAGCATCTTAACTTTAAATAACTGTAAAATGACGTTTTGGACCTTGCAGCTTTCCCTTGCAATCCAATTTGTAATTTAGCATAAGACAGACCATACTGGGCCAGACCAATGGTCCATCTAGCCAGGTATTCTGTCTTCTGACAGTCGTGCTTCATCATATCCTCATATGGAAGCAATTCCATATCCATAAACATTTTTGTTGCCCTTCCCTGTACCTTTTCCAATTCTAATGTATCTTTTTTGAGATGGAGCAATCAGATCCACATGCAATATTCAAGATATGGGCGTACCATGGATTTATACAAAAGCATTATGATACTTTCTGTATCATATGGTTCCTAACATTCTGTAAGCTTTTTTGACTGCCACCGCACAGTGACCGGATGTTTTCAGAGAGCCATTCACAATGACTCAAAGGTCTCCTTCTTGAGTGGTAACAGCTAATTTAGACCCCATCATTTTGTATGTATAGTTGGGATTCGGTTTCCAATGTGCATTACTTTGCATTTATCAACATTGAATTTCACATGATATGGCTGTCATGCAAAACCCTGAATGTCAGTGCAGCTGCAACACTGAGGAAGGGATAGACAGCAGGGAAAGGCTTAGTTTCCTACAATAATTGTAACGGGATATTTAACATTTATCTCAAGTGGACACCCCAGATGGGGAGGACTTATTACAGTCAACCTTATGAAATCCATTTTATCTACCTTAGAGTAAGGAAGGGATAGTCAACAGTTAGTATTTGCTCCTGTGGATCCTTTGAGTCTAGAGCAGAACAGCCTGTGCTTACACTACTAACTTCCCCTCACCCTCACATTCAAGTCACATGCAACAGTACACCTGTTAAACTGCAGTTTTTAAAAAAGATGTCAAGTACTCACCCTGGATTTCAGTAAGATGGTAGGGTCTAAAATATCCGTCCAGTGAAGAAATCTTTGGAAAAAAGACTAATACAAATACACATTAAGGAAACTGAACAAATATTTTGCAGTTCAGCTTAATTAACTCTTTTCTGTAGCTGGCAGAAAAAACCCAAGACTCTCTTTCTACTTCCTTTTTTTCCCCCTTCAGCCCTCTTTTATTTCCACGAGCTATAGAAACCTCCTATTTTGTGTTATAATCTGGTAGCCAGAATGACATTCCCAAGCTAAGAGCCACCTTCCTTCTGGCCCTGGTGAGAAAAATTTGTTTTTATCCACTAGAAAATTGAGGTTGCCTTTGAACTCATAAAACTTACACCAAAGCCAGGCTGCTTGCTTATGCCCTGGGGAGAAAACCACCTTATCTTGGCAATGGTTATGTTCGTGCCCTTGTCCTACCTGCGGGAAGTAACATCGCTAGCAGGGGCGCTGTGTGCTGCCATCAGGGGCTAGTGGCACCACACAGACCAAAGAGGAGGCAAAAGCTACCAAGGTGGATCCTCTGCCTCTACCTTAGTGTGACCAGGTAGCAAGTGTGAAAAACCAGGGCCCTTGTTTTGCTGGGGTGGCGCAGTACAGTTCTGTACACAAGACACACAGCGGCAGGTCTGGCCACCCTAAGGCGGCTGTAAAATCAGCTGGTTACAGACAGGCAAGGCTCTGGGGCCAGCCCTCCCGCCCCGCACCTCGGCCGGCCCCTTCCCCAGCCGCCTGGAGCGGCAGAGGGAGGAGAGCGAGGAACAGCACGGCGGGCCGCCGCCGGCAAGAGGCGGGGAACCCAGCCGCGCCGCTTCGCTGGCCAAGCCCCCGCCCGCCGCCGCCCGGCCCCGCTCCGGCTCCCTACTTTGCCCTCCGCGCTCCAGAACCGCAAGTTCGCGTCCATGCTGGCGGAGCGCAGCCGCGGCGGGCCGGGGCGGGGCGTGCAGCGCCGCCCGGAAAAGGTCCAGCCGGGGGAGGCTCCGGCTGCTGCACAGGGCCCGGCCGCCGCTTCCCGTCCGCCGCCCTCCAGCCCCCGGGGTCCGCGAGCAGCTTGAGCCGCTGCACCGAGGCAGGGCCGCCTGGGAACGTACAGCGCCGAGCCCCTGCACTAGGCTAAGGCCAGGAATGGTCCGCACCCCCCATTCACACATCCCGGGTGGGATTCCCAGAAGGGGAAGGGGACCCCTCTGTTCTCCTGAATTGCAACGGAACGTGGATGCTCGCTTCGCCCGGCCGCGTTTGAAAGAAGGGGCTCTTGCCACATTTAATTAAAAAAAGAAAAAAGATTATGGCCCCTTTTACTAGAGGCAGCACGCCCTGCCCGCCCCAGTGGTTGAGAACAGATGGCCTTTGCACTGCCCCCTTGGGTGTCCAGCTTAGGGAACTGAAAAATAACTGGCTGTATCTTTCTTGTTTGTACATCCTACCTTCCAGGGTTTCTCTTTAAATGGACAAAGTTAAAAAACTTACCACAAAGCAAGGACACCAGCTTCAAATCTGCTTGGTTTTTTATACTGCACTGTTCATGTCTGCTTCCTTTTGTTGAACTGGTAAGCTAAGGTTTGAATTTTGGGTAATGAGTCCTTTTGTGCTTTGAATTTCCGTTGTTTGAGGAGGCACCAGCCTTTTCATGCCAGCAATTTTAAGTCCCTGGTTTCTGCTATAGGTTAAAGGTTCACTACCTTGGCTCAGAAACTGCTGAAATTGCTTTTCAGTTTCTGCACTAATTTTGTGGTTTATTAATAATTGATTTTAGGGGGGACAGCAGAATGTGGTGGGGAGAATAATGGATTGATTTAATTGAAGAAAATCCCATGAGGGACATTTGTTTATAACACACACACCAAAAAGTACTGTTCCTGTCATGGCATTTGTTCAGACAGATCTTAAGACCACTAGAAACAAGTGTCCACTATCTTACAGCAGGCAATATTTCTGGAAAAAGTGGAAGAGTGCAGAAGTTAATTCTAGACCTAGCTAAAGGACAATATGAAAGTAAACATAAAGGCCCAGTTCTAGAAGAGGAAGCAGTGGTAGCCAAATTGGAGGTCATCAAAAAAGCAGGGGAGATTATATAGTATGTAAAATGTGTGATATAACCAAGAACTATGTATTATTTAGTATTTGCATTACAGTGTTGGGGCTTCTGGGCGCTGTGAGGGCCCATTGTAGAAACACATAGTAAGAGAATCCTTGCTACAAAGGGCTTACAGTTGAACTAGGGAAGACATTATTATTTCCAGTTGACCCAGATGTGACACATCATAGGCCTGTTCTTTCAGTTCTAGCAACTGAAAACACACAAGTAGAGATTTTTTCCCATCTAGAACATTTTGATATTTAAAGAGCACTGCTTTGAAGTCAATGGGACCACACACAGTGCATAGAGGTAAGCATGTGCAAGTCCTAGAGTCTAGAAGTTTCACAGAAAATATATGGTTAATGCTACACTTGTGGAAAATGAAACTAAGAGGTGGGGATTGAAAGGATCACAAAGATACTTGGTAGGTATATAGAGCTAAGAACTCAGATATTGACTGTCACTCTCTTCTGGTCATTGTGCCTTCATGAACTCTCCACATACTCTTGCATCATACAAGAGCAGCTTTTTTCATTTTTAACTAGCATTTTGACAATTAGTATAAATTACAGTTTAGGGCTATATTCTCTGCTTTGTAGTTTAAGACTAGTCAGCAAAGAACTAGCTAGTCCAGATAGCCACTGCTCCAGCTTGGGCCTCTCTTATAGGCCCCAACCTTAATTCTTCCACATTATTTCTCCCCTACCCCTACTGGTAAAAAGATGGATAAACAAAATGAATCTAAGATTGAGTTTTCACTTTTCCAGTCCTGCAGCAGCTATTCCTTTGCTTCTTCCTTTCCCCCCCCCCCCAAACAAATGCTGAGGAAACTACGCCATGTATCTGTAACCACTAGCATCTTATAAATGGTGGTAGGTGGGGCTGTGGGAGATAATGCAACACACCCAGCCTCTGGATAGCAGAGGAGCAAGAACATTCTAGCTAGATGGTAGTTAAAACAAAATTGTAGACAGTCTGCTTTGGTTAGATTAATTTATTGATGATTTCATAGTTTAAGAAAAAATACGCTCAAAATCATTTCAGGAGGAAGCCATATTAAAGCCTAAACAGACTCAATGACTCTACCTACATAATTACATATCAAGCACTACAATATTTTGAAATCTGCATTTAGAGCAACAGACAATTTAGATGTATGACCAACTATCTCAAAAGGCAAAAATACTAATTAAGCTCCAGTACATGTACCACGATTAGAGTTAAGTTCACATCTCCACCAGCTCCTAAACAGAATGCAGTTATTCTTCATTTAATGTTCTATATTCCAATACATCTTGGCTGAACGATTGTAGATGTTTGTTTCTATCTCTAAACCACATTTGCACGTGGAAGAATTTTGGGGAAAACACATGAGCATAAGTTTACAAGAAAGAATTCTTCCCTCCCTCCCTAGAGTGCTACTGGCAAATTAAAGGGAACTATGCTCTAGATATTCCTGTATCACCACTCTACAGTTCAGTATTTCAAGCTCTCAGAAATAAGATTCTATTGTCCAATTTTCATATGTGCGCAGAAAACCTGACACTATTTCTGTTCCAAGACTGCTTAAAGGGAAGGACAAAAGGCCAGTGCTCCTGTCCCCACAAAGTCACAGGCATTCACAGTACATGTGAGAAATATACAAGAAAATGGCTGATTACAGTGATACATGGGACTGCAGTGCACTCCCTCTGGGGAAAAAATAGCTCCAAGAATATGATTTAAAACTTGCAGATTTTGTAAATATTTAATGTTTCAGAGTTTAACATTTTTTTCTGAACATCAAAAAAATAATTTGCACTCAAATGCAATCATGGCTGCTTCCCTTAGGAAATCTCGCATATGGTTTCTAAGCAATGAAAATAAGGACTCCTTCATTGCCACCTATCTGCATCTGATGATCTATTTATGCACCTTCTCAAAGTACTCCTTAGAAGCTTCTGGAGTTGGCTTGATCTGTAAACAAAAAGATACAGTTTTATACAAGTTGGTAGATATACAAAATATGAGTTAAACATTATGGCTTTATATTTAAGATTCCATTTAAGAATACAGTTTATGCTTTACTAAATCACAGTTATTTCTGTATATACAGTCACTCATGGAAAAGCAGTGTACAAAGATATTAACAGAATTGCAGGCCTCTCAGCTGCAAATTTTAATCTTTCTTAGGAAAAAGAAAAAAATATTTAACTGAAAGACATTTAATAAATTTAAACTGATACAACAACAAAGCAAATCAGGACAATCCAGGCAGATTGTCATGACAGTTAATATGGGAAGCAAGTGAAGATGGTGTGTGCTCATATGTGCTGTGTGGATGAAGGGATTTTGTACTCTCAATACAACATGTGAGTGGATGTTTTCTCCACACATAACTCCTAGTACTGTGGATGAACATTAAATGATTCAGATGGAGGGCATCAATTCATAAGATGAAAAATTAAAGACTTTTAAGTTAATAAATTCTTCTCTACTGTAGTGCCTATTCCTCAGATTTTTCATGCAAAAAGGTGGGACATTTGCCAGCACTGAGTCCATATTTTGAATCGATATTTAACCAACACATACCGTAGGGGACGCTGGAGTCCAGTTTGCTGGGCAAACCTCTCCATGAGTTTCCACATACTGGAATGCCTTCACCAAGCGAAGGGTCTCTTCCACACTGCGGCCAACAGGGAGATCATTGATACTCAGATGCTTGATGATTCCATTGGGATCAATGATGAAGAGACCTCTATAAAAGAACAAAGATGTTTTGAACCTTTGCAATACGAGTTCTGTACCTTGTTCCTTATGCATGCTGAAACCTATTTCACAGAGGTGAAGTTATTCTAAAGCACTCATACCATAGTGCATGGAGTAGTGCTATGTTACATTTGTACTATGCTTGCTAATGTGTACTTTTGTACAATAAGATAGTTAAGAAGTAATGATAATAGTCAGAACTAAAGACGCTGATTACAAATGTGTAAGAGCATTAATCCACCCATGCTTTCCAGATACCGAAAGCACTTTTCCCTATTATTTTGAGACGCACTCAAATCCATTTAAGGTGCTACTTTGAGTCTTGTTTGCTCATAGAATACAGGATTGAGTCTAATCCCTGGTTACAAGGATAGCTGGTTATGCATTTGAAAGAATGGCTCGACCTCACCCTTGATCTACTAAACTGGTTGGCAATAAACATTCAAGTTCCTTCCTAGCAAATCCTTCCTAGACAAGTTCAGCAATTTTTTTTTTAAACAAATGTTCTCAATTACTATACAGAGATGAGAAACGGAATTCATGCTTCCTCAAATAGAGGGGCAGAAAGGGTCCACAGGGCATGGAAGTACAAAGAGAAAGAGTCAAATAGCATGCTCTCTTCCTTGCCATCATGTTGCAAACCCTGCTGTGCCACTCATGTAGCTAGGAATCCATGGGCATTCCAGAAGGGGGAGATTGGAGCCTCTGTGTTGCTTTACCTCCTCAAAATTGCATGGAGAGCTGCACAGATATTAGTACTACTTATCTTATCCTCCTCCCTCTCAGAGAGATAGGGAAGAGAGCAAGCATTGGGTCAGGCACAGGCTGGGTTAAGAGAAGCTCAAGAACAGAGCAGAATGTTCTTTCCCCACAAGTGTTCCTGGCCAGATAAGTTCCAGAGGCTTCACTCCTTGACCTCTCCACAAAGCCATATATACCCTTCCCCTACCTCCTACAGGAACACTCGGCAGAAACTGCAAAACGAGCCCGAGTTTGACAAGCTTCATTTCACCCTTGCCCAGGTTTTTGAGGAGAAAGGGAGGACAATATGGCCCATATAGTTTTAAACTTGGCACTATCATAGCTCGGGCACAGTAAAGGTTACCGGAGAACAAGGTCTTACCTTAGTGCTAAACCAGGTCCTTCTAATAGCACACCATAATCTCGGGAGATTTGTTTTGTCAGGTCTGACAGAAGCGGGATATTCATGTGGCCTAAGCCACCACTCTAGTAAATAAACAATAAAAGGTAAGTTTGAGCATAATAAGAGTGAAGACTGAATGTCTATTTAGTTTTTTATTTTCATTACGTCAATGAATGCCTACTAGGAGTTCCCTTCAGAAGTCACAGCATTGATAAAACTTCTACTATTGAGACCTTATTAAGCTAGGCTCTTAATACGGTACAATTAGTTCACTTCCTTTGAGCAAATTCACTCGCTAGTGTTAAAAACACACCTCCGAGAGCAAAAAGCCCACTACACTGAGGATTTTAAGACTGGTGACACCGGGGGTACTAAACCCATAACAGCAATGGGAAGACTTTGGGAAAAATTATTTCCCTTATGCAATAGGTGATCACTTTAATTAATTATAGGAGCATCTATTACACCATCTAAGAGATGCAAGTCAGTTTCTGTAAGTACAGATGTTTGCATTTTTCTCATGTTAGTAACATCTTTAAACAGTTTATGGTGAAGAAATTCTGTTTCCTATATTTGGGCAGTTAAGTGAGAGTGTATACTGAATTTTGCAACATTTTGACTACCAAACGATAAAACCTATCCTTGAAATGAGAATGATGTGCCTGTTAGCTTTTCTATTCTTGGCACTGTCAATGAACCATTGTGCAACCTTGGGCACTCATTTAGACCCTGAGTCTGCACATCCTTATTCATGACAGAACTACTCATACTTGTGCATAACTTTACTCACATAAGTGTTCAAGAAATCAAGGCCTTTGTTTCTCTGAGCCTCAGTTTCTCAAATGTACCACAGGAAGAATACTTCTCTACCTTCATAGAATGCTTCGAGATCGATGGATGAAACAGGTGCCAAGAACTATTACACCCATGGAAGGCTATAAATCCAAGCTAATACAAACGTTTTGGGGTTTTGCGCTTGTTTAATATGAATAAAAACTGATTTGCCTAAGGCAAAGCTTTGTTCAAGTACATTAGGCATGGCAGACTTTAACAAAATTAGCTTCCTCCTCTGTCTGTATATTACCAAAAACAGAAAACACAGAAAAAGGCAACAGCAGCTGGAGGGCCTTTGAATCTGTAATTATCCATGGCTCCATGCTGGTGCTGACCCATACACACTTTTGCTAGGAAGTGTAAATACAATGAATCATCTCCACATAACCATATTAGCAACAACTGATCACATCAGATAGGAGTTTGTTTGTTTTTTTGAACTGCCCCATTAGGTTTTCTGGTTTGATTATTGTTGAAAGACAACATTTTGGTGTTACCGACTATAAAAAGACCTGACTGTAAGAGCAAATCCCTCTTTCCGTCAGGGCGAGTTCAGTGCACCATCTTATTACACAAGAAGTTTTAAGCTTTTTGTATATTTTAAATAGGGTTATTAGGTATTTCAGTAGCTTTCAGCTGATGCTATAAATCCCCACAAAAGCCTATTATTCTTTGTTTCAGTTAAATCAGTGAAAGTTGTCAAAGTTAGCTACTGATTAACTACTTACTACTTATGCATACACAGCAGAGATACGTGGTAACTACTAAATTCTAGGTACAAGAGCACAAGTAGTAACTGCCTTTATCTGAGGAATCTCATAAGCAGAATATGCATTACACATTTACTCAGAAATAACATTTAATTACACTGTGTAAGCTTCAAGAGTACTGAGATGTATACTGGACATGGAAGCAAAGTATCTAGTTGTGTTATTATTGAAAACACAGAATTTTGCCATTAATAGGTAATAGCTAAGATGTTTTTGAACCTTATACTTCTGAATTACTATCAGGCTCTACATTTATTTTAAAAGAACTGGACGAGGAACATAGTGCTTCAATGTTTAATACTTAAAATTAGATCTTTAAATCATTCATGTTATTTATACTCATGTGGAAAAGCTGTCAAATGCTACAATCAGGTAATTCCTTCTTCGTTTGCTTTTTTGAGGCCTGTCCCATCCCCACCAGGTCTTCATTACTCAAATGCTCTTTAATTTTAAAATAAACCACTGTAAATAATGTATGCAAAGGTGAATATTTAGGAAGTGCTCTGTATGCACTTGTGTTCAATTATAGAAAGAGTCTTCAAAAAGGAAAGTGGAAATTTATGCTGGATAGTAAAGGTTTGCAGAGTTGAAGCCTAACAGAAGTAGTCCTGTTGAAGGCAATCAGCCTCTTTGCATGAGCAAACATTTGCAGGATTGTACCTCCTCTATAGCACTCTGCAATGTGCTGTTAGTGAGAAACAGCTGCCTGACTCATACCTTCCGTGGTGTCTTTATCCAGGCCAGATGACAAAAGTGAGAATCCACAGAGACAGCAACGATCTCACAGTTCACAGCATGAAATTCATTGGCTTTGTCACTGAAAGCCACAATTTCTGTCGGGCATACAAAAGTGCTGGGTGGGAAAAGAAGGGTAGTAAATAAAACGTTAGAAAGCGAGTTGTAATTATTCCAGATTTAAGCTTCACAACTAAGTTTTAAAAGAATGAGGGAACATTTGTTTCCAGGCACAAAACATACACTGCTATACTACTTATATAGCATGTTTTACAGTTCTATTTCCTCACTGATTCAGGTTTTCAAGGAGCTGAATCAGTTTCAATAAATCTCAGAAAAACAGCAATTGCAATGCAGTTAAATAGCGCACTGATTATTGGGTGTCTACATTTTCAACAAGCAAACCATTTTCATGGGTTCCTATCCTGCTGGCTCTTGGCTAACAGATTTTGCAGAAAAGTTCTACATTAGAGGAACATGAATGGAGGGGTTTAAAATGGAATCCTCTCCCAGCTCCTCACCTGCAGAGCCTCTCCACAACTACTACTGTGGGCTCAGAACGTCATGTAAGCTGCAACCCACAATTCCCATTCTGGACAGTTTTTGTTTAATAGAGCTGCTTAAATCATAGATCTTCTGGCCTTGCCACAGCCCACCCCTAAGTAAAACTCTTCATGATGATTGGGAACTCCATGGCACAGTCAGAGGCGTTCTCATACACGGCATCCCTGCAACTGGGATCCCTCTATGCAGTGGACCAAGTCTGTTCTGAAGCACTGGAGGCCCTCCAGAGGCACAGGAATTGTTCCCAGCTTTACATTCAAAATGAGCCAACAGAACTGTTGTTGCAGTGTGAAACTATCTCCTCCCCAACTCTTATCATTCACACTCTAGAAACAGACATGCTTCTCTGCTTGACAAGGATACCCAGGACAAGGTCAAATGAAATGTTGGTGGAGATAGAAACCCCCAACATACTGTTTCTGTCTGATTGAGCAGGAGTTTAGATAATTAAAAAAAAGTTACACTCACAAATCCAAAGGATAGAAGAAAAGTACCAGGTATTTCCCCTTAAAGTCATCTAGGCTCAATTCTTTGAATTCTCCATTGACAACAGCTGTTCCTTTAAAATGTGGGGCATGCTGGGTAACGGCAGGAACAAACCTTGAAGAACCTAGAAGAAATTATTCATATCCTATATAACTGACAAAGATACTTTAAAACTATAAATGAGTTAATCAACCAGAGTACTGTGTAGGAATGCCTGATGATTTTGAATCAACTCCCATTTAATCAATAATGAGGATCAAGAACCACCATGTTGTAGTAGGGATGTTTTTATTTCTGCTCATCCTATTAGGCATATATAGATTTGCTTTTGTCTATTACAGCGGGGGAGGGAGAAAAGGGGGTGTTACCCGGCTGAGAAGCAAAGCTGCTCAGAGAACAAAAGTGGTATGTTCTTAGTGTAAGCTTTCCCACTCAGTCCTGTGACTGAAGTTTCTCTTTACTTTGCCTCCGAGCAAAGCTCAACGTTTGAGGGCTGTGAAACCGCAGCTGTGCGGCAGATCTGCAAGGGAAGGGCTGTTCCGAGAGCACACGGTGGTCCAGCGCCCTCCTGGTCCGGCTGCTCAGACGCTGCAGCGAGGTCACCTTGGACCCGCAGCTCAGAGTACGAAGGGCTGCTCTATCCGTTAAATTGGAGACAAAAGCGAACGGGGGAGCGGCGGGAAGAGAAGGGGGACGGATTTTGCAGGCGTGGGACCCACCAACCCTAGGGACGGCTCCGAGCTACACTGTAGCCCCGGCCGCCTGGCGCCAGCCCCCACGTGGGAGCCCGGGCAGAAGCACCCGCGTTGCCCGCCAAGCGCCAGGGGCGGCCTCCTCTCGGCCGGCTCGGACTTACTGGTGCTGAAATGCAGGCGGGGAAGGGGCGCGCACGTCCTGGCGGCGGCGGGGGGTCGCGGGGCCGCCGCGCGGGCCCCCCAGGTGAAGGGATTCGCCCGGACGACCTGGAAAGAGAGAGAGGGCCGCGGTTCAGCCGCGAGGGGCTGTGCCGGGAGCGTGCGGCGGGCACGGGGCTGGGGCAGCTCCGGGAGCCCGCGAACGCAAGGGGCCCCGGGGCCCCCAAACCGGCCCGCCGGCGCCCTGCAGCCCGGAGGCCCCGCGCGCCCGGGGAGCGGGGCCCGCGCGCTCACCGAGGGCTTCAGGCACCTCCGCAGCGCGGCGGCCATCTTCGGGGCGGCTGAGTGACAGGCGGGCCCGCCCCGGCCGGCGGCGGCGTGTGGAGAGCGGGGCGGGGCCGCCGCGCGCCGGGGACTCCGCGGGGGCCGGCGGGCTGGGAGCCAGGGCGCCGCCCGCCCTGCCCCTGAGGGGCCGAGCTCGGGGTCCGTGCGGCCCTGCCCCCGGGGAGCCGCCCGCCCTCAGGGGCGCTGAGCCTGGGATCCGCCCGCCCTCAGGGGCGCTGAGCCTGGGATCCACTCCCTCTGCAAGCTGCGATATACCTCAGCCCCACTTTACCATAGGGAGCCACCTGCCCCCCCACCCCCGCTTTTCATTGCAGGGGGTCCACCAGCGCCTAATTCCAGAGTATCTAACTGCTCTTTTCCTTGCCTTCATTTGGGAAGGCCCAAAGGCAACCCCCAACATGGGGGGACCTCCCCCTCTTCCTGCACCCTTGGAAAAACCGAGCCCATCCCCATCGTGGATTCCCAAGGTCTCCTAGGGAATCCATCTATTCTTCACCCTGTGGAAGGCCTGGACATGCCCTGCATCCCAGATCTCATGCCCCATCCTGAGAAGAAAGCCTGATGTTAACCTTCCCACCCCAACATCCCCATGATGCAAAAAACCCCCACATTGATTCAACTGGGCAAGGCCTAATCCAATCGTTATGCCCCACCTCAAGCTGGCCGTCCTACACTGTATGTAAAGCCTGGGCTACCACCACTCTGACCAAAATCCACACTTTCCAAACCTGGATATGGAGGCAGTTCAGATCATAAGGAAGGGCGATGAAAGAAGACATGAAACTTGGAAAAGGGTACAAAAGGGACACAAAAATGTAATGGGGTGAATAGACCCTGTGACTCACTCAGCTCCTTCGGTGGGGAACATAATAGCCACATATGGCTAAATTAGGGCAGGCCTAATGATAAAGGAGAAGGCACCAGAGATCTAAAAGGGGAGTTTGCTTGTAGCCAGCCTGCCTGCTTAGTGGCAAAGCAACGAGGCAGAAAGGCCAGCTCAGAAAAAGCTGATTGAAGGCTGTAACCAAATGGAACTATCCCACACAGACCCTAGAAGAAGCACTATGGGATTCCTGACCCAAGGAAGGAAAACCCATTGGAGTTATCAGCATGAATCCCAGAAACAGGGCTGTGAGATGCCTTACATAAGGCGGAAGCTGATGGGAATCCAGAGGGAACAAAGGTTAGAATTGAGGGTCTAAACCCTAATTTGATATGTTGTCACAGACCTAATAAATGAAACCTCACAATAAGTGGATCATGGTTGAAGTGTTCTGGCCTTGGAGAACCAAGAAGGAACGGAGGGAGCAATACCTGCAGGGCCAGGTAGTGCCACAAAGGGGTGCTCTGAGGTGATTGCCTGCTACAGTTGGACTTCCTAAATACGTTCCTTGTACCATTTATCATCACTATTCCCAAATATTTAAGGCACGCTGACACTGTGCTGATAAGTGCTGTGAAAACCTGGGCAGAAATTGCTCCCTTATGCACCGCAGATGGGCTCACAGCCCAAATTGTGTGTGCCTCTCTGTGGGAAGGACATGATCCTGTTTTTCTACGTGGTGGTATGAGTGTGCTGCTTATTAGACCCTCTTTAGTTAGCCTCTGTTGCATATGAGGGGAAGTTGTATGGGAAAGAAATCCTAACGAGGGGCTGCCAGTGATCAGAATTTGCTACCTGGTATAGTTAAGAAAACAGGGTAGTACACATGAAGAGCAGCAGCTGGAAAATGATAAAATAATGGATGGGTTAGGTGGCCCATTTAGTCACCTATAATATGCGAGAGTTTTCACCACCAGCCCTGCACTTTAAAACTACATGTTTCATTAGATTTAAATAACAGTAAAATATGGCCCCTTGTGATTGGAGGTATACCCTCACACTGGCACAGTAAGAGTTAACTGGAGTTAGTGCACCTGGTTGCACCTGTAGGGTGGGCCAGGTCCAATTTAGTATTAGGCCCAGGTGTGAAGATTTAGGGTGGCTGAATTAAAGATGAGTGCCAGCTGGAAGGGAGCTGAGCTCCTAATGAAGGACTTCAGGGCATTTATAAGGAGGCTGGGTAGAAGAAGTGGTGGGCTAAAGACCTGGGGGGTAAGGTTGCTGTTTGGGAGTCTGTTACCTAAATAAGATTGAACTGAATGTGGCTTGGCTGGAGGGTTGAGTCACAAGAAGGAGATGATCACAGGCTTGGAGCAGCTTTTAATGGGGTGCTAGACCAGAAGGGAAGATGCTGTTATATGGTGTACTGGTTGGTGCTTGCTTTTCTACAGCCTCTAAAAAGCTCTGGGTGTCCTAATGATTAAACTTAAAAGTATAGCAGCTGTTCATGATATATACAAATAACTTGTTTAACAAGCCTTAGGTTTAGTAGGAGGGGAACACAATTGTGTTACTCCATTCTCTTGAGAGAATGCAGGGATTAGAAATGATGCTGGTTTGAGGGCCCTGGATTGAGAATCAGACATGCATGAAAACAAAAATGAAAGCCTGATAGGCTGTGGCATAAGGTGGTGCTGTAAGGTAAATAGTTTACATTAACTTGCCCCAGTTCTGGCTGTTGCTGGCTAATATCATGATTATGTGAATGTGTGGGGGTTTTGGGTTTGTAAAAGGCTCCCTGTCTCAAAACCTGTGAGGTCTAGAAACACTTTGAACCATAATAATTATTTTCAGACTATTAAGCTTTTCTTGAGCACTTGACCTGGACCAATAATCAGAAATAACTACACCAACTTGTATGGGCCCAGTTAAGAGCTGCACAGAGAGCATGTATGAGTGGGAAGCTTGAGTTTAGCTGAAATTTCTCCTCTGCTGTTTAGTGCATCTTTCTGCTCCCTGACCATCAGCCTAAAACCCTGTTTCTCTCTCTCCCCTTCTTGTCATGTGCCTTTCTCTATCCTCCCAACTTCTCCAGCTCCTATTTTGGTGCTGCCTAGCTCACAAAATCAACTGTTTAGGTACCGAATATGTGCCAGAGTGGTCTATTGATGCTGTTAAAACAGTCCCATTGGGTAGTGTGAACATAGCGTAACTGTGTTTTAATTATGTCCTCATAGATGGTACTCTTTCTCTTTCCCCTGTTGTCGTCTTTTCACTAAATTCCACTTCTTTGGTTTTCATGTATAGGATCCTAGTTTATTTCTAACATCAGTATGTTTAAGATTTATGTTTTGTTGCCTATAAGCCAAGATTCTGGTTTAAATAAATATTTGCTTATAAAATGATACTAAAATGAAGTCAAGATCTACTCAGATTTAAAATGCCATATTTTTTCCACAAATGGTCTTGATGGCTGTTCTGATGGCTTTCTGCTCTGGTGCTTCACTTTGCAAATTTGACACTAGGTTACACAATGTAGTTGACACCTGAGATCATAGAGGAAAAATGGCTGAGACAGTTCCCTGATCAGGCAGGCCCCAGTCCTACAACTGAGTGTGTGGGCAGAACTGGTCGCAGGCAGACCCTTCTGAATGTCATGGGGACTCTGTGGGCACATTAATCTACCTGCGTATTTATTGTGGGATTGAGGCCTTGGAGTGTGGTGCCAACCCTACTGAAGTCAAGAGATTTCCCCTTGACTGACTACAATGGACTTTGGATCAGGTATTTGGGCCTTATTATACAAGATGCTGAGCAAAGTGGCCTAATGGGAACTGGGCTGGAACTTGAACTCTGCTACGAGCCTGCTGTGTGACCATGGTCATGTCACTTACTCTCTCTGCCTCTGCTCAAGAAATGGGGATACTTGCCTCTTTTTGTAAAGCACTCAGATCAATTGATGAAAAGCCCTAATGATTCTGAGAGAGTTGAGGGTTTAAAGCATGTTAGCATCTTAAAGGATCACTAGTAGTGGCAAAATGATTCCTTCATCCAAATTTAGTAGATGGATAAAAGAATGGGGGTGGAGGGCAGAGGAAGCACAAAAAGGCTCCTCTCACATTGCCATGGTCAGGCTAATGTTTGACTTAAGATTCCAAGATGTGGCTGCTTTCTGAATGACTCCATTTTTATTTTGTTCCTTTTGGTTGTCTCCTTGACAGTCTCTGCTGTTAGTCACTTCTCTGCTTCCTGATAATATGATTGCACAAGAGATTTAGAAACCATGGGAGAGGTAACATGGACCTGCAGATTCCACATTCCATAGATGTAAACCAAAACAAAGTTAGCATTTGCAGTTCATGTTGTGGATGTGCTGCAACACTCCAATGCTGTTGGCAGGTGGCAGCCTCTCTCCCTATGCAAAGGATTCTGTAAACATTACATGGTACACAGTCAATCTGCAGAGGCTGTTGCATAGGCCAGCCTAATCTCAACCTATTGCTATGGAACATTATGGGAGCTGAGGGGGTTAAGTGATTTGCAGGGCTGGACCTAACTCCATTTCAAACATAGGCCATCTTAGAGGAGATGAACAGACATCAGTGGGTTAAATATTTTTGGATGTGGTGGAGAGAATGTTTCCTCCAGATAATATAGGCAGAGGCCTCTCTGGCATCTGGTAAGCTTGGTGTCTTATCCTAACACTTTAAAAATACAGTAATTAGGCCAGGAGGCTCCTGCTCAGAAGGCAGGATGAAGTTGGGTGTTGCTGCTGTGTTCCTGGCTCTAGACCTGTGAGCCCACCCTGTTGATGACTCATAATGCTCTGCTTAGCTGCCCTCCTTTTCTTATTACAGTGATGCGTTTGTGCCTTTGTAGCAAACACAGTCAGCACTTCATTTATAAATGAAATGGAAGAGGGCTGCCAGCACTGTGTTTTCCTGATGTCCTGCAGTCATAAAAAGGGTTTTGAGGATTGGTGAGGTTTTTCTGACCCACTCTAAATGAAAAATGCCTTAATTTGTGAAAGCTTAAATATTTCTGCTCGGTTTATACCTTCATTCTTCTGAGCATCAATGCTTCCCCCTAGCGAACAGTTCTGCTATGGTCCTGATCCTCTAGCACAGTTGTGAGAAGGATCAGCCAGTGATGTACCCTGGGTCTCCAGTGCCTGGGGGCCAATACATGCATTTGTGCCTTCCTCCTGTGCCTCATCTGACCCCTGTGCAGGGCCAGAGGGGTCCTTGGCCTCCTCCATATGGTACTGCCCCCCCGACTACCCTGGGGAAGGGGGCGTGTCTGTACCTGTCATGGGGGGGCAGGCTGCTTTCCTCCTTCTGCACCTCACATTTACCTGCCATGTGGCATCCGCCTCCCTGCTCCAGCCCCACAGTCAGTCTGGTGCCAGCTCCCCCTAACAGGTGAGGTGGCTTCACCACTGGCCAGCGGGGTGAGGGGGAGAGGTTCCTCCTGGTCAGCTACAGCTCCCAACCTGTCCCTGGACTCTGTCCAGCTGAAACTCAGCCTCCTGCCCCCCCATCCTCTGTGTATTGTAAAGGCTCCCCCCCTGTTGGTATGCCATTGGGATCAGGCCTCCGTTCACGAAGATAAGCAGACAACTGAAGAATTGAAGGAAGGATTAGAGCCTAGATACACCCATTCTCCTCCTAATCCATAGACCTGAACTGGAATTCCAGAGCAATGTAACACATGCACTTGAGGCTCTGGGATTTCAGAGCAGTAACAGAAGGGTGCAGAATAATTGCTCCAGAGGCAGTGTCCTCCCCTAGCTGGGAACAGAACCTGGGATTTTTTTCAGATGGAAACCTCAGCACTGAATGCTGCTCAGAATGGTGTTTGCTCCCAATCCTTGGTTTTGAACTCTTTCCTGCATTTTTCCTTTAGATATCTGGGGGAGGGGAGCAAACTGCATAGGTGGGGCCACTCAGAGCTTGGCCCGTTGTGCTGTGGGACAGGGTACCTAGAACAGGGACCTAAAGAGAAGGCATGTCACACAAAGGCAGTGGAGCCTAGATTCAACTTGGATACTCCACAGCTTCTCCCATTTTAGGCCAGGCCTTCTGAGCCCTCCTTTCAGCGATGCTATTATGAAAGGAAGATACACTTCTGAGTCCACCTTGATCACTAGCAGAGACCATTAGTAAGGGTGAAATCATCTAAACTAGTTGGTAAGACTGCTCAATGTCTTCCTCAGCAACCTGGCTACTCCCAGAGGTAATGCATGTCTTTATAGGGTTTTCTCAGTTAGGTAAGTTGAAAAACACATGGGGAACCTTTTAAAAGAGAACATCCCACCCCTCTAGCTGTATAAAGCTGAGCTCTAGTGCGGTGCTTTGTGTCTGCCTCTCTGCAAGGATTAGAGTTACAGCTGCTTTGGTCCCAGGAGATTAGAGACAAGGTGGGTGAGGTAAAAGCTTTTATTGGACTAGCTTCTGTTGGTGAGAGAGAAACTTTTGAGCTACACAGAGCTCTTCAGGTCCACAAAGCTGGTCCAATAAGAGATTACCTCACCCACCTTGTCTATCTGCAAGTGTACGTCTGAAATATAGCTGACTGTAGAATGTGATGTAGTTCATAAAGTAATGCTGCACTGATGGACTATGCAGTTACACTTGTGCTTCAGTGTGTATGTCTACACTGAGCTGGGGTCTGATTTCCAGCCTGCAGGGACAACTAACAGTCATCCAGCTGGCATGCTAAAATTACAGGGCACGAGCCATGGCAGTGCACCTGTTGGAACAAGCTAGGCACTTTAAGTACATGCTTATGATCTCAGATGGTACATACTCAGGGCAGCTAGCCTATCCTGCTGTCTGTGCTTGTGCTGTCATGTTTTTAACATATTAGCTCCATCAGAGCTAATTTTCTTGAGCTGGGAATTGTACCTACTGCAGTGGGTGTCCTCTTGTATGTGAGCACTTTCCCCATCTCAGCAGAAAACCAGGAATGTAAATGACCCCTTCCTCCCTGCACATGTGCCATTGAGAGCCGGGTGGAAGATGATTTCAGCTTCTGGGCACCCTTTGCTACTGATGTTTGTAATTTAAGTGCCTATGACTTTGCTGAGCAGGCACCAAGATAAAGAAAGTCTCTGCTACAAAGGGCTTACAAGATAAGGCTCTAGCACAGATGGAGGGGGCCCATCCACAGAGCCAAAGGTCTCTTCCTGCAATTAGATAGCTGTAGGCTCACTCTTGCACTTCCCCTGTGGTCTGTGAAGATAGAAGTCTGCCCCTTCAGGTCTTTGAGCCCCACTGTGGACTTGATGGTGGAAATGGGGCCTAATAAACTGATGTAGGAAAGAGGATGGAGGGGGAAACCTAGAGGACAGTCTCTCTCTCTCAAAAAAGTTATGAATGCAGGCACCTCTTATCAAGCACCAAAGCATTGCAATGAGCTGAATTATTTAAAATGTTTTAATTACAAGTAACTTATTTCATATACTATAACTAGAAACCATCACCCTAGACAACTTTTTTGAAAATCATTCAAACCCTTCCCATTATTTTTAACAGCACTAGGTGGGCTAAGTATTGCTGCTGTATGTGAAGACCTACATCTCAATTACCAGGAATGTTAAGATGAGCTCAGCATTCATTTCCCCAACAACCTCAAAGCAAACTCAAGCTCAAAGGGCAAACTCCACATGTAATAGGATTTCAGATCATGGAGCATATATTGCCCCTGTGCTGAAAGCTGTATTGTTTTCTCACATGAAGCACAATAGAAGTACACATTCACAAAGCATGTAGCATAAATTCAGCTCTCAGAATCCATCTCTCCATCCTATTGAGTAGCTTTAGATTCTTCTACCATATACAAAATAAAACCTTCCATCTATAGTAGCAAAAGAGGGCAGAAACAATACTTTATTCTACAGGTGCATGTGGGCCTAGATTTTTAAGTGCTCATCATCCGCAAACTCAGGCCAGATTTTTGAAAAGGGCTTGCTTTTCATGTAGGCACCTAAATAAGGCTTCAATATGGTGGGTGCTGAGCTATCTTGAAAATCTGGCCCTAAGAGTTCAGTCTGTGCTCCTCCTTGCACAAGTGAAATTTCCATGGATTTCAATGGATGCCTGATCAGGCCCCAAGTTCCTAAGAAAACAATCGTTGCCTTCTGGTGAAGAGCCTGGTCCTGGGTGGTGCTGAATGCACGTGACTCCTATTAGTATTAAGGGGAGTTAAGGTTGCTTGGCATGTTGCAGACTGCAGTGAGCGCTTCAGAGGGTGGAAGCCCAAGGCCCTAATCCTATAAACTGTTCCTCATGAGTGAACTTCTGCACCCAGGGAGTCTCACTGATGTTCAGGCCTATACCCACTTGTCAGCTGGAAAGATGAGGCCCTAAAGGACCACTTCACTTTATATGACCTACGTCCAAATCACTGCTTCTCCTAAACGTGCTTCTGTTCAAGTGTCTTCCCGTGGGGAGGGTGACTAAAATGACCTCAGGAAAAAAGCGTCCCAGGGTAAGAGAGAGAGAGTGGTTTGAGTCATATTTCTCCTGTTTAATATGAAAAATGTTACCTACAGTAAATATTGTTGGGGTCAAAAGACATGGCAATGTCCTGTTCTGACCTCTCTATCACCTCTCTGAGTGGTAGCAGGTGTCCAGGGTCTTGTGTGTCATCTTCCCAGTGATGGGGAAATCTGTGGGTAGCGTCTGGCTGTAGTCAAACTGTCTTGTTTTACTTGCACATAAGCATCCCCCGCTGGGCAAAGGTGGTCAAGCTGCAGGTGGGGTAGTCCCTTCTTTCAGGAGTCTTAGCCCAACACCAATGCCTGGTTCCTAGAGAGCTCCAGAACCTTATGTATCTGTCACACAAATAACTAAACAGAACACAGCATGTCTCCCCACAAACTAAACACTTGCTCACGTTAAGGGGAGGACTTGGAAGACAGTGTAGTAGTAGCTTCTGATGAGATGAGTAAAAATACTCAAAGACTAACCTTTCTCCCCCAACTAATCCATTTTTGTCATTTAATCAGGTGCAAAAAGTATTTAACACCATATATTTTCCAGTGCCAGAGATGATGGTTCTTAACTGCATCTGCTCATTATTTTTCCTATGTTCAGATATCTCATATAGTAGAAGGGTGGAGTCTCTCATTTTTCCCAGACAGTTTTGCGTGGCCCTCAGAAAGAAAAATAATTTTAGCTTGGGCTATGATGAGCATGCATACAAAGACAGGGTGATTATATCTTACAAGAAGCGGAGTATTTTAATTTGGATTGCTTCACAAGGATTTAATTAATGCAGATAAGCAGGGGGCTCATTGAACTTGTTTACTGGGGCTGTCATTACCTTGACTTCCGTGGGGTGGCTCCTGACTTACACAGGCGTAAATAAGATCAAAATCATGCTAATACATGGTACCCGTTCTACATAGCAAATTCATTCACAGAAATGTAGGTAGACTTCATGTTGTTTTGGTGGGCATGAAGTTAGTGGGCTTATGTGAATGTGGAAGACAAGGTAGTTAGGGGAGCTTTTTAGGGATTGCTATAGAAGGGAGAAACATTGCACTCAGGAGGCATAATGGGGATGTTGTCAGTTAGTTTAGCACTCCATATGAAGGTGTCTAATGTTTAAAAACCCCATGCTCATGTGGTTTTCTTTAAAAAAAAATGGTTGGGTTTGGGATATAAACTTTCCCTGGCAGCGTTTGCAAACTCAGATGCTGGGTGCAGGTTGAGAGCTGAACATCAAGCCAGCTTGAAATGAAACCGCTCAGCGTGTGTTAAGTATAAAAGGCGCAAAGTAAACCAATGTCATAAAGTCAGCAGGAGTTGATTTTTTGGGGGGGTGGGCACATGTGCTTAGCTGTAATCCAGGCCAGAAATCTTTGGATTTTAAAAAGTGTGGCCTGCATGATACGGGTGCTGAGCCCTGCTGCTGGCAGTTGAAGTCGGTGGAGCCGAGGCTTTAGGCGGCCTTAGGAGGTTTGAGCTGACGGGGTGACTCTGGGAGCCTTAAAAAGTCAACGGCCCAAACTCCCGGGGCTTGTCGTGGAGACGGGATTTCGCTGGGCGTCCTGCCAGCTGCGGCTAGTGCCCGCCGCGAGCCGGTAGAGGGCGCCCCCGCACAAGGCTGGCCCGTGCCTGTCCCCGGGGTGCGGGGTCTCAGAGCGAGTCGAGGCTGCCGCGAGCCGCGTGTACGGCTGGCGCCAGCCCCCCGCGCAGCGCCGGACTCCCCAGCCGTGCCCACGGGAGTCGCGTTGCGCGTGGGACCGTCACCTCTCCGGAAGCGAGAGCTGCAGGCAGCCGAGCTGGCCGGCCCCGGGAAGGAGCTGAGCGGGTCGCTCCACGCACCTACGGGCAGGTGCTCTGCAAAGCCATCGGTGACTTACAGAGTGCACCAAGCATCCCCCTCCCCCCCGGGCGCTGCACCCCCCCAAGGAAAACAAACCCGCAGCCCCCTCTGCCATGCCACAGGCGTCGCTGCTCAAGCCCCAACGTGGGGCGAGCCCGGGGCGCGCGCTGCAATCCTTCCCCCGGGGGGGGACCAAACGCGGGGGAGGGGGGGCTTGCAAACGCGGTGCAAAGGATCTGCTGCCAACCGCTCGAGTGCATGTGTCATAGCCCCTGCACCTCCCTGGCGACTCCCCGCTCGGGGGGGGCTACTTATATAAGGGAGCTCTCCTTCGCGCGGGGCCGGCCCCCAAACCCCAGCGCCGGCTCCCCGCCTACAAATCCCAGCATCCCCGGCCCCGCAGCGCTGAGGAATGAGCCCAGCTGTTGGGCACGGCGCCTGCGCAATGCTGCGGAACCCGCTTCATAGCCCCACACCCCCGGGGAGGGAGACGGCAGCATCCGAGCCCTTCAAGCGGCAGCGCGAGCCGGCGGGGCGGAGGGGAATGGAGTAGCCGAGCAGTACAGCGGGGGAGCAAACCTGAGCGCGGGGAGAGCCGGCAGGCAGCGCCTGGCAGAGGGGACGCCGGCGGAAGGCAATACGGGAGAATAATGCACTAGGAGGAGGAGGCGGCGGGGGTTTCGCACCGCGAATCAGTTCAGCACCGCTAGCCATTGCCATCCTGCTGCAGTGCCGCTACCTTGGCTGACCGAGCCTGTCCATGGAGCTGGAAAACATTGTGGCCAACACCGTCTTGCTGAAAGCCAGGGAAGGTAAGAGAGCGCCTGACAGCAGGAGGGACGGAGCATCCCTGTCGCATTTGCCCTCCTGGTAGGCGATGCACAGGCGGAGGAAGGCAGCCCGGAGATTTTTAGAGCCCGCGCTGTTCCCGGGGTTGCATGTGGCTGAACCGGCGTTTAAAATGCTGCTTTTAAACAAAAGATCCCCCCCCCGGTGCGAGGAGGTTTGGGGGGAAGCTGTTTGTTGAGCCCGCAGGGATTATAACGTTAAAACATTCCCCGCGCTCCCCTCCGCCTTCTCTCCCGTCGGATCCCGCAGATCGGGCTCTTCCAGAGTCTATTGTTAAAGGTCAGCTGCAGATGCATTCATTCAAAAGGGTTAGCAAACATGCAAAGAGCCTTGCCTTTTGTGTGCAGCGGCTGGAAGAATACAGTCGTTGCCTTATTCGGGATTATGGGGGGCTATCCTGTGGCTGGTAACTGTCCATTTTTAAAGAATTGTACAAATCCGAATCGAGTTCTCTGTAGAAGAGCGAGGAAATGCAAATGGAGCGAGGCGACATGTCATTAGCGTGCACGGTGCATATGAAAAGCAGCCTCGATCTGCAAAATAGTGCACGGTTTCGGAAGGGGGTTTGTGTGTGGCCAGCTGAACTGCCTGTTTCCTTGCTTGCCGGGTTACCAACAGATCGTGGTGTAAAACTGCCATTAAACGGTCGAGTTTCCCGAGCAGATCGCGTTAGATCTGTGAGGGGTGATGGATGTTGGAAGGGAGGGGCTAGAAAGATGCGAAAAGAAAGTCATGATTTGTGTTCATCCTTTAACAAATGCAACAGACGTCTACAAAATATCCGGGCGAGCTACAGAGCTAGCTGCATCGCTGAAGAGGACTCTCAAAACCTCTGGTGTGCAGCGTATTTTCAGAGGGGGAAGTGGTTTTCTGGTTTGAATGATTAGGTTTATACGGAGCCCCTGGGCGAGGTTTTCACGTCTTGCGAGGATCATAACGGAACAGCTCATTAACCTGGCGTGCAGTATTGCCATGTTTCCATTCACCGCATTGAATGAATGAAGAACCCTTTGCCAAAAACATGACTCGCGTCTTCATTCTCTGTCTCTCGTGCCTTTTCCGTCCTCACTCAGCCCTGTGTTTCTGTGGCAGGCACGGATCCCAGCTGGACTCGCCTTCGATCATGCAGCAGGGTATTATGTAGCTGGTAAACTTGTGGGAATGAATTCACCCCTGGGAAGGTGAAAAACCATCGGACACTTATTTCAAATGGTCTCACCCCCATTTCTTTACTGGGGGGGGGGAATGGGGTGGAAGTTTCCATCAGCAATTGCAGTCTTCATTGTTTCTGTGGTATCCGCCCCTCGCCCCCACCCTCCGGTAATAACACGTGGTGATTCCAACCCTTTCACTGTCTAATCCTGATGCGTTAGAGTTCTTCTGTGTGGTAAGGACAGTGTGAACACCTGTGTGCAAGACATTGTATGCCACGGATGGCTAAGAGCTCCAGGGGCAGGGAGGGGGGGAACTCGAGCGAGAACATCTGTGAGGAGCCACCTAGTGGTTGAAAATTATTATTCATTCCATGGCTTGGGGAAACAAAATCTCTTGGCAGTCAAAATTATGACTTTTGAGATCCCTACATGTGTACGGGCAGCAGGCTACTCGGAGTGCCACTGCTCTAAAGGGATAGAAAGCTCGTTCCTCTTTGTGTGACTATAGCAGATATGATAAATATACTGCAAAAATGTTTAGGGCAGAGCCAGTTCTGACAAAGGCTCCTATCTCCTTCTGAGATTCTTTTCTCATTCCTCTGGTGGAGGAACAGCCCCTCTCTCATTTATAAAGTGAATGTTGTGAAGTTTTAGATTATTAGACTAATTTATTCTAAGTGGTATTATTAGACTATTTATTCTAAGTGGTATTAAATAAGTGGTGGTTAACCTTTATTTATGGGCTAAGGAATTAGATTTTCCCGAGAAGTCTCAGCAAGCGATACAGGAAATTTATTTGTTCATAATGTCAGGATTCCACCAGCACCCAACCTCACTGTGGCAAGAGATCTCAGTGAGAAAGAGCTTTCATGAATGAAAGTTTAAGCTTCCTTATTTCATTCTTTCTCCTTTTGTCCAATTAGCCATCAAACTTTGGTCTCTAAATCCCCCATCCACAGAAATCATTTCAACAGAGATTTATTACGTACAGAAGCATACAACATAGAGAGAACATTTCACAGAGAATGAGAAGGGGATTGGCGTGATATACAAGGGACTTTTTGCTCTTGGAGGTTACAATTTCTCTGAGATGGAATTTATTTCATGCAAGAATTGCAACCTCAGTTTTTGATTGTTTTAAAATAATGCGTGGATCCAACACTGTTTAAACTTCAATATACTGCGAACAGTTACTAGAGCAAACTATTCTAAACATGATGAAAACTGCAGGGTTTTTAACACCCTCCTCTGAAGTAGGTGGTACTGATGACTCTTAAACAGGACACTGGCCCCCTTGGACTTCAAGTCTGATCCAATCTGGCAATTCCTATTGTCTGACAAATAAAGGAATATTAGTGTAGTAAATTAGAGAATTTAAACTACTCCACCAAGCATTATGCTATCGCATGAACGTCCTAGACAAAATAGTCAAAATTGCATAACAATTCTGTATAACTGAAGGGGGTATTTTGAGATTTTCCTACTATGTTAAGCCATGAGATCCTCAGAATAAAAGATGTGCTGTGTATAAATAAAACCGAGTATATTCATATAGCAATCAGTGGATTATATTTCTCTGACTTCACAACTAGAGCATTTTTATTTTTTGCTAGGTTTTTATAATATGGCCTAGGAAGGGTGTGTCTATATTGTACAGGGCTGCTTGCATGAGCACACACAAAGGCCTACAGCAAGGAGTCTCAGTGCCTAGGTCAACTGACTTTGAGTCATGGGGCTCATGCTACAGGTCTAAAAATTACATTTTTGATTTATCCTCTCTCTTTTATTACATGGTTGCAAAGCCTGTGGAACTTCTTGTATATGATTTTATTTATTTATTTTTTTTAAAGCAAATGCTTCATAGGGTTAGGGTTGTGGGGTTTTTTTGTTTTGTTTTGTTTTGTTTTAAACAAAACCCTAGTACACCTGGATGATCCTACAATACTAAATGAAAGAGATGCATAAGATTGTCTTGAGGTTTCCAAGATGGTATTACAAACTGCAATAAGTAAAATATTCCAAAAAATAATTTTTCAGAAAGCAAGTGTAGATGAATGAGACACCTGCTTGTACTGAATACCAAGACCTTAAAAGAAAAAATACTTAAATAACTCGAGTAACTCCATCTGAAACTGAATGTGCAAAAACTTTGGCCCAATCCTGAAAACTCTTTCATATGTTGTTAACTGTACTTCCAGTTCAGATAAGCGTGTGCATAAATATCGGCCGGATTTCAGCCTTTACTGGTCTTTGTTATATCAAGAGTGAAGGCTTATTAGCTGAAACAATAGGAGGACAGGGTGGGTGACGTAATATCTTTTTGGTGAGGGAGACCAGCTTTCAAGGGACCAACACGGATGCAAGAACTCTGCCCTGAAACAATAGGGGCATTCGGAAAATTACAGGAACTCCACCAGCACAGGAGTGGCTCAAGAGATGGAAATGAACAAAGTAATTAAGCTAAATAGTGAGGTTCACTCAGTGGCGATGGCTTGGCATTTTCTGACAAGAGAAGCAAAATATGAAAAGAAAGGGGCCTATTCTGCTCCTATTGAAGGCAATGGAAGTTTTGCCTTCAATTTAAATGGGAGCGTGGGGCTCAGTCACTGTTCTAGGGCGAGACTTCAAAATGGTTTTAAATCAAAGCTTCTACAAGTCTGCAACATTAAATCCAGTAAGAACTATGTCAAAGACTTGGAAGTAGAGCTAGATAAATATTTTCCAGCAAATATTGGTTTTTAGAAAATTTGCTTTGGCTTTGCTTGTGTTCCCTTTACGCAAGCTCATTTTGTGATTGTTATAGAAGCACAACCAGCAGTGGAAAGTGGATTTTTTAAAGCTGAAATTGACCTGGAAGGCAAACTTTAAATTGTTTTATACAAACAGTCACACCAGAAACCTGATGATTATAATAAAGAATTACACTCCTCCAAACAATAAACAGAGCCAATGCCTCTTTGACTTATCTGACCAGTCATAACTGAACAAATGCAGCTCAAATTGCAAGCCATGGAATTAACAACTTGCACACTAAAAATCTTAGCTGAATAACTGCAAGTAATGAATAAACTCAAGGAAGATGTTGATCTGTTCACAGAATGTTCATGATTTTACAGGCACTATTAATCATGTAAATTATTAATTGAGATATTAGTTGTACGCAGAAGTCTGCCTGGCTAAAACTTCTTAAATGGTAATTTTGAGTTTGCAGGTTTGTTTCTCTTTTATTTTTTCCCTCAGTTTCATATCTCTTTTCTCAGTACACAGTCATGTTACACAAACTACCAAGCTTTATGAGATTTCAACAGAAATTATATCAGGTTTAACTCAAAGGAAAAAACAGAGGTGTTGGCCCATCTTTTATTCATTTTGAAAAAGAACAGGCACCAAGGGTAAGAAGCATGTGAAGATAAACTAGATAGGACTACACTTATTATTATTTAGCTATCCAGTCATGTCATGATTTTGGAAAACCAGGATACATAATACACACTTGCCCAGACACTTAAGATAAAAGCAGGACACAGAGGCCTTGATGTTTCAAAAACACAAGATATAGGTAAAAAAACAATAATGGAACTCAGCAAGGAAATAGACTAGAGGGTCAGTATAATTAAGGGACAGATCTCTCCCCTTTTAATACTTGTCTCTCCCTCCAAGGTTAAGTACTTACCATGAAAGATAATGGGGGGAGGGAAAAGAGGGGGGAAACACCCCCCTACATATTTGTCCATTAAAGTAAGTGGAAAGAATATTACTTTCAGTTTTGATATGATGCATCCGTTTCAGTGATTCCAGAAAGAGTAGCTGATAAACGGGCTTGTTTAAATACTCATCCAGCCACGATGCACACAAAAGCAACTTTTCTTTTGGCAAACTCTGTTATTATAATAGAAGTCCCAAGGTAGCAAAATCATAGTTTGCTTTGCTTGTAGGTGAGCCAAGTTTGCCATGATGAGACTATTCCTGCTTTCCCTATTCAGGCAAAATTCCTACTGTGAGTAGATTGGGCCCAGAATAAACCCTCTCTCTATACATAATTTATGCTGAAACATTAGGAAGATTAGGTGGGTGAGGTAACAGGGGACCAACATAGCTATACCTATTCTGCATGAACCACTAGGAGGTTTACTGTGGTTGGAGAACAAGAGTCACAAAAAATCAGGTGATGGTAGTATGGATTGCGATGCCAAATTCTCTTGCAGTTTCTTTCCTCAGTGCAAGTGCAGTGCTACCCTACATTACAGTCCTTCCTAAACAGAGGCATAGCCAGAACTGATTTTTTGGCATGGCCTGTGGTTGACACAGATGGGCCCAAGCCTTGTGTCACAAGTGAAACAGAGGCTGATAAAAATTTGGGATGAATTGCTTAAAATCTGATCGGGTGGGCCTGCTTTCAAAGAGGGTGGGCCATCTCTTCCTGAAATGAAAACAATTGGAAACTATCTAAGTAAACCTCGACCAAGAAGATCTCGAACCTGTAAATGCAAAACAGAGAGTTGTAATGCAAGCTCATATTAAACATAGGGGAAATCAGAAGATTTACATTTACATTCATTAATGTAGGCTCGCTATTCAGGAATTTTTTTAAAAGATAAAAATACACAAAACCCAACATAAATATTTTCATGTTTCTTCTTAAAAATCACTGAAAACTTTCTCTAAAAAAATGAAAGCATCCTCATGTGTGATAGAAGGAGGAAAATGCTTTGTGCTAGTGAACAAATTAGAATGATCCTGTTCAATTTCACAATCAGTTTAATTTTGTTTCCTCTGTTCATTTCACTACACCTAGGCAATTGGTATGAAGGGTGAAGAGTCAATTAGATTATATTAGCTATACCAACTGTATAACTCTAAGGGGCTATAAAAACAAAGCAAAGAATTTAAAACAAAATTTTTTTGTTAAATATGATTATCTGGATGTCTTTTTAAACAGTTGAGACAACGTTGCCCACCTTGTGTGATGGACAGTAGGCAATAGGCAAATCATTACATTGTTTGTCCTCCTTTTCAGTGCTTAGGATAGGTATTTTCTAAAGATATTTGCAGATATTAGTATTGCCAGCCCCCAGTACTTAAAAATCTTGAGTCAGCCCCTCTCTTCCCGCAATGTGTGACTGAATTAAAAATCATGGGATTAAAAAAAACCCAATACATTTAAGGTTATTTTATTTGCCGTTGGGTTTTGAGCCTTTGGGGTTCACGTTTTCAAGGAGCTCTCAAGCATGAGAGCTAGGAGCTTGCTAGGAAAGTGAGAGAATGCTGAGATTCTTACATAATCACAAGTCTCCATGAACTGAGGCTTTTTTTAAAAAACCCACAGAATATTGCAAGACTTACAAAATCGCAAGTTGGTAATACTTTGTTCGGCTGTAACAATGTTCTTGAATAGGATTTTTAATTATTAAAAAAGTGGTTACAGAGTATAAGGGAGAGTGAATAAAAACAATAAACAGGAGGATAAAATACAGATGAAATACAAGTTCAGAACTCATTCAGATGGTCATGGTTCCCTATCTCTCACTGCATATTTAAAAATAATAATGGATCTTCTAGAGGGCATATGCTAGTTTGGAATCCACTATCTTTCAAAGAGCACGTTGTGCTATAGAGACTGATGAAAAGAGTAAATCTTATATAAAGTACTAACAATTTGATTAAATAACCAAAACACAAGTGATGGTATAGATGCTCTTTCACAACTTGCGCTATTTCAAATCCTGAAAGACATTGTTCTGTCTGGTTTCAGGTATTGCATTCATGCACAGGAGTTTTCTTTAGACAACATAATGCTAAAATATATTGCTAGATTCTTTACAAACTTGTTAAAAGGTTTTAGAAATAACTGAAGTGGTGGTCATGGTCATTAGTTTTCAAGAAAGGCTAGTTTGGAAAAGAAACTATTAATTTTCTCAAATATTGGATTTCAAAAGAATGGTTACACAAAAACCCAATCAAAGCAAAAAACAAAACAAAAAAAATACACACAACCCACTAAAAACACAACAGAAATACGATTTTTTTGGTCCTTTTTAGCAATGACAGAGATACTAAAAGAAACATATACTTATGCCACCCAAGCAGGTCCTTTGATGACTCTAACCAAATTAGATGCTCTATTTTTATGGTGCTCATGGTGTTTTTGTATAAAAAGAAAAAACGTGAAATGAGCCAGTCCTGAAACTGCAGTATTTTTAACTTCCCCTTCCAGAAGATATAGGTACAGATTTGAGCGTATCCCTATTGGCAATGGATTAGCAATATATCTTATGCAAGACAAACACTCAGTATCCAAGAACTCAGCTGCCAGACAAGAATTTTAAAAAGGGCGATAGAACCGGACAGGGCATATTTAGAAACAGTGACAGACCATATCTGGTGGCAATGACTCGTGTAACTCATCTCCTAATGGAACATTAACATATGATTATTGTAATTTGACTTTAGCAAGGTTCATAAACCATTACAGCTGAATACAGCTTCTGATTTCTTGTCGTCCAGCCCATTAGAGGTAATGCTTAAAACAAACAAACAAACAAACAAAAAACCTATTGTAAGGAAAATCTCAGTTATTCCTATAAAAATACATGAAATCAGCACATGATGAAACCAAAGTAGGTCAACTCTTTTGAGTTAAAGGGGAGATCGCTCCAGGAGAGACCAAGAAATAGATAAATTCCAAGAATGGAATTGGGAATCACTTTAGAAATTGTTGATCAGATATAGTAAATCAGCATGAATGAGACAGTTTACTTTTAAATAGAGGATTAAAAACCTACTATTCACTTTAAAGCATGTAACCCTTTCTTCTTGAAAAATCTGTCTCCGGAGTTTAGACTATTTTCATCATGATCCAGCTTAGATGAATCAGGAAAACCGTTCAAATGTCATTTTTCTGGCCTTCCCAAAGTTTGTGAACTTTGTGCTAAAGAGCCAGTGGGTAACTGCAAATAAAATAAAATGAGATTGATGCAGTATTCATAGGGGGCTTCTTCATTCTTGGTTTTTCTGTTCTTGTTCTTGGAGCTGGGAAGGCGGGAGGAGACAAAATTTGCTTTAAACCAGTTTCAGTTTTTTTGCACTTCTGGGGCTGTGCGGAGGCCGGCCTGATACCTGATGTAAGTCAGAGCAACACCGTGCTGATGTACCTTATGCTCCACTCCCCTTGGCCTTCTATGGATGTATCTGTTAACTACTGAGTCAGTCTACTGTGGTGTATAGTTTGCCCTTGCTATGTAGAGCCCTTGGGGATTTCAGGTTCTGTTCTGCCCAGAAGAGTTGGACTTGGGCTTCTTTTTTATTTTGAAGAGACTAGGCCTATATCCCTCTCTATCTGTTCACATACAATATGGTTTAGGAATTGGCTTTTCTAATCAGCATACTATGGCCTGATAGTCACTCAGCTTGTTTGGTTTGTCTTCCTGGTAAAAAACTATTTAATACTGTAATGGTCTGTTAGGTCATTAACCTGATAATATATTGGAAAATATTAATTCCTGGTATATATTGGAATTTCTGGAGCAAACATTAACTGCAGGGCTTGAATAGCGCTACTCCATCAACCCAATGGGATTATTTTCCTCAAATGGAAAAGAAGAAATCTTTTACTTATGGAGAGAATGCCTTTACTGGTGTCTTCATATGGGCCTGCTCTGAAAAGGTAGTCCATTATCTTCTCTAAACACAATCAAACAAGGAATTTACAGTACTTCTTGGGAAATCAACACAATTGGTGGGGTCGTGGTAGCATTTTGCTTTTTCGGTATTAGTTTAAAGAATTTGAGTAAAGATTTCTGAGGTCATGCCTATACCTTGGTTAGGGTATATGATTCCTAGATCGAGCAGGCAGACATACTCTCACTAGCTCTGAATTGTCTAGCACACTAAATATAGTGTATCCATGGCAGCAGGATCTGCCCCAAGTATGTGGTCATCTGAGACTTTAGGCACATACTCATTGTTCACAGATTATAAAGCCAGAAGAGACCACTGTGATTATCTAGCCTAATCTTTGGAAAAACTGAGCCTATGGGATTTATCTGAATGAATTCCTGTCCGAACTAGAGCATATTTTTTAGACAAACATCTAGCCTTGATTTCAAAATTGCCAGTAATGCAGAATCTTTGATATGTTGTTCCAATGGTAAATTATCCTCATTGTTAAAAATTTGCAATTTTCTCATCTGAATTTGTGTTTTATCATTCTGCTGGTACCTCGACCTAACTACAGTGTGTGTGTTTGTGGGAGAGAGATCAGTCACTCTGATAAACAATTTAGGAATGGAAGAAATGAACAGAAATCTTTACCTGATCCAGATCCATGCTTTTTCCATTTATAAATTGTATTACCTCCATATGATCATAGATGTTGAAGACCACTCAGAAGCTACAGCTAGTGAAGAATATAATGGCTCTTCTACTTAACAATGCTAACCCCAGGGAGCATGTTACACCATGGTGCCAAAGACTGCTCTAGTCTATTTGCTCCTGACTGCAATACAAAGTGTTATAGTGATCCTAAGTCCTGTAACAATTGAGGCTTAGCTGTTTGCAAGACCATCTATCTCCACCCATTGCTCTGCTAGGTGAGATTCGCCAATGAGCTCCTGTTCACATTAACCAAAGAAGAAAATCTTCTAGGTGCTGAGGGCAGGATGTTTTTAATGGAGGTTTCGAGGCTCCAAGCTTGCACTGGACTTGCTGATATAGGAGCATGCAGATCCTGGAGCCAGAATGGAGCCTGAATTTGTTCTTTAGAATGTACTGTAGCATCCCTCAGCATTTAATTATCAATCTTGGCTGACGTTATCCAGCTGAATGTGGAGCTGACTCTCCTCTCACACTCTTTGTGTACTAGGGTAACTCTGTTAACTTCATTGGAGTCACTCCTGATTTAGACTGGGATAAAGCATGTGCCTAACTTTAAGCATGTGTAGTCACACTGCAGTGAATGGGAGTTCTTGCAAGCTCAAGCAAAATAGCAATCTGGTCCAATAAAAACATCGGGGCGGGGGGGGGAATCTAAAACCAAACCCTTTTTCAGATGAAGTTGTTTTCCTCCATTAAAGTCTATGTAGCCTCTTTTATCGTTGCTGGGCAGGATAAAACCCAGTTTTATGGGCAGTTACACCCATAACTACCACTAAAATGGGAGTTCAGGGAATTAAAACCAATAGTAAAAGGCTCTATAGCCATATGAACAGGAAGAAAACAAAGAAAGAAAAGGTGGGACTGCTAAACGGGGTTGGAGGTTAAGGATAATCTAAGACTGGCCCAATATCTAAACAAATACTTTGCCTCAGTTTTTAATAAGGCTAATGAAGATCTTAGGGATAATGGCAGGGGGCCTAATGGGATTGAGGATATGAAGGTAGAAATTACCACATCTGAGGTAGAAACCAAACTCAAACTGCTTAATGGGACTAAATCGGGGGGTTCGGCTATTCTCCATCCAAGGATATTAAAGGAACTGGCACATCAAATTTCAAGCCCATTAGCAAGGATTTTTAATGAATCTGTAAATCCAGGGGTTGTATCGTATGACTAGAGAATTGCTACCGCAGTTTCTATTTTTAAGAAAGGAAAAAAATGTGATCTGGGTAATTACAGGCCTGTTAGTTTGAGCTTAGTAGTATGCAAAGTGTTGGAAAAATTTTGAAAGAGAAAGTGGTTAAGGAAATGGAGGTTAACGGTAATGGGACAAAATACAACATGATTTTACAAAAGGTAGATCGTGCCAGACCAACCTGATCTCCTTTTTTGAGAAGATAACAGATTTTTTTAGACAAAGGGAATGCAGTGGATCTAATTTACCTAGATTTCAGTAAGGCATTTGATAGAGTTCCACATGGGGAATTATTAGTTAAATTGGAAAAGATGGGGATTAATATGAAAATTGGAAGGTAGATAAGGACCTGGTTAAAGGGGAGACTACAAATGAGTCATACTGAAAGGAGAACTCTCAGGCTGGAGGGAGGTTACAGGTGGAGTTCCTCAGAGATCAGTCTTGGGACCAATCTTATTTAACTTTTTTATTACTGACCTTGTCACAAAAAGTGGGAATGTGCTAATAAAGATTGTGGATGACACAAAGTTAGGAGGTATTGCTAATACAGAGAAAGATCAGGATATCATACAGGAAGATCTGAATGACCTTGTAAATTGGAGTAAGAGAAATAAGATGAAATTTAATAGTAGGAAGTGCAAGGTCATGCACTTAGGGCCTGATAACAAGAACTTTTGCTGTAAAATGGGAATGAATCAGTTGGAAGTGACAGAGGAGGAGAAGGACCTGGGCATTTTGGTTGATCACGGGATGCCTATGAGCCGCCAGTGTGATGTGGCTGTGAAAAAAGCTAATGTGGTCCTAGGATGCATCAGGTGAGGTATTTCCAGTAGAGCTGGGGGGGATGTTAATATCATTATACAAGGCGCTGGTCAGACCTCATCTGGAATACTGTGTGCAATTCCAGTCTCCCGAACTGGAACAAGGGCTACTAGGATGATCCAAGGAATGGAAAACCTGCCTTAAAGAGGAGACTCAAAGAGCTTGGCTTTCTTAGCCTAAACAAAAGAAAGCTGAGGGGAGATTTGATTGCTCTCTATAAATACATCCAAGGGGTAAATACCAGGGAAGGAGAGGAGTTATTTAAGTTCAGCACCAATGTGGACACAAGAACAAATGGATATAAACTAGCCATGAGGAAGTTTAGACTTGAAATTAGAGTAAAATTTCTAACCATCACGGGAGCGAAGTTCTGGAACAGCCTTCCAAGGGGAGGAGTGAGGGCAAGAAACCTAGCTGGCTTCAAGCTGAGCTTAATAAAATTATAAAGGGGATGATACAATGGGACAGCCTAATTTGACAATTGACTGATCTTTGACTACTAGCGGTAAATATGTCCAATGGCCTGTGATGGGATATTAGATGGGGTGGGTTCTGAGTTACTACAAAGAATTCTTTCTGGGTGTCTGACTGGTGACTTTGCCCACATGCTCAGGGTTTAACCATATTTGGGGTCAGGAAGGAATTTCCCCCAAGGGCAAATTGGCATAAGCCCTTTTGTTCTTTGCCTTCCTCTGCAGCATGGGGCACAGGTCACTTGCTGGTGGATTCTCTGTACCTTGAAGTCTTTAAATTATTATTTGAGGACTTCAATAACTCAGTCTTAGGTTAGGGGTCTATTACAGGAGTGGGTGGGTGAAATTCTGTGGCCTGCAATGTGCCGGAGGTCAGACAAGATGATCATCATGGCCCCTTCCGACCTTATAGTCTACGAGTCTTATAGTCTATGAGAATCATTTTAAATTAAGCAATGTTGTATATGATGTAACAATGAACGGGAAGAAAACCAACCAGTCTTCATTTCATACAGGCATGTAATTTAAACAATAAAAAGATGATCTAATCCTAATATTTCTTTAAGAGACCACTGGATATGAAATTAATTTAAAAGTCCAGGAAAATAAAGAATGCTGCAGTTTGATTACACTGTGCTGGATTATCTTTGTAATTATTTTGCTTGGGGGATTTAAAAATGCACATTGTTTTGTCAAAGATTAGACAGTGAGCAAGAATTTAAGTAAATATTCTTAAAAAGAAAATCCCACATAGTCAAGCATTTCTTGGAAATTTTGCAAGGATACTAGTTAAACTTAAAGGACAAAACATAACAAGAATGATGGGAAAGATGGATGATCCTGGGAATGGCTGCAGAACTCGTAGTAATAAACCAGCTGCTTCTATTTCATGTCGTTTCTTTTCATATGCATTTGAAGAAACTGACAAAAACACTTATTCAAAGAAGACATGCCAGGCTGAAAGGACACAAATATACACAGGTCCGAAGAGTACAATAATGCTAATAATAATAAAGGAGGGATATCTCTATGTGCTTGTGGATAAACACAATTTATTTATTCCTAATGAATTTTTCTTTTGTGACAGAGCCGTGGATGAGGTTTCCTTATGAAATAATTTTAGGCCCTAATCCTACAAACGCTTATGAATGTGTTAATTTTAAGCATATGAATAGTCTCACTGACTTCATTGAGATTACTGACGTGTTTAAAATTAAATGCATGAGTAAATGTCTGGGAGAGTGCGACCTTAAGGATCGGTCTGTTCTAGTATGCACTGGTGCAGTTCTGCTGAAGTCAGCAGGGTAAGACATGTAACTGGGAGTGAATTTGGCCATTGGCACCTGGAGATGGCAAAGACCTATCACGTCGTCATCCCAGCACAGGAATACATTCTACTGTATGTTCTCCAGTTCTTTATCCAGTGTTGATTTAAATGATCCAAGAGATGGGGATTCTGCTATCTCTTATGGGAGACTCTTTTGCAGCCTGAGCGATCTCATTTTTCCTTGATGATTCTGCTTAAATTTTCCTTTACTCATTGTCGTTACTCCGCATTACCATCCTAATCAGTTCCTCTGATTCCTTGGAGTTCACATCCTCCGGATACTTGTCATTGTATTTACCTTTCGCTATTATCTGACCAACTTTAACGCGTCAGTTCTTTCCCCACTCAACTTGTCCCTGCAGTCATTTCTGATGTTCTTTCTTGAATTCCTTTCCGTTAGTCAGGGGACCCAGATCACTCCCAGCAGCAGGAACTCTGTCCAGGGTTGGGTTCAGCAGTGAAAACAGTCAGTGATTTTGCTCCTCCGGGTGGCCTAGAATTTACAGTGGAGCCAATGCAGTTGACAGTGGGTGGGGCCTACCTGGGGAAGGGGTGGCACCAGGGCTGATGAGAGGAGGAACCATCATAACTTCTGAGCAGCCTCCATCATTGGCGCTACTTTGGATCTTTACCCAGAGCTGCGCCTGTCCCCAGTGGAACCCTGTGGGGAAGGCCTCGCCACTTGCCTTGGGGTTGAATGCTATCCTCCAGATGCAAGTTGCTCTTTCTTGCAGCACAGGGGTGAATCAAGCCTAGAATTTTTCTGGTATGTTGAGGTTCCTGAATGATTTTAGGTCCATCATCACCACTGCAGGATTATATAGGGGGACTGGCATCTCTGGCCTGACTTTTCTGTGTCTGCAGCCCAAAGCACAACGTTTGTTTTGTTCCTGTTTAACTGTCCCTAATCCTCCTGGGCCATTCCTGTTTTCCCAGCGTCTTCCTCCCATTGAATGTGTTTGGATTGTTTTTTCCCCAGCTGTGTTAGCTTGCATTCTCTAGGTTGAATCTCCTTTAATTATTCCCCCCCCATGTTTAACCTGTTATTTCTCTGCCCTCACTGGTGTTTGCAACACTTCCCAATTCAACATCATCTACCGATTTTAAATGCTGTTTACTTTCATATTGATTAAGATTGGGGCAAATGTCAGTCTCTACTGGGCACACCTTTGGCCTGACACATTGTTCTCTCTTTATTGTCCTTTGTTGTTGTTTGGTGAATTTTCAGTCATTGCTAAGAGGGCTCCTATCCAAACTACTTTTGTAAAGCTATGAGAACACATGGTTAAAAAAGTTCATAGAGGATGTCTCCTGGAGTCCCTTCATCCGCTAAATATTTTAGAGATCAAGAAGTGATCATTTGTGTGGCATCATTTCAGGCATATAAAGGGACTGCACAGGTTACCACCTAGTGTGATACATCAAAGGGGGTGCCTGGCAGGAGAGCAATGAAAAGCTCAATAGCATGCTCATCAGTTTCATTTTGTAGAGGTTGCAGAGGAAGATGAGTAGTCAGTTTCCATCAAGTTCTTTAGAAAGAACCTGATCATGCAAAAAACCGAAATATAGAGCACAGGAAAGAGAGAGACAGAAACAAAGAAAGGGAACCCATGACACCAGTGAAAGACGTGCCACAGATTCCTCAGTGGCAGTTGGCCTATCACTTCCTACGAAACACCACTGCAGCTAGTGCAAATACCATATCTTTAGAAGCAGCTGGGCAGTCCCCCGCCTTGCAAGTGTTTTAGAGGCAATTTCAGTTGTGTTAGCTCAGTTAAGTAAACCTAAGGTAGTTTTATGCTGAAGGATAAGCCTTTGTATTATTCAAGGAGGAACATTCTCCAGTATTTTATTTGTTACACACAATATCTTGCAGATGCAGGAATGTCGTCCGTAACTCCCTTGTGAGCACAAAGCCCTCTTTTCCTCTGCCGTGAATGTCACAGATCCATATCATGTCTCAGACAAGATTCTATGTTTCCTCACGGTGCTGACATGCATAATAAGCACAGGCAGACAAATGACTTTCTGTGGAGTGCATGTCTGGGGAGGCTCATCTGCTTTGTTTCTTTTGCCAAGAGTCTAAACTGCAGTTAGCTCCTGAGAGATGCTTCTGAAAGTAGTATGTAGATTACTGGAGCTTAGGACTTAAATTTCCCTCTCATGGTTACTATGCACCTGTTGGAGGTGTTCAAGTGCCAAGTGTAATCAGTAGTTCTTGTCTTCCACAAAGTATGCTCATGGTTAGCTTCCCACTCTTCAGAGCAAGAGTGTGGCACAGATTTGGTTGTTGTTAGCCACTCAGACATTAAAAATACTCTGTTTTTGGCACTACCAATGGGAGAGTCAGAAGAAGTAAGCTTTTAGAGCCAAATTCTGCCCTGGGCTGTGCATTCAGGATTTCCACGGCAGTCAATGGGAGCATCCAAATGTAGAATTTGGCCTTTATTTGTGTGACACATCAAGCACAAGGCCTGGCAAATCTGCCCTGAGAAAAATCCCTTCCTGATCCCAGATAGGGTGATTTGCTGTTACCCTGTACTACATAACAACTACCAAATTGACTAGCTCTAAGCCATGCAGAACCACCTCCCTAAGCAACCTTCATGGGCCAAAACCAAAGAATTCCAGCCAGAAAAAAACAAAACAAAACACAGATCATAACAAAAAAGGGTTGGATTGGTAGGTTGCCATCTGCCAGCAAAGGAAGGTAGTGGGGCTTCCTGTTGACTGACTGCATCTCGACTGAACACTTCACAATGAGACATAATTCAAGCCTGACAATCAGACCACCTAAAGCCCATCTAAGATAGCATGTGGGGCCAATGTTCAGGTGCTGCCCAGACAGGGCTACATGTCCCCATGTAGACTAAAGTGCAGTTTGGGTAATAAAAGGCTTAAAGAACAGAACACCTGCCAGTCCACATGAGAAATGTTGCCCTCACGAGACTATGCTTTATAGAGTATGTATGTCTATCTACAGCCATGTGTCTGATTCACAAAGCACGGTAATAAAACCCTCAATCAGATCCATTCTGTGATCTTCGGCAAATTTCAGGTGCATTTATTATTTTGGTTAATACAGACTTCTTGCTGTAGAGTATTTCATCACCACATCCAGGCATGGAAGTGCTGTGAGGTAGTGAAATGTTTTTTGATATGCTTAGTGTTTTTTTTCCCCCTCTCTTCTATTTTTGGGTTGCTACAATGTGCATTTTTGTCTTGGTCCTAACATGGCGAAATACAGCAATATTATTCTGGATATTTTAACTACTGCAAAATTAGAACAGCTGCCAAATTTCTGCAGCACAGATTGCAACTGGTCGTGTTGTACTCTGTTTTTGAGTAGTAATCCCCATTGAAATCAGGTTGTCTAAAAACCAATGGACAGATGTGGCTATAGAATACTTTAATTTGTTAATTTTTAAAGATCGGGTTTTAACATTTTGCTCCTACTGAGTGGCAGTTTACTTCTGAAATAGTCCCGTGTCAATGGGATTAGTCATGGACTACTAAAGTAATTCTCAGAATTTGGCCATAAGAACACAATAGCCCAGGGGAAGTAGCTAAAGAAACACTATTGTATTTTTAACAGTGATTTCTGTAAGACCCCATGTTGTAAGTTGTATAAACAAAATGGTAATTGGAGATGTTAAGGTAAACAGAAGAGAACTTTAAAAACAACACATCAAGTGTTATGTAAATTAACTCTCCAAGCTGAAACCAAATGTGCTATTTGTAGATTAGATCTACGTGTTACAAATTCTTTGGAGTGGAGGGTTTGAAAATACTGTTTTAACTGAACATTTATCAGGTGTGTGATGGCATTTAGGCTGTTCAGAAGCCCAGAATAAACTGAACTGGCTTAGAAGGAAAGAACTGATCATGCTCTATTATGAGGCTACAGCCTAAACTTTCAAAAATGATGAATGATTTGGGTGCTTCATTTTTGGGTGCCCTCCGAGAGAGACCTTAAAGGAGCCTGTTATTCAGAGAGAAAGTGCTTGGCTGTTTCTCAAAATGTAGACCCACTTTTTAAAGTTAGTAGCTGCATGAAATTTGGAACTTCTTTTCTCTATCCTTTTATTATTTGCGTGTGCGTTAATTACAGTAGAACCCAGTGCCGTAATTAGGCATTTTTAGCACTCGGGGCAAGCAAGCGCATTTGCGCCCCCTACTAGAGCCCTGCTCGGAACTATTTTTTTAATTTTCCTCCCGTCCTGCCCTACAATACCCACTTCCACTGTTTCTGCATTGTTTGTTGAATTTTTATTCCACTCCCACTATTACGGCATCCCAGTCCCACTGCAGGGCTCTACCCCCTCCTGTTTCTTTTAATAATTTTCCCACCCCGTCTTTCTGCCCTATCGACCCCACTTCCCAGGCTTTGTGTCTTGGTTTGTATCTTACTTTGTTGCCCTGCTTGCCTGGCCCTGGTTATGGCCTTGGTAAAGCTTAATTACTTCGCCCTTTGCTTATTTCATCTTTATCATCCCTTTGCTAAATCTGATAATTTTCCAAAAACACCCACTGGCCTGACGCCACCTCTCAGCAGAGGTTTATGTGAGTGAGAGAGAAGATGTAACCCAGCCTCTTCTCCACTAACTGTCATGGTGGGTTTTGTGATGCAGACTGGCCAACTAAAAGTGGATAGAGAGAAACAGCTCCTTTCAGATCGGCTACTAAACAGTCATCAGGTGATAAGAACTTTTGGTTTCTAATGATCTGCTCCTGATTTGCATTAATGATCCATTGGCAAAAGGATCTATATCCCAGTACCTGTGTGTGGCTCATTTAGGAAGCATTAATATCATGGTTTAGTATTTATTTAAGTCCTCCCATCTTTGTGCTTTAATCTTCTCTCTGTTGCTACCACCTTAAAAACGATTTTTTTGTTTTGTTTTTGTTTTGAAGCCTTTTGGTTAATTTCAGCTGAAGAAGCCAAATAACTTGTGTCTCTTGAAGTGAGTGACGTCAAAGGTGGGAGGCCTGTAATTTTCCATAAGCACCTTGAAGCCCAGACCCACAGTATCTTGTGAACTTCAAGCACAGCACTTCACCCATGCAAAGCAGCTGTAACTTAGGATCGAGGCCTATATACCTGACAGCCTTGATCTTGACCGGTTGGTGGTAATGACGGTGCAGGTAACCTTTCAGACCGCACAACAAACTATCATTTTCTAAAAATCAAAGTGTGTGGACGCATGTTGTATTGCCCATATTATCCCAAATCCCATGTTTAGTGCAGTAGCGATCATCACACGAAGGCCTCTGTCCTGCGAACACTTAGGCACATGAGTAATCTACATACATGAAGTCCCAATGGCCTTGTTGTAAGCCTCTTACTCCCAGTGGTGAGCATTCAGGGGGACGACTTGTGGCAGCTGCCACTCATCAGTGGAGTAAATGCCTCTCAACCTGGCCTATGGCCTGTACATGTGAGTAAAGTTACTTGTTTTCAGGAGCAGACATTAATGCTGGCAAATAATACCAAGGGCTTAGCTGTTTACAAAAAAAATGACTTCTATGATGGCATTGTCTGTTTTCATTAAATGTGCAATATGTAATCTCATTCACTCCCAGTATTACATGAGTGCAAGTGGATTTGTAGATAATTATAGTACTCAGTAACTCCGATTCACATTTTAATAGCTTTGTAATTTTTTTTTTTTTTTTTTTTTTTACCAAGTGGCTGATTAGGAGTTGAGAATGAAGGTGACTTTTTCTTTACTGGTGTAGGCATTTCTCCCCCCAGTTCTCTTTGAGGTTGAAATTTCAATGACCTACTATTTGTGAAGTTCAGTGGAGAAATAAAGTGGGATGTAGGTTGTGCACAGGGGTGAATTTTGCTCCATGCAAGTTATTGTTCTGTTTTGGAAGGTTTGACAGAAATTTAGTTGTTTTGACTTACCAGTGTGTATGTGTGTGACACCTATAGTTTTCACCAGTGAAGATGCTTTTCAGTCTGCTCTTTTATTTATTTTTTTAGCCTGAGTAATTTAAAAATGATTTGGATTTAAAGCTTCAGGCTTGGCATATAAGCAGAGCAGTTTTTGATTAGGGCTGCATGTTTTGCCGAAAATACATTTTACAAATAAAAGCACTTTCATTTCAGTGATTCATTGGTTAGAAATAGGCAACACATGAAAGTATCTATAAACACAGCTGTCTACTTGGAACCATATTCTGACACCCTAACTCACCTTGCTCCGTGAATAGTCCCACTGAACTCAATGGCTACACAGTGCGGATCTGGTCTTTAATCAGATGTTGTTATAAAGTGAAAATAGCTGCATATTTAGAAAATTTTGCTGACTTTTTTTGTGATGACATATTAAGTGTATAAGAATATTCACATCTTCCTGTTAGATACCATCTTAAAGCTATAGCTAACTAAAAAATGATAAAAAGAAATGATAAGACTGAGCTATCTAATTTAGGGTATTGTAGTCTTGAAAAACCGTTTGGTATGAATCATAAAATGGTCTTGCAAATTTTTACACTGCATTAAACTCTGACTGTCCTTAAATCTCAATTTGATGTCACACTTCAGTTTCTGGTTTCAAGGCAGGTAAAAGGCTCTCCTCACATGTCGTGTATCCTCAGACCTTGTTATTTTTAATTATTCTTCACAGTAGCAGAGAAAAGCTTTAATCGGCAATTCTTACATACAGCTTTATGGCTAACTTCCCAACAGCTCCCGTTTTATTCCACTGTCTCGTACATATGCATGAAGCACATCTCCTTTTTTTTTCTAATGCAAGAGACTGCAATGTTTGGGTGAATGCCAAAGGCTCAATTCAAGTTGAATGGTATTAAATTTTATTTAATGGAACTGAGTGAAATCACCATCATTTTCCGTTCAATCCACTGGTACTGGATGCCTTTCTTTTTAAGTTGGAAACTGCAGAGAAATGTATTTGCATGCCAACTCCTTTCACTTTGACAAATAAGCTAAAATCTCAGCTTACTGCTGACATGGAATGAATGGCAGTACCAATCCTATCAATGAGGTGAGCATAGAAAGCACACGGACATTGTTTATATTCTGGAATAAGTGATCTTTTGACCACTGTTCCTCATTCATGTACGTAGTCGGTGTTCTCCAGAAGTGCCTCACTGTAAAACTGCTGCTGTTCTTCTCTCTGCAGGCAATCAGAGAGTGAAATCAGGAATCCCTAACTGCTTAATAGTTTTCCATAAGGTATATCGCCACCAGAAGAAAGATTTTCTCTTCAGCAGGAACTCAACCTCTAACGTGCTAAAGAGACATGCTGCTGTGGCAGACTGCAGTACAATAACAAAGGCCCCGATTCTGAAGTGACCGCCACGAGAATGCAGGGGTCTACCAGCATGCAAGCTTATTGCGGGATCAGAGTCTAAAAGAGCAAACTGATGATTCAAATCCTCCATTCTTGGTATGGTAGTGATATGATGTCAGCCAGTGCATTTCAGCAGACTGGTGCCTCACCTTTCTCTCACTCATGTACTGTACCTGTGAAGGTTCCACTTGCTGGTGGGCAAATAAGGATGCATTGTTTTCCGATGCATGGAGCACCAATCCGGGAGGCAGGAGACCTGGTTTTGTTTCCATCTCTGCCACTGGTTCACTGCATAACCTTGACCACTTACTCTTCCCCAAAATGGGGTTCATGATGCTATTCCCTCTTTGTGAAGCACTTTATTGTTACAGACTCAAATATTTGCACTATTAAGGGGAGGCGCATGGCATTCTTTACAAACATTGCTTAAACCTCACAATGACCTTGGGAAGTAGCAACTACCTGTAGAATTAAAAATAAATCGGTAAAATAAAGATTTTTCTGAATTTTCTCCTCAATCTTTTTAACTTTTCTTTACATTTTTGGGAGATTCTGTCTCTCTTTAGTCTAAAAGGCAATAATCCATTCGAACAACTGTATAAAGAAATGGTCCAGCTTACAAAGCAATGTCCAAATGTTTGAAACATTTAATCAATGGCTTAGACTCTACAATACTTTGCCCTCCGTGTTCCACTGTCTCAGGACAAAGTTACTGTACTAGATCTTAAGTCTAGAATAGTATCATTTGAAGAGCAGGCATCCTTTCTTATTGGGGTTTTCCACCACAATGTTGACCTGATGTAATAGTATTTCACCCTGCTGTCCAGCCATAAATATCCTATAGTATATAGGCCCATCTGCCGATGGAGTCTTATCCCAAACATTTTTAAATGGAGGCATAACACCACCCCATATATTTCCTGCCAATTGTGCTCTTTTTAGAAATAGCCTTCTTATTGGTAATTAGTCAGGGCTCAATCATGAGCTCAGTTCTGCGCCCAAGCAGCAGAGTATGTGGTGCAGGCTGTAGGAAGTCCTCTTTTTCCACTGCACACCCCCTGCTTTGACAGACCCTATGCAAGGAGGAAGACCAGCCACAACTGAACAGTCTATTTGCATGGAAGAGGGAATAACAAATAATTGGCAAGGAATGGACGCCTCTAACTTGCCCATGATGCTAACCTCCATCAGCCACTCATTAAATTTTCAAACAAGCACTTTGAATAGAATAATCCTTCAATGGAAGGGGTTATAGAAAGCAAAGTCTTTTTATGAAAAACCTGGAAAGTGTAGTATATGCTATGAAGTGACATATCCTGCTGGAGAGCCACAATCTTTATCTATTTGCTTTTTGCCTATTCACCAATCAGAATATTTTATCTACTTGTTGCTATTCTGATCAGTAAATATAGTACCTTATCTCTGTACTGGATCTCTGTATTATTTCATTGTTATGACTTACCTCTGCATCTGCAGATGGCCTCTGTCTGGTCGTTCTATTAGCTGAGCCACATAAGAAAGAAGAGAAACAAACATATTGCTAGGTGTTTATTGTTCTTTGAAAAACAATTGTCTTGCATCTAGATAAAAGTATGAACAAATCAAGGGCCATTCCTGTGGCCCTGACTCAATTAAAATTCCCATTGGATCCCTTGGGCATTTTCACTGAATAAGGACTGTAGAACTCGGCCCATAGATCTTAGATTTGTTGTCAGTTCTTATGATAACATATCTGATATTTAATTCCACTATTCAGAGGGAGCTCTGCCTGCTTCTTCCTATTGTTTTTGGAGTAGGTTCCTTTTTGGTTCTAATGTACTGATCATATTCTTTCCTACTTCATGTAAATAAGAGCAAGAGGGTATCAGATTCTTTCTTGGCAAATCTCAGAACTTCGATGTCTGGCATCTGTATCTTCCATGTCAAGAGTTTGATTAACTGCTCTGGGAATATTCTGACAATTAGTTTTCTGCACAACTGGCTATTCTTCCTTTGCATATCAGAGGTGATGTATATCTGTCTTAGGGTCTGTAATAGCCGTGTTTATACAACTGATCAAACATTTTAAACTTCCCCCTTTTAATAATAATGAGCTAATTCCACACTTACTGCCCTACCCCCTCTGTTACCTCGGGTTTGTTCTGAAGCTGAATGTGATGGGGCACACTTGCCCCATGTTGGTTTTCCAAGGATTAACTCGATCCTGTGGGCTGAGAAGGCCACACCCCCTTGACCCTGCTGGGCATGCTCCAGCTGGAGACTGGGTATAAGTGGGAGCCAAGCAGCTCAGTTGGGGCTGGCTGCTGAAGGCGGAGGACGCGGATTGCTGGCGCTCTCCCAGGAGATGCTACAGGCACCGAATCCAAAACTAAGGCATGCAGAGCCCCAGGCGGATTCCAGGATGTTAGACTAGCCCAAGGGGGTGCCCCATTTCCCCAATGTGCCAATAGCCACATTATCCACAGGAGTGGGTGACTTTATTGACTCTGGCCACTAGGCCTCGCTGCCCTGCATGCCAGGATTATCCTGCTGACTCTGGCTAATAGGCCTCCCTGTCCTGCAAACTAGGGCCATCTTCCTGACTCCAGCCACTAGGCCTCACTGCCCTGCGAACCAGGGCCATCCTCCTTACTCCAGCCACTAGGCATTTCTACCCTGTACACCAAGGCCAAAATATGGCCTCTGACCATTGGGCCACACCACCATGAGGGAAGGGGCAGTCATATGGCCTCTGACCATTGGGCCACACCGCCCAGAGGGAAGGGGCAGCCAATGGCCTCTGGCCATTGGGCCACACCGCCCAGAGGGAAGGGGCAGCCATATTGTCTCTGGCCATTAGGACATACCGTTCGGAGTGAGCGAACAGCCACATTGGCTTTGGCCATTAAGCTACATCTCCTGAGGCTATGGGGGTCAGGACACACAGCCCTGGGGCTATAACGACCTCTAACCGCCACAAATGAAGAATGGGCACACTTTCTCCGGTGATACTGAACAAAGCTGCCTTACAGTTTGTCCCCATATATTCCCTCTTTTAATGCTATTGTCGATATTACAATAGCGCCTAGAGGCCACAACTAAGAACTCCGTTTTCCTGAGTCCCAGGCCAAAGCCCAGTGAATCACACTGCCTTCTACGTCAGATACTAAAAGGCTACAAGACATATCCAGTTGTTGTTTCAGGCCTCCTCTCTCCTTTTTTTTTTTTTTTCTGAAGATGAACTTGTCCTATCCCACAGCAAACTGCTGGGCAAAAGCTCTGAAACTATGAAGACCTTCTGCCTTAAGTTTCATTTCCTATTTTTCTGAAGGCAATTGTGATCATGAAATGATTGATAGATTTCATGATTCTAAGGAAAGGAAGGAGTGAAAGCTACAGAACAAGGACAATGGACTTCAAAAATGCAGACTTTAACAAACTCAGAAAACTGGAGGATAAGGTCCCGCAGAAGGAAATCTAAGGGATAAAGGAGTTCAGACGAACTGGCAGTTTCTCCGAGACAATATTAAAGGCACAACAGCAAACTATCCCAATGTGAAGGAAAGATAGGAAGAATAGCAAGAGACCAATATGGATCCATCAGGAGCTCTTTAATGACCTGAAAATCAAAAAGGAATCTTACAAAAAGTGGAAACATGGACAAATTGCTGAAGATGAGTACAAAAGGATAGCATAAGCATGTAGGGACAAAATAATAAATGCTAAGACACAAAATAAGTTACATCTAGCAAGGTACATAAAAGGCAATTAGAAGAGGGTCTATAAATACCTTACACTTTCCTTTGTCTTTCCCTTGCTTGTAAGTCTCCTACTTCATGGGAAAGGAAAGCTAATAACAGATGATATCAGAAGTCTAAGGTGTTTAATGCCTATTTTGCATCAGCCTTCACTAAAAAGGTTAATATCATGACCAGATAGGTAACACAGTATTAACAACAAGGGAGAAGGAAAAGAGAAAATAGGGAAAGAACAGGTTAAAGAATACTTAGATAAGTTAGATGTATTCAAGTTGGCAGGGTCCAAAGAAATTCATTCTAGGGTATTTAAGGAGCTAGCTGAAAGAATCTCAGAATTAGCCATTATCTTCAGGAACACAAACAGGACAGGTAAGGTCCCAGGGGACTGGAGAAGGTCAATCAAGTACCTTCCTTTAGAAAGGGAAACCAAGAGGATCTAGGGAATTATAGAACAGTCAGCTTAACTTCGATACCTGGAAGAATATTGGATATTTGTAAGCAGTTAGAAGATAATAAGGTTATAAGGAATAGCCATCATGCAGTTGTCAAGAACAAATCCTGCCAAATCCTCCTTTGACAGGGTCACTGGCCTATTGAATGGGAGGAAAAGGTAGATGTATTGATTTCAGTAAGGCTTTTGACACAGTCCCATGTGACATTCTCATAAGTGAATGAGGAAAATATGGTCTGGATGAAATTACTGTAAAGTGGATGCATAACTGGTTCAAAGGCTTTACTCAAAGAGTAATTATCAATGGTTTTCTATCAAAGTGGGAGGGTGTATCTAGTGGGATCCTGCAGGGATCAGGTACTAGTCAATGTTTTAATTAGTGACTTGAATAACAGAGTGGAAAGTGTGCTTATAAAATCTGTGGATGACACCAAATTGAGAGAGGTCACTTTGGAGGAGAGAATTAGAATTCAAAACAACCTTGACAAATTGGAGAGAGAGTCTGAAATCAACAAGATGAAATTAAATAAAGAGAAGTGCAAAGTACTTCATTTTAGGAAGACAGGAAGTCATATGTACAGCTACAAAATGGGGACTCACTGGCGAGGCAGTCGTACTGCTGAAAATGATCTGGGGGTATAGTGGATCACAAATTGGATATGAATCAACAGTATGGTACAGTTGTAAAAAAAAAAAAAAAAGGCTAATATCATTCTGGAGTGTATTAACTGTGTTATTTGTTAGGTGCAGGAAATAATTGTCCTGCTGTCATTGGCCACTGGTGAGGCCTCAGCTGAAGTACTGTGTCCAATTCTTATTGCCACACTTTCAGAAAGATATGGACAAATTAGAGAGAGTCCAGAGGATAGCAACAAAAATGATAAAAGGCTTAGAAAACTCTCATTTTCCTTCGTTGCCTTTCCTTCTAAAGCCGAGTGTCACACATCCGAGCCCTTCCGTGGCAGCTTGAGAGCTGCGCTTTTCAGCACCACGCTCTCACGCACACATTCCTTTACAACTCCCTCACCTCCTTTCTCTCTCAGCCTAAAATAACCCTCCACTTACTATGGGACTCAGCTATACATATGCAAGATCAAGGTCATTTGCAATTACAACTATGCCATTCCCTTTTGCTTCTCTGTGGAAAATAATTGCACGGCTGTCCCCTCATATTCTGCCCTTTCTTCCCGTCTTTGTTAGCTTTATCATTCTGGGCCAGGAACAAACAGCATCATTTAATCATACAGTTTCTTTCTACAGATGACCTCTTCCTCCCAGTCCACAGCATTTCTAGTCAGAGATGCCTCACGTTCCAAGGATAGCAGGCTAGTATATTTACCGTGGTGTTTGGAACATGACTAGAATTGTAAGTTTTATTTTAGGGACAATATTACTTGGTTCAGGGTACAAAAAGGATTGATTGGCTTATGCAAACCAGGAGCAAGATGGCAGACCCCCCACAGCCTCTGGCTTGGCTCTGCAGCCCCAAGTACTTGCCCTGCCTATTTTGATGGGGGTAACTTAAAGTTAAAAGGAGTAGGGACTGTTGAGGGAAGTTCCTGTTGTATTTGCTCTCCTAATTTTTTAAGCTATGCTCAGAAGGGACCAGATCCACCATTGAAATCCAGTGGAAAAACTCCCATTGACTTCAGTGGGTTTTGAATAAGGCCCATAATGACTGAGATCTGCATCTATTGATGTGTTAGCCAAGTCAAGGTCACAGAGGATGTGACAGTGGCATTTCACATCGTGGCGTCTACAGCATACAGTAAGGAAAAGTTAAATGGGAGAGGCAATTTGATGCAGCGTGCTCTCTCTCTTTGAATAGATTCTGAAAAGTATCCTTGCATGGTAGGCACATGAGAGCGAACAAGAGCTCAGAAATTCTCTTCTCTTTGCCCATTATCTAGCAGAAAAACCTCCTTCAAACTTAGTGTGCTGCATGGAATTTCCTTTGCTGCCTGGCATGCCTTTTTGGAGATGTTTAAAGAATTGGATGCAATTCTCCTGGGAAGAGTGGTAAAAGTTATTTTTTAAATGGGAGACAGGTTGGGGGAGGTAATATCTTTTACAGGATTACCTTTTATCTTTAATATCCTGGGACCAACACAGCTACAACAACCTTACATGTTTTCAGTGGTGCATTTTACCTAACTTAGTTGATTGACACCATAACAATGAACCTGGAACCACTTTCCTATGCAGCCCTCAATTTAAACCGATGTTTGCTTGTGTTGTGTCTCAACGTGTGAGCCGGGCTAATACATGGGGCCTTTGCTCTTTCAGTATCTGATGTTATTGGATTCCTAGCTCTGCAGAGCTGCTCCCATTGCAGTCCTCAAGGTTTTGGGTTCTGATGCATAGACAAAGTGTCCTTGCTTTGGAATGCTTCTCTCAATACATATACCACTAGATACCAACAGGGGAAATGGAGAGAAAGTCACCATATAGTGATAGGTAGGAGATTGCCCTGCTTTAAGAATCGGTCTATATGAAGAGGAGTCATGCACGTTAATTAAGACCTAACACACACCAGAATCTACATTATGGATAAGGTTAAGATTTTGTCATGGTTATTTTTAGTAAAAGTCACAGGCAATAAACAAAAATTCATGGAAGCCCATGAATTGTCTGTGACTTCTGTGGGGGCTCCTCCACCACCCATCGCAGCTGGGAGCTTTGGGACAACCCACGGGGGCTTGGAGCTTTGGGGCAGCTTGGAGATGCGGGACTACCCAGGGCAGCGGGGAGCTGCAAGGCCCCCTGCCCCTTGGGGTTGCCAAGAGTTGCGGGCCCCCACCAGCTGACAGTTCCAGCTCTGCTGCCCTGTGGTTTAAACAGAAAATGTCACAGAGGTCTCTGAAAGTCACGGAATCTGTGTTTCTCATCCTTAATTATGGGCCTTCATGCATTTAGCTGCGTGTGATAAATGATAAATGGCCAAGTTACATGTACTCTGATGTGCCTGATTGTTCTGTTTTTAAATGCACTCTAATGGAAAAGTTTGGGGCTTTAACAATATTTTCCTTAGAAAATGTAAAGTGTTTTACATGTCACTGTGTCACTGTCCTTGGGAAAGAAAACCAATTTATTACTCTCAAAAGTAAAAGTCACTTTTGTATCACTTCCCTTTGCTTGCTGGAAACAAATTGGCTCAGCTGTGTGTCCTAGACTCTACAAAGCTCTGCTAATAGACATTCTCATGGAGCTCAAGTTGTATGGGCCAGAGGAGTTGAGCTCTATCCCTGACATCGCCAGGAAGTCCTGGGTGGCCTAGCAACAAGGCTGAAATGCTTTCTGACATTTTTGTTACACTATCGCATCTCATCAGCTGTAAATGCATGGCGAAAAAGGAGGTTGGCAAAATATTATCTTACTGGCACTGTAATGATCTCTCAGTTCTGTCACGTACCTTGAGTAGACCCGTGCCCCACCAAAACATTGGATCTAAAATCCATTTGGGAATTAGCAACTCACAGCCATATGAAAACATCCTGAAATTAGGGAAAGATTGGATCTGGGGTGTGGGTTAGTCAATGGTAAGGTCTTAATTGTGTGTGCTTGGTGAGTTGGGCATAGTTAGAAATATCCAACCAGCTAATAAGAATGTAGTTGTGGGCAGTTGCTGTCCAAAGTCTGTCAGATGAGAGTCTCATCCACATCCAGGCAGGTACATGCATAGAGACATAAGGCCTCACTTAGGCAAAGTGATATTTTTGTTCCAGCTTTTCCAACGAACATAGTTGAAGAGATCAGTGTAGAGGAGATACAAAGGGTTGGGGGTGGGGGTGAGGGAGGAGAAATGAAGCTGTAGGGGAATACAGACTCACAGTGATTAAACACTGAACATCATTAATGCCATTTTACGTGTGTATATAATATAATGTTACTGTGGAATATTATGGTTGCAAACAGTGCCTGAAACCACCTGAAACTTGCTAAGTAGGTTTTGGAACAAAGTTTATACTCGGCCACAATTCCTCTTCCTCTGCAGCTGCTCTAACCCCTACTCACTCCTGGAGTCCCTCCGCTGGCTTTTACTCTAATACTGCCTCACACTCAGGTTCCTTATTCCCCCCCTATGAGGTCCAATGTAATCTTACCCCGACCCTATCTCTGCTCTCAATGACCTCTCTGCTCTATGCTCATGTGCATCCTTCTCCCCTGCCTGCTTCGTGCTTTGTGTCACGCTGCTCTTATTCCCGGCAGAGTCTTCCTGTCTCCGCTGCCAAGCAGTGTCTCTTACCTCTTCCAAACACCTACTATCTCTCCTCTTTTCTTCTTCTCAGCAATTCCTTCCCGCCTTTACCTGCACTGTGGTCTCATGTTCCTTCTTCCTGTTGATCTGGTTCTATTCGTATTGTAAGCTCTTGGGGCAGGGAACATCTCCTTGAGTGTTCTTCAAAGCCCTGCATAGACTTAGGGCACTCTCAAATGCTTTATAACACGTGATGTTCGTGAACATTTCAAGGTCACCTGGGCTGCACCTGATTCTTCGTTGAAGCCACAAATAGTTATTTGGGGGAGGATGTGGGGGGATGGGATTTGTTGGGCATTTTTTGCATAGTATTGGGTCCATATCGGAATTGCCATGCTGGATTAGACCAGTAGTCTCTCTAGCCCTCTAATCTCTCTGACAGTGACCAGTACCAAATGTTTCTGAGGAATGCATAATACCTCCATAAAGGACAGCCATGCAATAACATACCTATGGAGAAATTTCTTCCTCACCCAAACAGGAAGTGGTAAAACAGGTGAAACTTGATGATTTGAACTGAGCTTCACTTGAAGATTTTGGTTTTATCTGAACTCCAAACCCAGGGGTTGCAAACACCATCCTCCACCCCTCCCCCATCTAACCGATGACGATGCCTGTACAGCCAAACTTTGGGTCCCGTAAAACTGTACAACTGAGCCCAAGTCAAACTACTGTGCAAAACAACAGACTTAATTCTGGGCAAAGGGACTGTGGAAGTAGCAGAGACTGTTTTGAGCTTGGCATTTCAGTTATCTGCAAAAGGATATCCTGCCAGAAATGTTTGGTGACATATTTGTCAATGGGAGGGTTAAGCCAAGATGCTGTGGCTGCTGCTGTACGGAGCAGAGTAAGAAAAAAATTCTGAGAAATATGTATGTAAAAACACAGCCGTTGTTAAAGAAATAAGGAGCCATTCCACAAACACAGATACATCAAGATACAGATTTTTTTACAATTATTTTTTAAGTATCAGGAAATTAAACAGTAAAAGCTGTAGTGTCAGCCAAAGTTAACTCTAGCTAATACTTTTGGCTTGGCCACAAGACATGGTAGACAAACTCCATGTGCTGTTGAACGCTGTTTTGATTCCATTTCATCGTAAACTTAAAGGCCTTTGTGCAGGTTAAATGTTCTGGGGCTTGTATTTCACAGTGTCACAGCAGTGCATACGTGTCACCCACTGGCCACCGTTTGTTACAGGTTTCCCGTGGTGCCCAGTCTGCAGAGGATACGACTCTGTCGCTTCCACCTAAGGAGCTTTAACTCTTTAGCTCAAGTTGTGTCAGCTCATGCTTTTATCTCTGGAGATACCCCGTTCAATCCCTGCCCTGTCAGCCAAGATGGTGGCTGTCACACACAGTGCTGGTAGATGCTAGTTATATAACTTAAGTCATCGGTATAGCCATGAGGAAAAGGCAAACCAGCAATTTTAGGGCTATTACAGTGATTTTCAACCTCTGGTCTGCAGACCTCTGGGGGTCCTCAGACTATGTGTATGATTTCCAAAGGGGCCTGCACCTCCATTTGAAATTTTTTAGGGGCCCGCAAATGAAAAAAGGTTGAAAACCACTGGGCTATTGCAGTAATTGGCAAACTGCCCTCTACTGGATGCAATCATAGCTGCTACAATATGTACCCTGAGTCATAAACTGATCAAGATTTTTCCTTAGCTACAGCGGGGAGCAGAAAAATCTGATTTCTGTCCCAGGTATCACCACAGAGTTTTGAGCAGCTTTAATGACAAATGTGGAGTCCTAGGTGGCAAATAATTTATTCCAGAATTGATTGGTTGCCAGCATTAAGTCTGGGCCTGTAGCATAAATGCTAATTTGAAAGGCTCGGGAGGTATGTTGGACCTGACAACATCTGTGTGTTAATTCTTTCTATTCTGGAGGAAAGGCTGTGCAGTATGAATCCCCCCACCCTCCACACCCTGAAGGTAGCTGTTTGCATAGCAGCGTTGGTCTTTTTCCTCATGCTGCATGTCATGTGCAATGTTGGTGCAGAACATGGGACATTGTAGGAGCCGTGGGATGACACGCTGGAGTTTGGGAGAAAGTCAGCCTGAAATTGAGAGGTGGCTGAAGCATAGATCCTGTCGTCCCAAACCGGGCAGAGATCATTAGTCACTGCCTTCGGAGAAGGAGCACTTTTTGGGGATAAGTATAAAATGGAAACTAATTGCTGTGGGGGGGTGTCAGCTAAATGTCACCTGTTGAGCTTTCCTGGGGATATACGGTGTTTGAAGCCAGTATTCAGAAGTGTGGGTGCCAAATTCTTGCCCTCTTCCCCGTGAAAATGTAGGTTTTGTTAGCTCAGTGCAGCTGCAAAGTGATGAACGCACTCGATAGATATTGTTTCCTGTTACATGCACAACACCATGCCAATATGATATGGGATGTACAATGCCAAGTCCTTTGCTACTGGCACCCAACAAATAATAGACAAGCTGTCTCATAGAGCTCTTACGGATGTCAAAACATGGCAGCCCTCCCTTGTTCAGTGGTTCAAATGTGATGCAGTTTATTGGCTGTTTAGGGACACTCCTTTGGGGACTGAGTGTTTCTGTTCCAGCGTTTTCTAGGAACAAACAGTAATTAAACTGGCTTTCAGCCTTGTCAGGGTTTGATTGGAATTACAAAGAGTTCCCTACTTTGAAAAAGAGAAAACTGGGTTGATTTCACACTTAGAGCCAGCTCATTGTGAAAGTCTGTGCCTCAATCTGTAATGAATCCGGAACGAAGAAACCAAGTTGGGAATAAAAAATACTAACAGAGCAAAGTGTTTGGGTAGGACATCTTCTGTCATGGAAATTTATTCAGCTCTACTGTCTGTTCTTCTTAGACATACTCTCCCTCCTGCAGGGTTTTTAAGCAAATCATAGCAGCTTGTTCCCACAAATGAAACCAGCAGGCAAAATCTCTCCTCAAGCATACGAATAGAGCTTCCATTTCCCTCAATAGACTTCAGTGGGAGCTTTATGCTGAAATTTGAAGTCTGTTGATCTCTAAAAATTGGTTAGTTTTTAAAAATAAGGGGTTTGGCTTGCTGTTTAAGTAAGGCTTAGGAAAACTGAAAGCTGCATGGCTTGCCTATACAGTGGTTAGACCATGTATAGGGGAAAGCATGGCTAGTAGTTAGAATATGGACCTGAAAGATGTTTTATTTTATTCCCAAGATCTCTATTGGCTCACGTTGTGATCTGTAGCAAGTCAGTTGATCACTCTTTGTCTGCATTTCTCCATCTGTAAAATGGGGTTAAAAGTACTTTCCTGCCTGGATAAGTCCTTATAAGGCTTATTTAATTTTTCATAAAGCACTTTGAGATCCTCACGTGAACGTCTCTACAGAAGACCAAAATGTTAGATTATTTCTGTATATATTATTATATTATGATACATGCCTCAAACTTGTGTAACTCCATGTTTTTTATGGCAATCCCTGCCTTCCGTTTGGCTTCTGTGCTCAGAAGTACCCATTCGTATACCCATAACAAATAACCATTTCAACTTCCAGTCTCTCTGCCCCATCCTGCCACTCTAATTCAGTCCAGTTTTTAATTCGTTTAAACTGGGGCTTGATTCAGTCTCCTCCAGTAAAGCCTTCTTGAGGCAAGGACCATCTCTTTTACTCTGTGTTTGTACAGTGCAAAGCACAGAGGGGTTCTAGTCCTCGGCTAGGGCTCCGAGGCACCATGCTAATACAACAATAAATAATGACAAGAAGAGTTAAGGGAGCTGTGGGGAAATGGCACATGTTGAGACTTGGACTAGATGGGATGACAGTGTTAAGGGAAGGAAGGTTAGAAACTGAGATGGCCGTATTTTCTGCGGGTATATGGGTGATAAATTCTGAGGGCAATAGCTAGCAGTACAATGATGAGAGAATGGGAGCTGATTTTGGTAAAAGAATGACTTGAGGATCCTTTCTGTTAACTCACTAATAACTATATTCTGAATTTAACAGTCAGTCTTCGAATGTACTTAACCTAGGATAAATTAGTACCTTACAAACCTGCTATATAAAAACTATCATATTTGTGAGCTTTCTGGTATCCACCCACATTGCACTGTTGTTAATGCTTTCTGTGATGTTAACGGACAGAGGGAGCACTGGCCCTTCTGTGAACTTCTTGCTGTTTACTATCATTATCTTCAGATTTTTGACCCGTACAGTAACAAAATTAGAGTTGGGTCCAAACCAAACTATCTGGATCCAAACACCCTAAACTTTGGGAATGCTCAGATCCAAATTTTGTGGCTTGGCTCAGTCTCTAAGCAGAACAAAACAGAACATGACTGGGATTAAAAACCCTTTAGAGTAAAAAAATTTTTAAAAAATTCTTTTTTAAAAGAGCTAAACATTTTTTATTTTAGTTGTTTGCACTACTTCTTAGTAACCTGAAATGCAAGGCAGATTTCCCTATGGATTGTTTTCTAAATCCTTTAGTAAACATAGATTAGTTTTATACACTACTGGTTGAGAGGAAGCCAGTACGCTTCCCTTTTGTTTATTTCCTGGTGTTTTACATCTATATGATGTGGGGAAGAATTAACACAGCTCTGGGCTTAGTATCTGTTGGTTAAATATTGGGTACAAAGTAGCAGGAGGTGGATTTGTATTTGTGCCACACAGATACGATGACCATTGTTTCTTCCTGCTTCTCATTGCCAGGGTGGTGGATGTTTATAAAGATGACTCTTCACATTCTGGAGAACAAGCTCACCATATTTTTTTATTTTAAATTAGTTGCGTTTTGCATGCAAACAACTTGAGTGTCCCTCGTATGCCACATCTAAAGGAGAGATTTATATCCTTGAGCTTTTTGACAAACTCGCTCCTTTGAAGACTGGGAAAGGGATCCATGAGGTGTTCTGAGATCTACATTTTAAGGGAATGAGTACTCTCTACTGGTTAGAGTGGGAGGTTAGGATTTGAAAATCCTAGGTTATGTTTCCTGCTCAACTATTAATTATCTACTTGGCATTGATGGCCTGGTTTTTCAAAGGAGTTAAGCACTTACAACTCTCATTAAGTGCAGTGGGAATTATAGATTTTAAGCACGTCAACCGCTAAATATTGGGCCAAATTTCCTGCTGTCACAAGCCAGTGTAGCTCCATAGACCAACTTCAGTAAAGCTCTGTTTATTGATCCCAGCTGAAGATCTGGCCCTATATATTTTTAATAAATCAAAATCATTCCTAAACTTCATAGCAATTTGGATCCATATTCAGTCTTTGCATCTTATTCTGTCTCAATTTTATTTTCTCTGAATTTTAATTTGGATAGTTATGATTGATTAATTTTTAGGGGAGTACCAACACAGAATCAGATAAACTAAAGTTTACTAAACCATGCTCTGAAGTGTACCTAGCCTCTGGTTGCCAGGAAGTGGGAATGGGCAACAGGGGATGGATCATTTGATGATTGCCTGTTCTAGTCATTCTCTCTGAAACACCTGGCATTGGTCGCTGTCAGAAGATAGGACCATGGGTCTGACCCATTATGGCCGTTCTTAAGTTCTAACCTTAAAGAAGCCTTATCATCATAGTTATTATTGTAGTGCAATACCAAACTTTGCTGTATTTTTGACATTCAAGCCACTGAAAAATATGAACAGGAGTGTTAAAAGCAAGAAAAAAAGCCAGAGGTTGGTACTTTACATTGATAAAATGAAAGTGGCAGACCTCCACAGAGACACATTCCAGACATAGCTTTGATTTCATCTTTGAAGAGAAATAATGTTCAAAGTGCATTTCCTAATATATCATTCAAATCTTCTGGTTTGAAGAAAATAGCCAGGGCCTCAGTCCACTAATCTTCTCCTAAAGCAAATACTTCAATAATTCATGTCATTTTGGTATTTTAACTAGGTGGTTATGCACAGTTTACAGTTAAAAGACTAAGGTAAATTATTTTCATCCAAAGATGCCAGCTGTAATAAATCTTCACTCCTTGGAACTTGTCATGCGTTAGAGGCATTGCTTGGAATTTCAGAGCTCTGAGTTATTTCACCAGCAGGAGGCGCTTTATTGCCTTCCTGAGCAATCCAAGGGGTAGTAACTTCTATTCCTTTCTCTTCATGGAGAACTCAAACAGTGGCTAACTTGGGCCTGCCCATGGTTCTCCTGGTTTCTGGAGAGTTTACACAGCTGGATTTTGTTCCAGCCATTTTGTTCCTGTGGCTAACTGCTGGCGTGATTTGAATGTGCCTCTATTCTTTTACATAAGAAAACTTTTAAGTATTTGGCTGGGCTGGGCTCTGTTGGTGGGCACAGGACTGAGTGCCTCACTTTTTGTGGCTTGTTTTGACAATGTCCTGGCTTGTCTCTTTTGCTTAAGTATGTTTGGATTTGGGTCCCCCCTTTTTTGTGTTTTTCTGTCTGGGTAGTGTCCTTTTGTTACAGTTTCTCTTACAAGAATAGAGACATGGTCTGCGGGGCGTGCAGATGATGACCAGTTGGCGTACTGTATTTACCTGTTTGGCCTTGGGAAAGATAATGACTTGGCCTGATGTGAGATCTAGTTGAAGATTTTTCAAAATGTAATATCCTAGGCCACCCACCTTGTAGCATAGTTAGACTCCCTGTTACATTCTCTAAGTCCAGTGCTCAGCTGGAAAACCTCCAGAAAAGAGCCACTCCAGTTCAGGAGGCTAATGATTCTCTGGAGCACACACAAGTACTTCAGCAGACGTCCCATCCAGTAGGCCTTGAAACATAACTTTGGTATCCTTGTAGTGTTTGTCCTCTCATTGCTTGGCTCCAAAGGGCCATCTTGAAGCTTTTGATATACTTAGGGTCTTGAGCCAGCACCCAAGTGACAGTCTTCTCCATCTGAAAAGGAAGGATTGGACCTTAATAGTTCTAGACTATTTTGAAAATTCTTCCTCAGAAATACAGCCCAGAGTTCATATGCAAAATGTCCTGTACTGTACAAACAGTACATTCGTGGTGTATGTAGGGATGTTTATTGGGGAGTGGCATAAAGCAACTGAACTCACTGCTGCTAGTGTGGTATACTGCTGTGGTATTAGAAATGGTCACTTGTGCCTAGTAATATGTAATTTTGATCTTGTTTATTCCATTGCATGTGGGATTCAGAGTCCACCTGTAGAAGTCTTTTTTTTTCTTTCCAAGAAACATCTGTCACATCTGCTTGAAAAATTATCCATGTCTCCATAATGAGAGCCTTTCTGCAGCTCATCAGAGTGTTCCATCTTCCCCTCCCTTACCCGTATTGCCCTTTAAAACATAAAATATAATAGTATTCTACAGTGATGCTACAGTGTTTGGGAATACTACTATAGAATATTGTCCTAGGTTCTAATGGCAAGACCAAATCCATTGTAAGAAGAGACACTTGTGTGTTCACCCCTGTTTTTAGATTGACCAGAAAATAACATATATTTATACTTTGTATTGCATATGTCGTGATTTATCTATGGTCCCCATCACCTTCGCATCTGAGCGCTCCACAGGAAGTCAGTGATTTTCGTAAAAATGTTCAGGTTCTTGTCGGAATTTTTCAGTTTAAAATGGAAAGTCTGCAGTTTCTGAAAACCAGAAATACATAACTACATAAAAATTGGTTTTCAGGTTTGCAGTGTTTCAATGAAAACAAACAAACCAACCCCCAATTTGTTCATTTATTCATTTTGTGAACATTTTTTTTATCCGGGGGGGGGAGTGATTTTCTGATCTGCTATAGTGGTGTTGACCTATCATTCAACCTACTTCTGTCTCAGTTTTCCCATCTGTAAAATGAAGGTAGTGCTTCCCTACCACACAGAGTGCTGTGAAGCTCAATAACGCGTTAGCATTTGTGAAGTGCTTTGATATCTTCAGATCAAAAGTGCTCTCAGAGCAAAGGCTCATGTTACAACACGCTCCACTGTAGATAGTGGATTTGTCTTTTCATAGTTCAGAATTTCATGCCATGGAGAGAGTCACTGAGAATTGCAAAGTGTCCTAGGGCATCACGTGTGTGTCTCTTTAAATTAATGAAGACTGAAGTGGGAATTCCCACTGGTACGTAAACACAGTAGGCAGCAAATTCACGGGATTTCCTGAAAAGCCGGGGTGTGACAGTAAATGTGTCTAACATTAACGAATGTTTGTTTGCTCTTTCTTTGGTGGAAGTGTTGGTGAATGAGTGTCTGGGAGTTGGAGGGACAGAAAGAAGAGAGTAGAATGTTATTTATTGATATCACAACTGTACTGTAGCTTACGCATACAGTAGTTTGGTAATCAAGTGCATAGCTCTGAGTGACACAGGTATGAAAAAGTTCTCTCTGTGTTTAAGCTGCTGGGAGCAGCTTGCATGGCCATAACAAAATCCTGTCACATAAAGATTTTCTAGCCTACTACCAATTCTATCACAGTTGTGCTTAAACTCATCGCTTTTTTTTTTTTTATGTAACCTGGTGGGGAGAAGCAGATGAAAATTACAATGTGAACCGATCATCCGCTTGAGAAAGGAAGAGTTCTGTGTGTTGGTAATAAGCCATTCAGAACATCTGTAGACCTTTCTCATCATCAAGACCTGCTGATGTGTCTTCACAAAATACATTCCATTGTGCCTCTTTATACTGGAACCTGTCCTAAAATGCTATGTGCTACTTTTATGTTGCATCCAGTGATGAGTGAACTAAAAGGTTTAGAGGCATTTGATCTGGTTGAGATAAAACCTTAAAAACCCTTTCTAAAAGTTACCTGAACAATCGGAACCTTTCAGGTCCATGTATGCTGAAGAAGCTTAAAAAAATAACAACTGAACGTCAGTCTTATGCTGGAGTCATAGTCACTGTGGTAATGTAACCCACTCAGGGTTGCCCTCCCCCTGCTGGCTTTTATTTCTGCTAGTGGATGTTCCTCTCTGCCCCCTCCTGCGAGGCACCCACTGATCGCTTCTTTCTGTCCCCCCTGCCTTAAGGGCAAGTGATGGGGGGAAAGAGGGAACGGAGAGAGAGGCAAGCAGTCAGAGGGACAGGGTGGGGGGGGAAAGGAAGGGGAAAGGGGCAGAGCAAGGGCAGGGCCTGCGGCAGGAAGAGGCCAAGCGGGGCCTCCTCGCAGAGTGGAGGTGGAGCAGTGCGGTGCCATGGTCCAGGCACCGGTGACATCTCCCTTCTTGGGAGCTTCTGGCGGTGGTGTTCCAAAGGTGGCGGGCCTCCAAAGGGAGGTGCACCACATCCAACATTTCTTGCCCCATTTGGGGAAGCTAAGCCTCCCTAAGCTTCTTATACACCCGCCCCCCCATGAGCACCCTCTATTTTTCTTTTTTTGGGTGGGTACTTGAGCCCTGGAGCACACACAGAATTGGTGCGAGATCCCAGGTTCAGTTCCTGCTGCTGCTGGCCCACCTAGGGGTGTGGTGGTAGAGTATCGTTAGCATTCCCCGCCCCGACCCCCAATCTCAGCATGGCTCTCAATGTCCATTGCTCTGCCCCTTCCCTCACTCATACTACAGGACTTTTGGGAACTTGCAAAAAAATCTCTGCTTGTGGAAATATCTCAACAATGGCTATGAAACATAGAGGAGCACTTCTACTTGGGACATGGCCATTGGTTTGTTTTAAGCATTAATATTGTGGGTTTAGTTTTCTTGATACATGGAAGAAATGGCAAGTTTCAGGTTTTCAGGACTTTTAGTTCCTTGGTTGAACACTTTGTAGACAGGAAGGCATTTCTTCTTCCACCTCCTCTACCTCATCAGCACACTCTGGAGAGACAAACAAGGATTTCGGTTTCTGTTCTTCACCCTCTGAAAATGCTGCCAGTGTCTAGTAGCGCAAATTCTTAGATCGGAGGGAGTCTGAGTTTGCGGATCCTGATGGTTCCTTTGCTAATGATGATGTAACAGCTCATACATTTATGAGTGTCCCCTGGACCTACACTTAGAGTTCAGGGGCTTGTGTCTCTTTCATTAGCTTCGGTCAGAGAAATATAACAAATGAGGACATGCTGACTTTCCTCAACAAGTACCGGATCCTAAGAGATGCTGAGCACCTGCTTGTCCCAGTGAACTCAAAGGAGGTTAGAGATGCTCAGTGTTTCTCAGGATTCCACCTAAAATGCTCACCATAAGTTGTGGGGGCATCTCTTGGCGTACCTGGGGTGAGCTCACCCCATTTCTGGGAAGCTGCCTGGTGTCTCTGCTTCGGAACTTTTGAATATTTGTTGCACAAATTAAAAGGTGTCCACGTTGGCTTTGCTGGAATGGCTGGTAGGAAGTCGTACAGTTGCCCCCACCTTTGAGAGACGACGACAAATCTGGGCCCTGTTTAACACTCCCACTGAGGCAGAAACTGAATTCCCATTCCCCCAAGTTATTGCACGAATAACCTGGCTTGCACTGTCTGATGCTTGTTCTTTAAGAAGCTACTCAGGCAGGCTTAATGATTTCTTTCCTTTCTTAGTTACCTTTCTCACTCTGTTCCTGTGGCTATAGTTGTCCCTTTCTAGGCTTGCTACACAGCCAGTAGGACAAAACAAAACACCTTGTTGGGCTTAACGCTTTTGAGCTCCGCTCCCAAACAAGTCTGCCCGCTCGTTCCTGGCCAGGACAAGGTGCAGAGAGCACAAACCTCAAAATGGAGATTAAAAATATCATGAAAAAAAGGATTTGTGGCTTTGGCCTGTTGAGAAATAGCCAAGGAGACGTTTACTCACTGGGCCTGATTCTCAGTTATGCTAAAGCTCTCTTACACCAGTCTGACAACATGGAGAGACCATAAGAATAATGCTCATGAAGAGGGCTCCCCTGACCCTGTAGAGCTTTCATAAGGGCTCCACGCTAGCCCTGCAATCTGATTGAGGAGAGAGTGGATTGGCTATGTGTCCAAGGCATGATTAGAAGGCACGGCACTACGGCTCTGTCCTACGGAGGGCATGGAAAGCAGAGCATAAGTTAGAACAGCTTCAGGGTTGCTTTAATTTATACCAGGGCTGAAAAGTTCTGGAAGGGAAGGAAGTGAAAGATGGCTTAAAAGAGACCTGTACCCTACCCCTCCCTCCATCCTGCCCCAAGTGCAGACCGTATTTATTAAAAAGCATGCTCGCTGTCATCACCTATCTCAAACCAGGAATTGCAGGCATGTGGCAACAACAATTACAACGAACTACAAGGCTTTAGGTCTTGTTAATTGTCTCCTGCATCTCTAGACTGGCATCAAACACTGTCTTGAGATGCTAAAAAAAATTACAAGACACTCTAATAGGCTAGTTATTTATTGCTCAAGTTCTTTGAACTTGGCATTGTATTCATTTCATTTCCCTGTTGTCTTTTAACTAAAGCAGGAGATCATTTGGTCTCCCTCTGACATTGAAAATTAATTATTTTTTGTAAAATAATATAAACAGCTGAGTTATGAAAATATCCCTTTTTTCTATTAAAGAACAAATGTAACTAACTATAATAATTTTAGGAAAAATTATTCTGGCTTTGAGAAAAGAGGAAAGTAATGACAAATAACTGCAGCGTGGAGCCTGGCTGGACTGGCTGGAACTTGAGAAAATGCATCTTAATCCCTTGATCCTACAGTTGCCTGGCAGTCATAGCAGGAAAAGAAATTCACTAGGGGGCTTTTCCATTTATGTAAGGGGGAAATGTACATCCTATGGCAGGGATGGAAAATGAGCAAATGGGTATACTGTGCTGACGTGTGTAAATTACATCCATTCCTCTGTTTAGAAACGGCACATATTCAGGACATTTTCTAGTTCTGCTGATGTGATTATTACAGTTGTGCCTGACTCCCAAATATACCTATATCCTGTGTGTGTGTCTGTGTGTGTGTATTAGAATATATATTTTGTTATATATGTAACTTAATTACTAAATTAACTAAATTATTGTTATTATTATACGTTATTTGTATCACAGCAGCACTCAAAGTTTCAAATAAGATCAAGGCCCTGTGCTGGGTGCTGTGCTAAAATATAAGAAGATACAATCCCTGGTCCAAATAGTTTATAGCTTAAGACAAAGCAAAACACAAAAGGTGGAGGAAAGGGATATGGGTGTGTATAAAGGTCAAACCCTGTATTTTAAATAAAATCATCTATCATTTTCCACTCCATCTTTCGGTCAAGTGCTCCTCATCCAATTTACTACAATGGAGTTCAGATTTGGGGTGGAACCCTTTTCCTTTCGGCCTTTCACTTAAAGGAGCATGTCCTTTTCATTCTGTATAGGAAGGGTGGGGTTACAGCTCTGTAAAACAGGCAGTGGGAGCAGCTCCCTAAATTAACATGCAGATCTCAGGGCACCTAAAGGTGCCTAGTGCTTCTGCACATCTGCTCAGGCCACATTTGTACCAGTTGCAACATGGCTGATATCTGGATTACTGGTATCTTTCTGGTCAGTTAGTACTTGATCTCCATTTGAGAAGAGCAACTTGAATGGAACTTGAGCAACTTGAACATGGAAACAATGTAAAAAACCCATGTTTTCAGAGGTCAAAGTAACTTATCTGCAGTCAACTCCTATCTTCAGATTGAGTGCATTAGGATGATGTAGTTCTCAATCTGATCTCTGGGCCACTGGTGGTCAGCAAAGCAGTTGTTTCCAGATGTTATCTTGCATGAAAGATTGTTTTAATGTGTACATTACAAATTGCTACTATCACTTTATCATGTAAGAATTTGGTGTAGCTGTCGGAGGGCATTCTCCAGTTACAAATGGGAAGAGGTGCACCGTGTGACTATGAATGGCAGGGGAAGTGGCTGGTCCACAAGACAATCTCTGAATGAAAATGTGATCCAGGCTATAAAAACATTTTTGAATCCCTGACCTAACTCCGATACCCATTAGCATTTGCACAGACACTAAGTGAGAGAAATCCCAATTTGTTTAAATATTACTTAACAACAGACAACAGAGATGTAGCTAATTCTCTCTTTACTATTCGTGTTTATGCCGCACATATAAACCCACCAGAAAAGGGGTTTAAACTTATCCAGATTAAGTGGTAAAACTAACAGCTACAACGGATATGATGTTCATTCTGTAATTGCTTTGTGAAAAATTGTACTAGATCCAAAGAAAATTTTACAGCATTAATAGGTAAATAGTATTCAATTTTAGGCCTGGTCTACACTGCTGGCGAAATTCGGCAGCAGTTGACGGGAGATACACAAGTTACGTAGAGTAGGTTGCTTATCTCCCATTGTCTTCCTAAATTCCAATTAGCGCAGCAGCCCCACTACGCTGCACAGATGGGAAATGGCCTCCCATATATGAGAGTTAATCTTTTTGCAGGGGTGGATTTATTGAGTTGACTTCTGGATCGATTGGGTGGGTCTCTACTGCTGCTCAATTGATCCCGCAAAATCGATCCTGCAGTGCCAACAATGCCTCTGGCAATGTAGACATACCCTTAGTGCTGTTGCACTATAAATACACAATTTCTGAATATATTACACTCTGCAGAATAAAATAATCATATAACATTCCCTCCCAAATTAAGGCATCAGAATCTTCAGGGGCAGTTTCCTGAGCAAGGCGGACTCCCCACAAGATCCCCTCTTCCAAGACAATACCCTGATGGTGTATTAGTATATGCAAATTTTCCTGTTTTGGTGATCAAAATGAGCACTAGTGTAGATTGTGGATCGGGACTACTGATAGATGAAAGCTAGGTGTTTTGCCCACGTCTACCTGATCTCTGTCAATAGGCTACCCGTTGTCAAAAAGACTGTACACAATGATCCTGGAAGCCCCAAGGGGAAACAGAAGAACACCAGTGCCAATGTTCGTAGCAGGGCCATTGTTGGTTTGTTGACAGTGTGCGGATGTAACAAATGCAGGGCTTTGTGGTTGTCAGTATGCTCCACTTCGTGACCATATTGAATTTCACAGGGACAGCGGGCCTGGAACTCAGATAATCTTGCTGCAGAAAACACAGGCCACTCAAACTTAAAGGTGTATTAACTTTGCCACCTGATAGTACAAGTCTCTGACACACAGTAAAACAGTTCTGATTCTGTTCAGTAGATGGGAATGGTGGGCCCACACGCATGCACACTAACCATTTCACTGCTACATGACAGCCCATGAGGAAAACCTTTATCTTTATCATTGTGAACCCTTTTGCTGGTACCCAATTAAATGCAGAAGAGTGAATATAGATTTGTCACTTCAGAATATTTTATGAATTGACTAAATCTTTAGTAAATGCTTCTCTTCTAAATCTTGTCATTTGAACATTTGTAATGATTAGATTTATTGTTATGGCTGAAAAAGAAAAAATATCCCCATGTGCATTCAGTTTCAGGGTGCAGGCCTGGATCCTAGAAAGATAACAGTACAGTATGCACAGCAGTCAGCTGCCATTTTGTGACTCCACAGGCAGGCATATAAGGTATGATGCAGTGCTCTTTGAAGCCTGTGGAAGATTCCTGTTGACTTTGGTGGGTATTGGATTGGGCCCATAAAGAATACTTCCTTGGTCTCTGAGGCTTGCCAGATGCTTGCCTTCAGAGGACAGTATCATGTTATGGAGAGAAGACACAGCCCTCCAAGATGCTGAGTCCTATGGCTCAATCCAGCAAAGCACTTAAGCACATCTCTCACTTTAAGCATATGAGTAGCCCCATTGATTTCAGTGAGGCTACTCAAATGCATCTAGTTAAGCAGGATGGTAAAGTCCCCACTGACCTCAGTGGGGCAAGATCAGGGATAAAAGCCTAATTTACCTAGGTATTTAGGCACCTAACGGTGCAGATGGGCACCTAAAGGAGATAGATGCTTTGGAAATCCCACTAGGTCCATATCTTCTTCTTTAGATACCTAAATCCCTTTGTCAGGACCAGAGCGCTCAGCCCCTTGACAGGCCAAGGCCAGAGGGACCCTTGCTGTAGCAATTCAGCCTCTTGATTTTGTCGTTGGCTTTCTGACTTTTGTGCTCCTTCATGTACTGGTGGGTATTGTGGCTCAATGTAGTCTTCACCTACTGTATGAAATGTTAAAAGTGGTTAGAAACTGTTGAAGCTCAAGCTTTAACTTTCCTAAATAACGCAGAAAGGAGAATGGGAAGGTAAAACAGAAGAATGTATTTTACCAGCCAGAAACTCCTCGACATGACTGCATTGTAAAAACATATTTCCTAAAACTGCGTTACTGAGCACCAGCTACTTATCTACAAATAAAACTGCAGCTGAAAGAGGCAGCTTGTTCAAGGTTTATCTCTGAAAATTGCTGAAGCGTTTACAGAATGTGTTTTGTCAAGTAATTTGCATATTCATGAGCTGTAATTTTTCTAGTCCCTGTATTTCATTGATAATGGCTTTTTTAATACCTCAATTAAAAATTTCTGATTTAGATTACAATAAATTGTTTACTCAAGCACATCAGTACAATACAATCTTGTTTGCTTCTTGTTGGACTACAGCTATTAAAAGAAGTCAAATTTGACATTTCAACATTTAAGAGGGGTATGGTTTTTTTTTCCCCCCTATGACTGAAAAAATCCTTAAAAGACCTTCTAGGTTGGTATATGGCTCTCAGCACTGTGGTATCTATGTACCTTGCAGTTGTTAATGGATTGTCTCCTCACAATGCCCCTTTGGACTATGATGGTATTAATCCCTTTTTACAGGCACTAAAGAACAAGGTAGATTAAATCTGTGGCTGAGCTGGGAGGAGAACGCATTCCTGGGTCCCACTGATGTGTGCCCTCCACCAACTAGACCCTCCTTAGAACTACCTCCACACTTGGGAGACAGTTTTCTATAGGATCACTTTTGTTTGAAATCTCTCAAGTCGCCATAAGAAATCAGGGGAGGAGGGAGAATGATAGTAGCGGCTCCTGTAAGAAAGATTTTGATGCAATTCTTTGCACTTACGGCTATTGTTTTCCAAAACAAGCACTTCAATTGCCCTGTACTTTACAACAGTGCAAGACTAGCAGACCTGCACATGTGAACAATAACAAATTAACTTGTGCACTAACACAAAACAGAGGGAGAACTAATGGGTGAATAAAGCAGAAGATAATGGTAACCATTTCCTGCCCTGGCTACGCGTTAACCACAACCCTCACCCATGCAAAATGTGCCCTTTTGTTTTTGTAGCAGGAAGCCTGAGATTATATAATCAGGCCAGAATTCTCCAAAGTTTGCACAGCTATTAGGGACACTAAAAGTCGTTTGTTTCTTTGTTGGTTGGGGTTTTTGGGGGGGGTGAGATACTCTGGGGGTGTGTTGCATTTTCAGAATGAGGGTTTAAGTGGCCGCAAAGGATCCAGGTGAGAATTGGGGGAAAAGTGCATGGATACTCATTTGTACCTGCATGTGCAGTTTAAGACCTTCAACTCACACAGCCATGCATGCAAAGGCAAACACAGCACAGCTACAAACCTCACCCCACTGATTGCAAAGATCCCCAAATACACTGCAGAACTAGAGTTGTGCAGAGAGAGTGAGAGCAAGCATGTGGTATGAAACCCCTGGAAGAGAGTGGGGCAGGACAGGGCGATGGAAAAGGGCAAAGATGCAAATGGAGAGTTCTCTGGGAGGAACAGCTTTAAGTAGGTGCAGCAAAGGCCATCACCAACAATGCAGCCGTCTATCATGCCACTGCCTGAAAATGGGGACACGCCAGGAGTGAACAGATATGTCAGCAGTTGAATGGGGCTTCAGGGAGAGGCTCGTCAGAACCTAGAAATCCTGATCCCTGTAAACTCTGACATTGCACATTTTATTTTCATTCGGACTCGGAACCAAACTAAAGTGTCTTTTTTTTTTGTTTTGTTTTTTTATTTTAATTTCCCATCGAACCGGAACTCTGAAATTTCCTTTAGGGAAAATCAAAATATGATATTTCATTTTGACTTTATCAAAACATTTCATTTTGATAAAGTCAGAATACTCCATGTCAACTGTCCACTTGACTTTTTTGTTGTATTACAGTCTAAATTCTTATGTCAAAACATTTCAGTGTTTATATGATAAATTATAACAAAGTCCAAAGAAAATGATTTGATAATTTTGTTATAGAAAATTTCGACAGAATCAATGCTTGCCTGTGGTATATTTTGATTGAGTCACATCAGCATTTTTCAAAGGACTAGTGTTCTGTTGAAAAAACTTTGACCAGCTTTGCTGTTGGGGAACACAATAGATGTGTAATTGAAGAGGAGGAAGGAGGTCTGCGTGTCCAGATCAGGCATGCACACACAGGCAGTTTCACTTTACTCAAGTTGTTCCCGCATTGCTCTGAATGCATCATCTAGCTGTGGAAATCAACAAGACAGCTATGTGGCAATCAGCAGAAGAGCAGTCAGGGGAGAAATTATTTGGTTTTGCTTTTCTTGATGGCTGATAAATTACGGCCCTTTGTCTTTTGTTTCCTTGAAGGAGTGGCCCACATGAGGAGGCTGCAACATTGCCCCTGTCCCCTTGCCCTGTGTTGGCTGGCACAGGTTGAGGTGGAATGGAGGAGTCAGTGAAGGAGGTAGAAGCCTGGGAAAGAGAGGCAGGGTTTGCACATTGACTGTAGAGGTGCTGTTGGGGCACAAAGGGAGAGAAACCCACGTGGGTGCAACGTGAGATTAGGCCACGTGTGCAGGGTAACTGCTTGCATTTCGAAGTCTGTGGTCTCGGGGCAGGGTGGTATCACAGGTACAACAAGGAAGAAAGAGTGCGTTTCAGGGCTTGCCCCTGCATGCACAAATAGGATGGTGAAGCTGCTGGCTACTAAGGTAAATGGGGGACGTATGAAGTTTGGAGGATGTGCAGGGTGCCTGCTTGTTGACGTGGTTGAACTGTGCTCTGAAGAGCATGAGAGGGAAATCGAGGAGATTCCCATTTTAAATTCCCAGTCATCCCACATAGTCTCCACATACCTGGCTATTCCGTGAGTCATCTGAAGTGACTCTCCCACAACTACTGGAGTTCCTCAGAGTCCAGGGAGAAAGAAAGCACAGGCAGCAGGACGTGCCCACAGTGTCCAGTGTCCCAACACCTAGAATTATTTCTCCAGGCATCCTTTTCAGCAGGGCCTTGCCCTGACTTATGAGTGTGCTTTGTTTGTGTCTCTGATTGGCTGGCCCATTGAGGACATCCAAGCACTCTAAATATTCTGGGTATGCCCTATTCCTGAGACCTCGCCAGACCTAATGTGGGTGTCTAGAACCTTCTATGGCATTCACTTTTGCAAGAATATTATTCGACTTTAGGATCTGGACCAGAGCTTTATTTCCATCAATTACTGATTAAGCTAAGAAAGGTAATGATTAATGTTGGAAAAAATGTGGTGTTATGTTCCCCCATAAAATCCAATGTTCACACAGGTGTATCAAATAACATCTACTTCTGTGTATTTTCTCTAATTTCCTGCTTCTGTCTTCAGAGAGTCTCCATCTCCTTTCCCTGGCTCCTTGTTTTCTAAACCTTTCTTTTATCTTTTCATTCATCTTTGTTCCCACTATAGACCCATCAAAGATTCTTCTTTGACAATGTCCTTCAGTGTTCGACTGGTTTACTTGCATGAATTTCCTTCTTATCTTCTCTACACTGTAGAAATTCTTAAAAAGGAATCGATTCAATTTAAAAAATCTTTCCTCTTCTATTGGAAGTGCTTAAATTGGGCACTGAATTGAGTTTAGTGCTCATGAAAGGTACTGGACCTGACAGGACTGTGCATGGAAAAGGTACCGCCTAGGTCAGTGCGTTTCAACCTGCATCTGCAGACTATATCTAAGGGGTTTGCAAAAGGTTGTTGTTGTTACCACAGAACAGTGGTTTACAACCTGTGGCCTGCGGACCCTTGAAGGTCTGCAGATTATTTCTAAGATTTCCAAAGAGATCCACACCTCCATTCAAAGGGGTCCACAAATGAAAAAAAGGTTGAAAACCACTGGCCTAGGCAAGTACTACCTGAGCTGTTTCAATGGGCCATTCGTTCTTAGGCCATCTGCTAAGGTCTCCCTCCAGGTTTATGCCAATTACAGTAGTGTTTTCTGTGATGCAGTCCTTTTAGGAGTTAGGCCTTCCATGGTGGTCTGAGTCTATCAGATTACAATAATGGTTAGTCACTACTGAACTGGGCTGGATTTATATTGGTGAAAGCTTCATAGCTCAGGACCAAGCCCCTGAGCCATCTAGTCCCCTTAAAGTTAACCTTTTGGAGGCTTTGGCTAACGGTTCCAGTGACTTCAATGAGACTTGGGCTCCTAAGTGTCTGAGGCACTCTTGAAAATGTTACCTTTTGTCTATTACTATACTTCTTTTTTGTAGATACGCTTGAAGAGTATATTTGGTTCCGAAATTTGAGACTTGAAATTTCCACAGCTATTAACTTAAGTCGAAAGGGAAAAATTCAGCTTCCTTGAGGCTATGGGCCTTTCACACGGCCACGTAACTTAATCCTGGATCAGTAGCCAAATACTTTCCCTGAACATTGGATTTAGCGGCATGCGCAGACCTGGCCTAACGCCGCGCAAGCTGTCCTTTCCCCCCATGTGGCCACGGCTGCAGAGGGAACAGTAGCACTAGAATGCAGGAGAGATCTCTGGAACGCAACCTGACCACACTTCTACAGCCCACTGCCATTTAAGTGGAAACACTAGTTTTTCTTATGTTTGCCACGTTGACATACTGCAGCGCCTTCCACAGGCTGGCTGTGCTCAGGAGACCAATGACCTATCTTCTGTAATCTCCCATTTGAACTTTTTTTTTAAATCCTTCATGAACCGGGGGGTGTTTCCCTGTCGAAACAAACTTGTTCAATCTCTCTGGTTTTCAATGAACCACATAAAAGGGATTCATCTTTACCACCTACCGCATAGCTGACCAGGCAGGGTTAGCTCTGCCTTGGGATGGTTGCCCACTCTTCCAAATAAGTCCATCGAGTTTTAGAAGTTAACATCTCCTGGATTTATCTTGCCTCCCAGCACCATTGTCAGACACAGGACTTTATGCTGTCTGTTTTTTCCTTGTAACGTTTGAACAAACACCCGCTGCAAGAATCAGCCAGAAACACTTGTGAGACGTGTCGTCCTTTCCATCTCCGTTTATTTATTTATTTGTGTGTTTTTGGCGCAGCGTGTCAGCTGACAGCTTTAGCTGTACAGCAGAACGCGGCACTGATGCTGTGCTGTGCATGGTAAAGGAGCAGCCTATTTAAACCCAAGCTGGTTTGGCACCTAGGTTCTAGGGCAAGCCTCCAGCCTGTTTGTGACCAGGCACCTTGCCATATGAACAGATGTGCCTGAGTATAGGCAGCCAACAAACTATGGATGCACATGAACTCTGTTTTCTGTGGACAGAATTCCCACAGCAGAATACTGATATGGATGCTCCTCTTGATCTTATGTGGCTCTGATTAAGCCTATGGCTCATCTGCGTGAACTTAATTATATTTTAAAAGTGATCAGGCTAGGCAATTTTTTTGCCGATTGCTTCAAGCAAGACCACAGAGGGGCCTTATAATAAGCTCTCCTCAGCACTCTTTGGACTCTTTGTGGGAAGCCTCCCTAGCATCTGGCCAAAATGAGCTGATGTGACCTGGCTGAACGTTGTACGAACACATCAGCAGCACGTGGAAAGCTGCTTCACGTTCTGTTGAGCGCTTCTGGGCATGGAAAGGGGCCACTGCCAAACTGAAAGTGTGAACAGAGTCCTAAAGAGCTTTCAGCTTTTGCTTGCTGCCTGGCTGGTAGTCTGTTCTCACAGCCTAGGCCGTGCTGGGCCAACTTCACCACTGCTGTTGCCCTGCTGAAGTCAATGGAATGACTCCAGAGATGAATCTGACCCACAGTTTCATCTCCAGATTCAATAACAAATAAGACCACACAAGTTCTTTGCTTGAAATAACCCTTGCTGGTTTCTTAGGACATCCAGGAGTCTGGTAACCAGAGCTGCCTCAGAGCTTCCTCATTTGACTGACCAACATCCTGCTGACAGGAGATGAAAAGCCTGCTACAGGACATATGATGCTAGTAAATGATGGGCTAGGCAAAGAGTGCTAGTAATGAACAGGAAATGCATGGGATGCATGTGGAAGAGACTAAACACTACCACTTGGAAACCATGCTCTTGTGTGAGATGTGACCGAATGACACTGATAGTCTAATGGCTGTACATTCCACACGGGAATATCTGTATTCTATTGCATCACTGTCTCTTGTTAGGACTGCACAGCAAGAGGACACTATGATGGGGTATACTCCATCCAGGTGCTGGCAATTAGAGCTGGGCAGTGTTTTTTGGGCAAATAGTTTATTCACCAAATATGTGATAGATACACACATCACATACACGAATAAAATTAGGCTGGATTCACAAGGGGATTTAGGCAGCACTCACAAAACAGCTGGAAGAAGAGGAGACAGTGCTGCTGCCTATCGTATGACTTTTAGCCTAGTGGTAGGAGCACTCCCAGGTTTCAGTTCCCCCTGTGCCTCATGTGAAGAAGCAATTTGAACTCAGATCTCTCATGCTGCCGGAGAATGTCCTTGGGCTATTGTGAATTCGTCTTGGGCTATGTCCTTGGGCTATTGTGGGGCAGGTCTTAGTTTCTCCTGCTGAAGCTGCTCCACTTTGCTCCAATTACTATGCAAGTATTTTATACAGGGACTTGAATTTGGGTTTCCCACTTCCCAGGGAGTGCTCTAACCTCTGGGCTATAGAGTCATTCATTCTTTCTCACATCCACATGCGTACGCGCGTGCCCATTTTATTCTGGCCCTGTCCCAGAATCCTCCATCACTCAGTAGCTAGTGCACTCTTCTTCAATGTGGAAGACCCCTGTTCAGATCCTTTCTATACCCCAAGCAGAGCAGGGAACTAGGCCTTCATCTTCCACATCCAAAGTGACTACCCTAAGCACTGGGTTAAAGGTTATACGGTGGGAGGCATTGGTACCACCTCCTTCAGCTGTGTTGTCAGTCTAGCCCTTTAAAAATGCCTGGAATTAAAATGTTTTGGATCAAACAACGTCTTTCATTCAACCTGAAATTACTTTTTCGGTTAAAAAATGTCAGCATGTTTTGGATTCAGTTTGACCCGCACTGAAATAGTTTTCGATTTTTCCAGCACTGCCAGAGATCCAAAACATCTATTACACTGGACAACAAATTTTTTCGAAAGTGTTGCTTCGTCAGAAATTTTTTTAGATTATGCTAGACCGCTTGAAGCTGAACACAAATATAATTTCAGACTACTTGTATCACGTAGGAATGTGGAGAAACAAGAAATTGACTTTTATTGACTGTAATGCATTTAATCGCATAACGGTGCTGATGCTTTGCTCAACTGAGCTAAAAATGTTTTGTTGATGATTTTCATTTGTACTCAGTGTCTGAGGCTTCTCGTTTAAGTGTCCAACAATAATCGGCCAGCATTGATGGATTCCAGTTGCCCTGATACCGTTTTTCCATGATCGCAATGTCCTGGTGAAACCTTTCACCATGCTCATCACTGACTGCACCAAGATTTGCAGGGAAGAAGTCTAAATGCAAATGCAGAAAATGAATCTTTAGTGACATGTTGCGCTTCATGGTTTTGTATGCTTGAAGCATGTTGTCAACCAGCTGAACGTAGTTTGGTGCTCTGTAGTTGCCAAGAAACGTATCATGGCTGTTGCAACACTGGAGAGACATTTTGCTATCACGAACCCTCCTGAAAATACAATTGCTTTATTATTGTGAGTACACACAATATGCTATGCTCATAGAGCATGCGCATCAACACGAATGCAAACCGATATAAATGCAATGCATAGAACGGTGTGCGCAAAATGCTTTTATAGCCTTTCTAAAATCTGTCCTGCCAGCATCCGCCCTGCCTAAGCCTTAGCATTCCCACTGCATGTTGTGTGCCCTGCACTAGATGCAGAGTCACTGCATGCCCAGGCATGCTTGGACACAAGATGGAAAACTTTTCAGCTTACATTGTGGGCAACATTTTAATAGACTTAAATTATGAATTGAAATAACAAATATAGGCGATTTTAAAAAAAAGGTACGTGATAGGGAAATTTCATGGTGATTTTCGTAATCAGCAGCCCAAAATCCATAAGATACATCCAAAAGTATTCAGGAAGCAAAATCTTTGTTGTCCAGTGTTATTCACCCAGCTCTGCTGGCAGCTAGAGGGTTAACAGAACAGTAAGGAGAAGCCAGAGCTGCACAACCTGAGGGCAAAGATTGTCTGGAGAGCTGGACTGCCTTGGTTGAGGTGGGTTAAGGCACACTATAAGAAAGAGGTACCTAGTTTGCATTCAGAGGAAGAAGGAAAATACTAGCTAGAAAAACCTCTTTAAATTTGGCTGCACCAGGCCACCTCTTAGCTGAGAAATGATGCCTAAGGAGACTCATAAATCTTAATCCAAACTCTTGACTGTGAGGGTGCTGAAAGACTCCAGCACATCAGTCGTATGGACTCTAGATATTAGCCCCTTATGTGTCTGTGACTCACCTGCTCTGTCACATGAAATCCTGTTCCATGCAATGTCCTGCAGCATTGCTGCTCTTGTACTTTATTCAGCAATGGGAACGGCTGCTGTCAAGAGTCACTGAGCAACGGCAGAAACCTAACTCTCACAAGCTCCGTAGGAGATGTACTGGAGTGATAGAAGATCCAGGGTTGGGACACACATAGAGGAGAAACGGTAATACGAAACTGGTTGGCATTTAGGCCCTAATTCAACAAGGTACTTAGGAGTGAGCCTATCTTTAAGCATGTGAGCAGTCCCATTAGTGTCACGCTGCTCTAGCTAGCCCTACTTTTATCCTTTAAGTCAATAGGAATACTGGGGGCTGGATCCTCAGCTGCAGCTGAAGCATTTTGAGGGTGGATGAGGAGTTGGGGGTTTGGGTACAATTGAGTCTTGAAGCCTCCTTTGCCATCCCTGATCGTGAAGCTACTCTGCGTTGGTCTGGTCCTGAGGTATAAATGAGAGCAGCGTGAAGGCTGCTGTAACTTACCCTAGCTGCCTGTGTCTCATGGGGCTGTTCTGGTGCCAAGGTGCAGGAACACCCTGGCTACATCTCTTCCCCCACAGCCATGCTCCCTCCACGGACCACAGGAGTGCTACAGAGGCTGTATGCCTTCCAAAGATCTCCGTGTGCAAGGGAGATCCTCCCACAGCAAGGTAGGGTATATTTGTTCCTGTGAAGCTGTATGTAGTTGCCTCACACAGGGAGCCCTGAATTTCTCAATATTAAAATTGTTCATCTATTTTTTCAGTCAGTATTTAACATTATGGGAAATCCCATGGATTATGGGTTAATCCATGTGTGTTTTGTGGAATTTCTTGGCCTGTGAGGATTGATATCGCATTCATGCACTCCAGGAATCAGGGAAGCTTTTGCTTTCGACTGCAGTAGGAGTTTTTCAAGGGCATCTCAATGAGATGAAAGTGTGGTCACAGACAGAAACCACTGTGTCAAACTACAGTCCCGAGGCCATCTTGGGCAGCTCTGTGTTTTAATTCCTGATTTCCTCTGGCATCTAGACAGCCAGCAATTTATGTGAAATCTTAACAGGGAAAAAATAATGAAATGACCCTTTTCTGCCTCAGTTCAATTTTATTTTAGTTTTTGCAAATAGATACAAGTTGATTTTAAATCACTATAGTTTGAAAGTAGAACAGCAATAAATATTTGTATATCACTTTAGTAGGACTCCTTTTTGTCCAAAATTTTCCATGTAGCTTTAGTTGACCAAACAGATTTCAGTACGTTATTGCAGAACATAGTCAAAAATATGTGCTACCAAGTTAATAGACATATAGAGAACAAATAAAACTAAATATTATTGCACAGCATATGTGGTCAGTTTGTGGAACTCACTGCTGCAGGAGGCCATTGAGTCAGATTCTGAAGGGAGGCTTTTTAAAGAGCTGGATAGTTCTATGACTAATAATGTTTGTAGTTATGCCTCATAAGGGAAAGATAATTGAATCTCATGCTTTAGGGAATGGTTTCATCAACCGTTGGGGGTCAGTAAATAATCTTTCTTCTCCCCCTTTCTCCAACTTCATGTAAAGCACTGCACAAGATACCAGAAGTGCCTTTTTCTGAAGCATCAAGCAGACTTGATGGACTAGTAATGTCATCCAGAATGACAACTCCTAAGTGTCATCTTGTAACATTAAACTATAAAAATATACCAGAAAGCAGTTCCACAGTGGTGAAGATTGCATCAGCCTGTATTAGTTACAGTAACGGATCATTTCTCTACCTCCATTCTTGCATTGCTCTAGTGGACATACTTTGTTCTGTCCAGATTGAAGAAAAAGAGGAAAGAAGGCATGTAGATGAGAATCATATTCTTTCCTCAGCACATAATAAGACAGTGAATGAAAAATGACAGAAAAAATAAGCTTTGCCATGCAAATAACCTTTGTGCCTGTTGTAAACTGGGACCGTGCCTCAGCCTGAGGTATAGCTGCGCTCCACAGTATTCTGTGCTTATAAAATAGCCATTCTAAATTCTGGCCGCACTTCATTCACAATACTTCCTTTTTGTCCCAGTAAGGATTTTTTGCTTTGATGAATGTCACCCATATGCCAGAGCTCAAAGCTAGACTCCAAGCCCATAATCTTTATCATACGTAACAATAGCTTTATTAGTGATGGAATGTTAGGGTTAGAAACGTCAATGCTTAAAAATCAGGAAATGGGACAGTTCAACATGCAATCTTCACTCTGCCACCTTGTGTATGTGCATGACATTACTTGTATGATCACATACTATTTGTTAAATAGTACAACGTAGTATACAATTTTTTACTATGACTATGGTTAGACATGGAGTGCAATCTTTTGTACTACTGTGTGGGAATCCTCTGTGCATAGTGTTGTACTCATGTTGGTCCCAGGGTATTAGAGAGACAAAGTGGGTGAGGTCATACCCTTTATTGGACCAACTTCTCAAAAGCTTACCTCTCTCACCAACAGAAACTGGTCCAATAAAAGATATTATTTTACCCATCTTGTCCTCTGTGTATGGCAGACAGTCCATGACAGTCACTTCTATGAAAAGTATGAAATGAAATGTGTTTACCTGGCATACTACAGAAGTAGTATAAGAAAACAGAGTAACCATGAAAAACATTATGTGCTAGTGTATTTAAAAGCTTACACTTAATACAAAATACAAAATTAACTCTGGATAAATATGGGCCTAATGCTACAAAACCCTCCTCATGAAAGAGACAGAATAAGATAGTATGCACACAGTAAGAAGCATAGTATGCGCTGTCAATACAACTCTAAAGATGTAGTTTGCTGAGAAGCAGTTTGTAAGATACTGTCATAATAAATTACTAATCGGAGATGTCTCCAAAGGGAAAAAAGTCTCTCAGCCTAAATTAACTGTATAGTATACCAGGTATCTGCCATAGATCTGTATGTGTATAGTGCTGCTATAATATTTATAACAATAATAATATTAATACCTCTCTCTTATATAGTGCTTTTCTATCGGTGGATCTCAAAGCGCTTATGTTTATCAGTGTTGTATTCTTCAGGTGTGCTTCTAAGCATCTTTGTGAATCACTGAGGTGACAGAACCATTATATTCAGCTTTATGGTTCTCTTACTCCAAAAGTTAGATCTCCTCAGTGTGGCCTCACTCATCCCCAGAATGGAACCATTGTGTTTAGCTATTTACATGTTGAAATTTCACATTTTCCGGATTATCCCAAAATACTGATTTATTTGCATTGTAGTGGAGTCTCCACTCGAGGCCATGGCCCTGTTGTGCTAGGCACGGTAGCTACATGAAATGAAGATACAGTTCCTGCCCCAAAGAGTTTATATTCTGGCTAGACAGGAGCAAGAGCGCCAATATATTCTCAATTCAGGAAGTGAGACTGAAAGACACCAGTGCAAAGAAAGATAAATCAGCAAATTGATAATTTTTCCCTTAATTGACATTTTATTTCAAGAACACAATGATTAATAATGGGAGCGGGGAGGAAATACACATGCACGTTGCTTAAAATCTGCACCACAAATATTTGCAGGCTTTTAAAGGTATCTTGAGAGTGCCTTGCTTTGATACACTTTATAACAATCCAAGGTTTTGTTAGTTTGGTTTTTGTTTTTGTTTTTACATTTGACATATTTAAAAAATAAAGTTTTCTCTCCCTAAAATAAACTGATGGGTTACCAGCAGACAGCCCTGAGTGAGGCAGACTTAAGATAGCCAGGAGTCAGCAGTCATGTTTGTGTAACGTTCCTTCTTGCTTTAATCAGAGAGAAAACTGTTAGCCTTTCACAGGCTTGTGAATTCTTAGAGCAAAATTCTCCACTCAGATCCGTATGGCGGATCTTGCATCCGATATGCTTATCTCCCTACGTGTGCAGAACTCCTGTTGACGTCAATGGGAGATAGGCTCTTGCAGGGAAAGCAGAAGATTGGAGTCACAATCCGCTCTGCAGATCTGAGAGGAGAATTTTGTCCTTAATTCTGAGGCAAGAATATGATGTGCTTTAGAACAGGAAAAAAGTGTTTGCTTAAAATAATTATGTGATTTAAAAAAAAATGAATACAGGGGCCACTTGGGTGAGATACAATGTATTTGTAGTTGTATCTGCAGGCTTTAAAAGGACATGGAGTCTTTCAAGTTCATTTAAAATGTGTTATTTGGCAACCAGGAGTGTACGGAGGCATTCCATTCATTCCACATTACTGAATTTTGAAGGGACATCTGTCAGCACTGAGCATCAGTCAGTAGCTGCATCGTACTGTGCTCATAACCCATGGCATTTAAATCTGAACCCTAAAGGTCAGACTTCATTCAGTTCAACCATCAGAGGATTTGGTGATATTTATAGATTGTATTACATTTATGGAAGTTTTCATTAATAAAAGATACCCTTCGTGACTGAATTGTGAGAGGATGAATTTGGCCGGTTGCATTGTGCCACAGCAATAGATCGTAGCATTTACGTTCTTTTGTTGTGTTTTGAGATGATCAGGTTAGCATTTGTAAGCATCGCAGGAAGATTTTCAGATTTTTGCCTTTTATTATCAAATGCAGTTTATAAATCTGGAATTGCAAAAGAAATGTATTTCAGGGATTGATACCTTACATGCTGTAATCTTTTTGAATATTTCTGCTTTAAGCTATGGCAGGGAAACACTGTCATTTCCCTCTGAAATCTGTTTGTATTTGGCAGGAAAAAACAGTGACCTTCTATCCTATGGGAATGTTAAGAATATTCTTTGGGTAGGAATTCATGATTTGTACAGAGACACATTACCATTTTAACTGTGATAACAAGGAATACAGGAAGATCCCATGGACCACTGAGGTGTGCATTAGGTCTTCGATAGTGACCAGTGCTTCAAATGAAGAAACAAAACCTTACTCCAAAGCACCCAGCTGTGGAAGCACTATAGGGGGAAGGATTCCTTTCTGATTTTGGCAGAGTATGCCATAAAGCATGTGAACCAAAAGCCCTTTTATCACTTTCACCTACCTACTATAGCTGCAGAAGCTGTTGTTGTTCTCCTCATTAACTGCCTTTTATTTCATGAAACATGTATGAGCTGATCAGGAAAAAAAGTAGACCCGCAAGGACAATTTGTAGTGGTTACTGCTTTCTGCAAGTTCTAGTCATGGCCCTCACGATTCATGTGCAGTGCTTTGGGCTATATAATGGCAAATTCTATTTTAATACATTTTATGCTCAGGAGGACTTCCTTGAGCTGCAATTTGTCATATTTCACAAGCCCCATATGTCCTTTCCCCGCTCAGTACTTGGCTGGCAGTCAAGGAAAACCAGGAGCTGTGGGAAGAGGAGGAAGAAATCCAGTAGGTGGAACTCTTCCGTCTGGGTTGATATCATCTCTATGCCCCTACATGGTGATAGATGTCAGATGAAGTGGAGCTGTGCGAATAACTGATTATTTTCAGTTTCCTGGCAATTCCAAAAAATCCACAAAAATTGTTCTATTGGTGTTGAACCAAAACCAAATGTGTTTTTAATTTTTGGCTAATTAAAATATGTTGGGGGGGGAGGGGGAAATGTGAGTCAAACGAAACCATTTTGGCATTTTGAATCTTTTTGGTAGAAGCAAAGGAAATAAAGGAGGTGGTACTGCCTCGCCCACTATAAACGTTAGCCCAGTGGTCGTTTGACATGTGGAAGACCTGAGTTCAAGTCCTTGCTCCTAAGTGGGGACTCAAGCCTGACTCTTCTACATCCCAGCTGAGTGCCCTAGTCACAGGGTTAAAGATGGCAGGAGACGGAGGGGGGAGCACTACCTCCTGCTATGGCACCCCTTGGGATGCTACCCTGAAAAATCGACATATTTCATTTTAGAAACATTGAAATAATTCATTTTGACATTTTCCAAAAATATTCCTCTTTTTTAGTTGTTGTTTCAAACCATACAATTTGCTGAAATCAGTATGATTTCGCTACATGTTCTGGCGAACCAAATCTGCATTATTCAGAGAAAAAAAGGTTCCACCGAAATTTTTCACCCATCTCTCCATTGCACTAGTAAAGTGCTAGTGTGGTATTTGCACTAGTTACTGCCATTTAGAGTGTTAGATCTGAGCAAGGACTTCGCAGTTCATTTGTCAGAAGAGTCATGCACACAGGTGGAGCTTTTCTATAGTGGATGAGGTGATATACTCTAATGAAGTGTGTGTGAGAGAGGAATTTATAAACATTTTGGGATTAATTCTTTATAAATCCTTTTTCTGAAGATTTAGGATTACCACATCATCTAATTCTTTTTTGTTTTGGGTATATATTGCATGTCTAGACATGAACGGTGTACATTAAGTGTTTATGTGCCCTGAGCATTAATTGTTCTGGTTTAGTCAGAATACATTTTACCATCAATTTCACATACAGTAATGCATCAGATCTTTGTACTTATATAAACAAATATAGATATCCCTGTGTGTTTTGGGCTGCTTATAGTACTTACACGGGTATATTGTCTGCCAGTAGTGGTTGAACTTCAACCCTTCTGAACAAATGCACAATTTTCCATTGGTAACTTTCCAGTCTAGGCTGTGCAGTGGGATGAATGATTTTTAATTAAGTTAATTTACCATTGTTGTGTATATTTATAATCTCCCATCAAATCTGTAGGGATTTAATAGAGACTTTAGGCCAAATTTCCCATTGCTCTACATCTTGTGCACTCATTTGCACCAGCACAAAGTGGGTGGAAATTGCTATTGTTTCGACTTAGCAGCATTTTAAGCCCTGCTTTGCCCTCATGTGAATGATTGCACACTGCACAGGGCAACAGGGAACCTGGCCCTTAATGCTGAAGGATTAAGAATCAGTGATTCTGTTATACTACATTTTACACAGTGGCAATTTTAAAAACCTATGTAACAAGCAGAGTAGCCCATTGATTTTGGTTGACTTTATTGAGGTATCAACAGCCTTCTCATGGCTTTGCTGGCTCATATTCCCTATTTTATAGCCAGTTTTACGTTTCATAACCGATATTGCTGGGCTCTCTAAAATGAATAGAGGGATGTAGCTAGTGAGCTGGTGCTCCAATACATCTCGCGTTTCACCGCAAAGAATAAATTACGCTCTTATCTCTACTATTGATTAGAAGGGTTTCCTAATAGCTCACGCCTGGATTTTTGGATTATGGTCATGTGATGTAGATGATTAGAGTTGGTTGCAGTCTCCACGCTGTCTGATCTATTTCAATGCATGCTCCTGGTTTTTGAAATTGCTTGCTTTTTGGTAGAAGAGACTGGGCGCAGGATCAGATTCTAGCAAGGTGCTGCACATAGGGCCCTGCCTGAAACTACAGGAACACGGGGCCAGAGATGTAGATCTCTTCTGATTCTGGGTCCCCAAAAATTCCAGAGGAGGCTGCTCTGCAGACTCCAGAACAGGAATTAGAACTAGATGACATTTTTATCACACATGGTATTCTTGTAAAAAATGTGGCTTTTTTTATTTTTTCGAAACCTTTCACAAAAAATTAACATTTTTTAAAAGAACGTTCCCCCAAAGTTGTTTCTATTTCACCAGGCTCTAAATGGACCCATGTTTTGTGAAACTTTGTGTGATATACTTTGCTGACATTTTCATACAAATTTGTATCAGAATCACTGTTGGCTTTTTTTCTTGTCGTTTCTTACTGAACACTGGGTTCTTGATTACACTGGGTTCATGCTGCAAATATTTTCATTTAAAAACAAAATCATAAAAAATGTCTCCAAAAATGGAAAATGGGTCTATTTTGAACGCTGTGAAACAGAAACAACTTTGCAATTTTGATTCCCTCTGCCCCCTCCAAGATAGGGTGACCAGATGACAAGTATGAAAAATCAGGACAGAGGGTGGGAGGTAATAGGCGCCTATATAAGATAAAGCCCCAAATATTGGGACTGTCTATAAAATCAGGCATCTGGTCACCCTACTCCAAAATTACATCCTCTTTCTTGAACAGGAATCAGGGTGGGGCTGGGTTAGGAGTTGTCATCTATACTACTTTATCCTGTTTGTCACTCCCTAATTTAACAATGGTAGTTGTATAGCCCCTCCCAAATATATACAACTCCTTCTGATCCTAAGAATAATGGGCATAGGGAGGGCTATACTTGATGCACAAGGTTCTTCAAAAGTGATTTGCAATGGCTTGACTCTGTTCCCACTGAAGTCAATGGAAGTAGAGCTAAATCTTTCAAAAGCCTCAGACCATAAGTGGCACCATTTTGGAACCATTTGCATCATGGTATTTGGCCAATGTCCTGGTTTAATCACTCTAGTCTAGAGGGACTTGCTTAGTGTGTTAGGCTATCCTAGGTAATTGTACAGCCCTTGTTCTCATGGTACCTGAGTGCCTCATATTACTGGGAAGGAACCAGATTTTTTGTTTTGTGAGAAAATCTGTGATTTTAAAAAAAATTCCATTTAAAAATGGAACAAAACCAAAAAACAAAAACAAAAAAAACAACAACCCTGAAATGTCCTGCAAACCAAAACCAAAAAGAAAAAAAAATTGGGGGGGTCAATTGAAATGTTTTGTTTTTGATAAAATCAAAATGGTTCATTCCCATAAGTGTCATTCCAATGTTTGTCCTTTTTAATTTCATATTCTATAATATAAAATATTAAAACAAGAAGTTGTGTTGAAACAGAAAATTGCAACGTTCCATTTTTTACCTTATTGAAATGCTTGCCGCCTCACCTCCCCAAATTTATTGTTCACAATGAAACTTCATCAAGATTGACAGGTTTCCTCAATACACTTCATTTTAGGTGAATTGGAATGTTTGCTGGAAAATTTCCAACCAGCTCTCATGCTTCTCAGTCTTTAATGCATTTGCTCTCACAGCATCCCAAGAGGTAGGGAAGTGCTGTCATCCCCATTTTACAAGTGGAGAACTGAGGCACAAAGAGACTAAGTGACTTGCCCATGGTCACCCATGAGGTGGAGCAGGGAATTGAATCTGGGACTCCTGTGTCCCAGGTCAGCACAATTATCACTAAATCATCTTTCCTAGCTCTGGTCTACACTACAGTGTTAGGTCGATGCAAAGCAGCTTATGTCGACCTAACTATGGAAGTGTCTATTGTGGTAAAGTCAGGCCAGATGGCTACAAAAGAGTATACCTGGGCCGGTATGAGGCCCAAAAGGGTTAAAAACCCTCCGCCTGGCAGGCAGAGAGAAGAGCACAGCAGGGCAATTAATGGCACCTGGACCCAGTAAAGGCCAGACCAGGGGTATTTAAACCCTGCCTTCCCTAAAGGAAGGGGAGGGGACACATGCAGGAAAAGCTCCCAAAAGGTCTGGGGCTGCTGCAGGAGAAGTCTCTCTCCCGGTCAGGAAACAGAGCTCCACGACAGTCAGGGGGGACGAGGTAGCTGGGGGCGTCCTGACCGCAAACGACAGAGGTAAAGCGCAAGACCCACCAGGGGGAAGCTGGCAGTTTGCCACACTATATTTACATTTTGCGCTCACTGGCGTAAGTGCCTCCCTATGCCGACTGAATAACTCCACCGCCATGAGTGGCGTAGAGTTGAGATCAATGCAGTTAGGTTGACGCAGTGTCAGTGTGGACGCTGTGTTGCTTAGGTTGACTGTTACTGGCTTTCAGACGCCATCACACAGTGCCCCATGCTGACGGTACAATCGATACGAGCGCTCCTGGTGAGGACACGAACCGATGACAGAAGGAGCAAAATGTAGACACACACAAGCAAAGTAATTACTGCAGTAGCTGTATGCTGACACAAGTTAGGTTGACTTAATTTTGTAGTGTAGACATGGCCCCAGTAGCATGCTTTTGTTTCTATCCACTCATCTGGACTGTAAGGTAAAACTAACTCCAAAAGAAAGTGCTTCTCATTAGCTAGGAATATAAACAAACTAACGAGATTAATGCAGTGATAGCCTCACTTTTTTTAACACCTGTTGTGCCATATCCTGCTGTCAATCTGCATGCGCAATTACCATTGCTGTCAATGAGAGATTTGCAAGAAGTCACAATATGCCCATTACGCATGTCTCATTCTTTTCTATACATTCCCTCACCGATCTAGCCACTGGAGGAGTTGCCCTCCCCTTAGTGTAACTGGATGTGCCTTCAAGATTTTCCATGGCTGTGTGGGAAGATAGATCACTATCTTCATGTCACAGGATTTTCTAGTTTATATAACAATCTTGTCCGAGCTCTGTGAGTTGTAAGTGAAGTCAGAATGTGGCTCTGAATATGTATAAATAAAAGAGCTTAATGTCAAGTCCACATATATATGGTATTTGCTCAAAACCTCTATGAAACGTGCAAATAAAATCCCTGTAATGTGAGAAATTATTGCCAAAAATCATGAAAATCCTACATTGTGATATGTCCCGTCTAGGTTTCTTTCAATAAAGAGAGCATGCACAGTGAAAGACATCCGCTTAGAAACTCTTTAGTCTTTGAGGACAAGGATAGAAGTCCTGATTATTCTGTCCTTAGACTAAACAGTTTGCTCTGGATCTCTTCCATTCAATATTCTGGGTATGTCAAAACCCCCGAAATAGGGGGTGAAAAAAAATCATTATGGCAAATGCACTAAAACCTCAGTGGCTCAAGTGGAAGGGTGCATTCCTCATACATTAATTTTCATAGAGTTATATTTGGGGGACTGAAGGAGCTCAGTGAATTAAATGCAATAATCCGTCAGCTGTGGGGGGGGGATATAGGTATGCAGATGGTTGAGTTCATCACAGTGAGCTGACTTTGCTGACCAAAGCAAAGCTCCTAGTGGAACCAATAAGGATAAACTCCTGGCCCCCTGTCAAGTCAATGGGAGTTTCGCCATTGACTTCAATGACGCTAGGATTTCATTCTGTTTGTTTACATCACAAAAATCACACTCAAGAATTAGGTGTGTTGATTGATGGTCTCTGGAGAAGACAAGCCTTCGAATTACAGGTCTGTTGCAGATCAGGCATGAAGAGATGAGAACATCAAAAGGTTTGCAATGCAGGATCAGATTCTACATTCTGGGTGCTTATAAAGGAGCCCAATGCCCTGCTCCGATACAGTCAAAGAAAGAAAAAATGATGTTCAACTGAGGTGCTCCTGTAGACTTAATGCACAGTGTAATGTAATAAACATGAATTCCCACATCTATGGAAATAATTTAGATACACTTACAGCATCTTGCTTTCCAAGTGTTGTACGAGCATTTAATTAATAATAGGGCTAATAACAGAGCCACCAACAATAACTGAAATTGAGCTATCAGGCTAATCAGATACTGAAATCTAACACACATAAGGCTGGAATCTTAAGCACTGGCTGTTGGAAAAGGCGAGGGCATTGATCTGCGAGTCAGTAATGGAACACAGAGGTGATGGAAGCTCGCTTTGAGTGGGAGGGAGACAGAGGATCTTTGCGGGCAGGGTAGGGGGGAATGAATCGGGCAGAAGGGGGAAGTGCAAGGGTCAGGGATAAGAGGGCAGTGGGGTGGGTGTTTGCATGGGGAACAAGGGGAGCTACTGAGACTCAGCATGTGTGTGTTGCCTACCTGTTCCCTGACCCGACCTGGGGTGCTGGGGTGGCCACTCCAGCCCCTTCAGATCCTTCTCTCTTCACTGAGGTGTGTGTTCCTGAGGTGTGTTTCAGGGAATGATATGCGGGGCAGAAACGTAGATCAGCCCCCACAGTATTTTCATTGTGAAGGTGCTAGCCTCCACCTCTCCCCACCCCTCAGTTCTGCTGCACCTGATAGAACAGCAAGTTTAAAAAAACCTTTTAAATACCTGCTTCTGATTTGACTGAAGTAACTCCAGCTTTACATCAGTGAAGAGAGATTAATATCAATTCTTTTATTTCTGTAACATGTAATTTAGGCATCCAAATATCATTAGTGACTTCTGAAAATCTTGGCCCAAAGCTGCCATTTGATTTGAAGTCTGACTTTCCCACTTTCTATCTTGCTTTATTTTCCTAAAGGCGTGTGTGCTGGTCAGGATAGCACTGAGTTCATACACTTTTGTGCCAAAGCAAAGTGCTCCAGTGGAACTTCAGCTTCCCAACTTTAGTCTGACATCCCCTTATTCCACTATCCACTTTGGATCACTGTGTTTGCATTAAAGGGACACTATCAATATGAAATGTCCCTTACCAATTTCACATGTTTGACAGTAATACTTGCCAGTTTTTAACTGTGTTTTTTTCTCTCCCCATTCATTGTGTGAAATGCTCACGTAATTAAAAGGGGGAACTGACTGATTACAGAAAAGAAACAGTCCCGGGATGAAATTGAGGCTCCATTAAAATAAACTGTAAAACTCCCATTGACTTCAGTGGGGCCAGGGTTTCGCACGGAGTGCTTTGGTGCATTCAGGCTGTTAACTCATTGGGGCTAGGCTTGTGTGTGGAGGGTCGAGCACAGCAGTGTCCCAATTTGGTTGGCCTCTGGAAATTACCACAATACAAATATTAACAATAATAAATAAACCAAACTAAATAGGTAAACACATTTCCCCCTGCTAATCTCCTTCAGTTCTGGTAATCTTGGCATTTGTGAGAATGGTAGCTTAAAACAATTCAGACACAAGTGGTTTTGCGTGGTGGTGGCTGTTTACATTGATTTAATATATTTAATATGATTTATATATATTGTGCCAGTTTCTCATCCCAGATGTGCATGTGGAACAACTCTATAGGTCAGTTAAAGTCACACTAACACATCTGAGGACAAAATTCATCCTGAATTTAGTAAATAATCGCCTCGTCTCTTTTGTTTGTAAAGCACTTTCAAGTCCGTACCTGGGAGGCATGACAGAAATGCCAAGTATAATGTTGATTTTATTCTTTTCATTAATACATTTTAAAAAGATTCAGAAACATTTTTCATTTGGCATGTGAGGTCAAGACAGCTAAGTGCAAGCTGCTTTGTCATCTGTTATTATGAAGAATGTGAAATGAAGCAAGATCTGCCATATATATAAGAATACAGGCTTTTGTTCCTTTCTACTTTTGAATATATTGAACTGATAAACACATAGCAATTATTTTTTTAATGAAGACCTTTGCCTTTTTCGTGTATAAAATGCTCACAAATCAATTACATTATTTTGTTTTCTTTTATCAGTATAGATGATCTTCCATATCTTAAATTTCTGCGGATTATCACTCATCCACAGAAAGTTTCCCCACAGTGAAATCTGATAGAGGCTTATTCCTGAAGCAAAATTATAATTGTAGTATCTGGGTGGGTGCAGATTGGAGTTTGTAGACTTGTTTTCTCTCTCTTGTGAGACTTCCTAGGGTCTTGGCCAACCATTGCCTGGTTTCTAAAATTTTGAGGAAAGAGGTAAGAGGTAGATACACAAAAGCCAGGAAAATAATAGAAAATCGAGGTATGGTCTGTCCGTTTATTTGAAAATACTAAGAAATGTTCAGATTTATAGTGAGTGTGGCCCATATTGGTCAAAACTATGCTTTTCCTCCCATCCAGACACTTGTACATTCACTGGGGTTACAAAATTTAGGAATTTTGTCTGAAAATCTAAGGACTGCTTTAGAACCAATCCTACTTTAATCTGCACCTGCTGATATAATGTGTTGCTTAGTATTTATGTGAATTACAGTAACACCTGGAGACCCCTGTTTTCATCATGGTCTCATTACACTAGACACTGAACATCCACATGTGAGAGAGAGTCCTTGCCCTGAAGAGCTTACACTGTAAGGAGCAAAGGGCAGCCTGAACTTTGAATTTCCTGTCTTTTTGTTGTTTTTGTGCATCACACCCTTACACATTGTTTTTAAAGTTTAGAACGTTAACTCCAGCCAACTGAAATTATTCCCCTCATTTTTATGTTCTGATTCAGGAGGTTATAAATGTCATGTTACACAGGAAGCAAATTTCCTTGTTATCAGATTGTTCTTTTTTTGCATAATTTTTCTTTTCCTCAGAATCACAATGGTCAGCTTTATCACTGCTCAGTCATTTGTTTTCTATTAAGCACAAGTGATAGGATGCTATTTGGCTGGCCAGGAAGAACAACTGACCTGTTTTATCTGTAAACATAGCTTTAAAGTGGAAGACACCTGAGATTTAATAAAGTTTAATGTCCGTAGTGGGAATAGTTTGTGTTTTCCTGGTAGGGCAGGCTAAATATCGACTGCAAAAAAAAAATTAATGTAAGTGCCCCTAAGAAGTTCACTAAACTAACAAACCCAAGGAGATCCAGAGTTCAGACTGATATGCTATTCATCCCTTGTTGAGCTGTGTCTAGATACTTCATGAGTCTTAGGTCAGTGCCGTATGTTATGTCACATTCTGTGTATGCTGCTATACAGGCTGAGTTAGACAGATAAGGCAACTTGGATTTTCCATGTAAAACTCTGAATTTCTTGGCTCTTGTGAGTTTAAAAAGCAGAGAATTAAAACCATTTAAATGAATGATTTTTAATGAATACCATTGAAATGAATGGCATTACCTTGTTACATAGTGGCATGATGGAACTTGTAATATAATTTGTGGCCACCTAGGTCTTCATATTTGTCACTATGATGCATCATATCCATTTGTCAGCTTTACAACAGCACAGAGGAGAGACATCCTCCTGCTCCAAAAATATCTGCCATTAGTTTAATTTTACTGATAGCCGTATAGGATCTATGAAACACAGGGAAACATTTCTGATTAAAGCAGCAAAGGGCAGTGATATACATGCTTCTGTTCAGTTCATTATAGCAAATTATCAAGTCAGTTTTTAAACTGTGCAATATGGAATGAATTGGGCAAATATTTAATTTGTGAACATAACCTGCTTCCCTTGCCCCTACAGAAATACCTCAAGGCTTTTTTAGTCTGTAGAGGTGTTGCGCTTCAGAGATGAAGCTCTATCCTGATGAGTGACAAAGGTGCTGCATGAACACTAGCATATATAAAATGTATGCTAATGCTGATGCTCAGTTATTTCTGGATTTTATTTGTTTAAATAAGAAAAATGATTAATTCACCAATTCTGGAAAAATGTATGACAAAACAGGTCTCTTTTTTTAAGGTATATCGAGACCAAAGAAACAAAAAACTCCACCTCCTCCTAACTTCTCTTTTGTTGGAATTAGGATTGAATATGACCATATAAAATACATTTTTCTCCTCTGAATTAGAAACACATAAACATAGTGGTTTGTCATGCACATACTGGCATGACTCTTGAATATAGCAGTGCAAAAGTTGCCTTGATAACTAGCTCAGTGAGAGACTCTATACACAGATTTACTTCAAAAACTAGTATGTCTATTTCCTAGTTGACATCTCTTCAGAAATACACTGTTAACATTGTGTGGGTGGGTGGGTGGGTGCGTGTAGGTGTGTGTAGTCTTTAGTTGCCTAATTCAGTTGACAGTGTTCTATATTACGATTATTAATTAAAGACCTCAACATGTCCCATGTTAAAAGGAATGATTTATGGTGCAAAGAATTATTTTAAAGGCACTGGAAATGATCAGTTACACTGATACTGTGTCTTTTATAACCCAGAAAAACCTCTTCCTTTGTATTTGTGGCTTAAATTAAGTGCTAGATGGGTTCACATGATTTCAGATGACAAAGAAAAGTGCCCTTCATCTTATTACACCACATAGCTGAGAACTAACATGACTGGCTTTAAATTAGAACTTTAAAACAAAGAGAAGCTTTCACGTTATTTTTATAGCTCTGTTTTCCACATTAAAATCTGAATTGAAATGAGATTAAAAAAACTGAAAACAAAGTGGCTAGGCCTCATTCTCGTCATGAAAGGTCATTACAATGGTAAATTGTTAACAGGGTTCACAAAATGTCATTAACAGGATAAAAATGTGCCCCTGGTATTTCCCATTTTTGTTATTTCTCTTACGATGACATTTACGTCTCAAAAACGTATCCTCGCCAAACTAGGCTTATATGGGACAATGAAAGAGAAGCATTTTCTGGAGGAAGTAAATCCCAAAGGAAGGCTTTTACTTTCTAAATTACATTTTTTTAAAGCATTTCCTCAGACAAATTATTTCTGGGTTTTGTCACTCTCTATATTTTCCTTTCAAAACGAGATGAAACCACCTGGGCGAGATTTTAGGAGCACCATTCCCATCCCCTGAATTATTTTTTCCTAGTGCTGGACCAGGCCCCAAGGACTTTATCTTGTTTCCACTGAAGTCAATGAGAAAGCTCCCTTCAGGTAACTTCAGTGGGAACAGGATTTGGCCTATGTTGATGATGTCAACAATCTAAGACCCTCCTCAAATAATTGTGTTTTCAGCCGTGAAAAGGTCTAATGTGGACAAATGCACCACTGCTTATGTGAATCAGATTACAAGAGAGGAAAACAGACATTCATCAACATTAACTAATTGGTCAATTAAGCCAGTGGCCTCTGACCTCCATGTAATTGATTTTTAGGTACAGGGGAAAGAGTCCTGTGAATATCTGTTCACTGTCATTCCCCAAAAGCTATCCTAGAGTTTTCTTTACTCAGAACCTTAGCCTTTACCCAACACCAGGGAGAGAGCGATGCTTTGTAATGAAAGTTGGTTATAGGCTGTCCCAGACCAGGACATAATAATCTATGGGATAAGGCCAAGGATAACAATAAACAAGGGGCAACCTCCAGGTGGCAAAAGAGCGAGATGAAGTACATGGATTATTTATTTAGATTTTTAATAAGTATTAGAAGTGCCTAATAAGTATTAGAAGTGCCTAGAACCTATCCTTGGTTCTAGATGTCTTTGACACTCTTATAAATACACTCACGTTGGCCTGGATTGTCACTTTAGACCAGCCCTGAGCAAGGAGCCTTTCCCTAGGAATAGCTGCAGGACATACTGTGACCCAGACACCCCTCTGAGTCCCAATTCCTTCCCTGCTGCCTCCTTGATCTGGGATGGGGTAGTAGCTAGCTTTTGCCTTACCCTGGCAGTAAACAATGAGATCCCTTGTGCAGACCAGTGAACATGGGAATGGAGTCACACCCATTCCCTGCCCACCTACTCTGGAGCTGGAGAATAAGGGGGAAGCTTTCTGCACGTGGAGACAAGGGCTTGAGAGCTTGTGCAGGGCGTAAGTCCTGTTTATTCCCATGCTTGGGCACGTAGTCTAAGAAGCCATGACTTAGCCCATACAAATAACCTAGCAGCATCCACTCACTCTGGAATCAGAAAATATGCAACTGGAAATAAAATGGAAGGTGTACACTACCTCATCTTCTCCTTACATCCAGACAAAGGGAGTTCACTTTTAGAGGCATTCTGTCATAAGCCCACAGATGGTAGCTTTGCCCCACTGGTTCCTCAGCCAAGCAGATCCACCAAATGTTGAACCTGGGTGATAGAGCCAGGTCTTCCTGGCTTCTAGTCTGATGCCCTATCCACTGGGCCACACTGTCTCCTCATCTCCATAAATACCAGCCGGGACACTTGTGCCCATCCCATTCCCAACACCTGGGTAAAGAACTGGGCCCTGCAGCGGGCCCTGAAGGGTGGCCTACATGTAACCATAGAGGGGAGTATGTTCCAATATGAAAAGCCCTTCATGGAGGATGCCCTGTCCCTCTTATTTTTCAGTAATTGTTTCTGTTTCCATTGTGTATTTCCCATTGGATTTCCATAGAATCAGTACTCAGTTTTAAAATTCCTGCCTGTTGGGTGCCATGAGTCCAGGGTGGAAGGCAGTATTTTATTGAGCTCCCTCCAACCCTCCATTTCCATTATTCCATAAGGCAATAGAAAAAGGGTTAATCCATCACTGGCACAAGGCTTATAGGTTTCAGTTCATTAAAATGGTGCTAGCTGCAGTGAATTTTTCAGGTGGGTGTTTTCAAGAGGGAGAATGAGCAGGCAGCATTTGCCTGCATCATCTGAAATTAAAGCATAACCAAACCGTATTAAATCTCATCTTTTTATTCACTGCTTTCTGGCACTCCATTACTGAAGCAGCTAAACCTTCTGACCAGCTTGATCCATAATAAGATTCCTCTGATTTATTTCCCTGTCCCTTCTAATTTTCTCTTTTCTTTTCTGCCTTTCTTGTTGAGCCTTTCTGCACCGGTAACTATAGAAACACTCATGAATGAGTGAAAATAGTACACGGCTACTACTAACTTTTCCTACCAAAGCTCTTCCTGATCTTTTCATACAGCCTAGGGTACTCCCAGTTCCTGGAGAACTGCATACATTCTCCTCGTTATTTGCAATTGCAACCTGCAGAATGCCGTGACAGAATTAAATGAACCACAGGCAGTGCAACCTGTTACAATAGATTATCACTTAGCTTTGCAAATTACCCCAGAATCCCTTCTCAGACCTTAGACCATAATGATCCTAATTTCTGCAGCATAAAATCATGTTACTGTAGTCTTTTGGGCAGTTTCTTCACTGTTTTTAGGGGCAGCGCTTCCTACGGTTAGTATTTCAGAAATAATTGACCATGGTGTACTGCAATAAAAGGAGCTATTCGGTACCTTGTTGCCAGGCAGAAGATGGTGGTAAAGTAAGGCAGGCTGCAGAATAAATTAAGAGGTGGCCCTCGTGGACAATGCCCAGTCAACCCAGTGAGTACCCATAAATGGTTTTTGCTCCCTCTGTTATTAACCCTTTAATACCAATGTGCCACTTGAGATCCAGGGGTTGCAATGCTCCCACAAGGCTGCAATCTTTTCTGTTTACAAAGATGTTTCTCCCCATCCAGATTAGCAGCTACTCCATCCTTGCCCAGCCAGCCAGCATATGTTGAATCCATTCTGCATGGCATATAGTTTTTCTCTCTGCCAGCCAATTAACTGTGGCTGCCAAATGCTTGATATTAACTGGCATTTCAAATTGATTTTAACTGAGCGACACCGTCTACGTATTTTTGCATATTGCATGTGAATTCTTACTTTGTCTGTGGGCCTAAGTTACGTCTTGGGGGGAACCTGCCTTGAGCACGTGGCCCTGTCCATGGGAATGCTCCCTGTCACCGTGGCTATGTGGGTGCAGTGGTGTGAAGATCTGGCTAAGGACTTGGAACTCTGCAGCCTACATGTACAATGAAGTTATCTACTTCTGATGGGCAGAAAGGGGGAGTTAGTTCTTTAACACACTCTGCTTCTGTGCCCTGACAAGACTCCTTTAAGCTCAGACATCAGCAGCCTTCAGTCTCCTCTGGGCTAACAAGCTGGGAGGGATTCACAGCTCTTGTGTTGGATGCCATGCAGTTCTCTACCCTGCCACCTCTTCTAATTGAAAAGCAGTGTGACACCTTTTCTCCCACACTTAGCCTGCTCCCCAGATAACACAAACTGGTATCCAAGATCAGTGATTAGGAAGCAGGATGTCTTGAACAATAAGATGCTATGCCTACCCTCGAACCTTGATAGGCCCTGAACGCCAGCAGAAACTACTAATGCTGCAATGTTGGGTTTTCTTTCTGGATGGCTGTGGAAATAGAAGGACTGAAGTGCCCCAGAGAGAATGTTCTGGAAGCTCATCTGGTCCAACTGAGCAGAAAGCAAAGGAAATTGTGCGAGTCAACCCATTCTCCTAAGACTCTCAGCCCAATTTTGCAGCCCCAGGAGGTTCACATAGTTTGCATAAGCCTTCTGTGGAATATCAGGGGGATTTATGCCAACATTAGGGAAGGGATAACTCCAGGTAGGGCTCTAGGCAACATATACAATGGCTCCTTTGGACCACTGCAGTGGTGCAGAAACACCACAGCATAAGAATGCACCAGCCACTCTCTCACTTCCACAACACCCATCCTCTCATACATGCCCATCCCAACTGTGGAACATCCCATATGCTGGGGCTGTGGCAGAAGACAGGGGGATGCAATGGCAAGGATATTCCCTGTGGGCCCTGTGAAGCTACCTTACAACATCTTTGTTCTGCCAGGGGGCTGCTAGGTAACCATGAATCAGGCCCTGCATAGTTATGACTGAGTGTGTTGCACCTTTAAATGTTTAGAGTCTTGCCTCTCTGTGTGCTAGGAAGCAGGGCTATGAGGGGATTCAAAATGGAGGATCTTGCAGCTTGAGAGATTCAATCTAATGCCTCCTTCATGGGGACTGTACATTGGCTCTTTCTTAGTGTTTTCCTGAATCTGAAATAAAAATGAGCATGTTGTTATTTGATTATGGAAAAATAATATATCTGGATTTCTGGGGTTCTTATCAAAACATCTGAAAGCTCCCAGTAATTAACTGGAACTAGTAATAATCAGTCAGATTAGGAAGGATTTTTTTCTGTTCCAGATCATTAACTTTTTATCACATTTATTAAAAGGCTTTTTCTTTCCCCTCACAACTCTCCACCCCTTAATCAAGTTTCTAGAGAAATCTAATTTCCAAGAGATTGGTTAAAGACAGCATGGTTCCTAAATGGAACCTTTCCCTGTGGGGAATTTTGGTTCTGGGTCTGATCTCCATAGCTCAGAAATATCTGCAGTAAAAAACCCAAATGTTACATGGATGAGGGGAAAAAAGGGAATCTAGGTTCTTTTTAGAGACTATGCAACAGACTTTTTCAGGAGAAAAAGCTCACTCAGCTGTTTCTGACCAGGACATGGGGGCCAGGGGTTTCTAGAGTTCAGGGCCAAATTTATGAATACTAAGGATCTACAGCTGATACCCATTTTTTCAAAAGAGCTCAACTCCCATTCGGGTCCCTTCACAAGGGCCAGATTTTCACAAGCACTCCATCTGCCACAGTTCCCATTGTAATCTTAAAGGCCAGGTTTCCAAGAGTTTTGCACTCACTGGATTGAGCTCTTCCAAAAATCTAGCCATTTCTTTTTGGTGTCTAAATGGGACCAGAACACTTCTGGAAATTCTGGATTGAAAGGCTAGCCCTACAAATGTTTAAGCACGTACGTGCCTTTCTTCATGTGAGTTGTGTCATAGTGTTCAGTGGCAATGGACACCTGAGTGAAATCGCTCACCTGCTTAAGTATTTGAAGGATCAAGTTCTTAAACTGTAGCCAGCAGTTTTTGTAAGGGTAACTAAAACAGGGTAATAAATGTATAAGGTAAGTTTAAAAAGCTGTTGTAAAAAAATGATTTCTTCCTGAAGAGACATTATCAAGCCTTTCACAAGCAGGCTTTATGGAACCCAAGTTTATGTTTTCTTTTTGGAGAACAGTTAGGAAGAGGAAGCTGGACCTCTTCTGTTCAATATATGATCCAGTTGTGTAAGTCATTTAGATTAAAGGAAGTGGTGGTGAAAGTAGGAAATGGGATGCAATTAAACTTTCAGGTCCAGGGAGAACATTCTCTGATTTCTTTACTTTTCATATGATTTTAAGGCTGGAGAAAGTTGCCAGCCCTGAAGAACTAAGACCAGTTTTCCCTCCCCACACACTCAAAACAGACACAAGTAAGGTAGTTATTGTGCAGGTTTCCACTATGCGGCCCAGAAAACATATCAAAACTCGACCTCGTCAGAAAATTTAAAATTTTAATTTTTAAATTTTAAATTTTCTGTCAGAAAAGAGTTTTACCGAAATCAAAACGTTTTGCAGGAACAAATAGTTCTTTCTCGTGTTGTTTCTACTATTGAATTACTTTACAATAATTTTAATATTATATATTCTATCTTTCAACAATATAGAAATGAGACATTTCACCTTTTTGAAATGAATGATGTGACATTATCAAACCAAAATATTTCATTATTTCCTTATCTAAATGTTGTGACATTTCTGTTCCACAAAGATTTATGAAATATCAACTTTTTGTTCTGATTCAGGATGGAAGCAAATTTGGAAATACCAGTATTTCCCATAGAGTTTCTGGTTTCTGACCAGCTTTAATCAAACATCTGGTCTGGTGAGGCCACCTGTAGGAGTAGAAAAATTGCTGAGGGTTAGAGGCAGATTCTGTCCCTCAATAAGGGCCTGATCCAAAGCCCGCTGGCATTAGTGGAAAGGCTTCTGTTGTGTTCAGTGGGCTCTGCATTAGACATCATGGCCACTTTATGCTACTCTGAAGATGTAAAATGACCTTAATGGAGGCAGAAACAGCCAACACTGCAGAGGGGATAATGTCTCCATGCCCATTTAATCATTGGCCTTTCTACTGTCACTGCCAGTTGGGGTACTACTTGTGATCTAGAACGCTTTTAACTTTGAAATGGACTGGACTGAGGCAACCAGCTCATTTCACACAAGCTCCTGAATAGCCACTACATAGTAACAATTTTTAATCATGACTGAGATGGGTTGGATTTGAACCAGTGGCCTAGCAGATTCTATCTATTTTGAGGTCATGAATATATAGACCAGACACACAGACACACACCCACACCCACTCTCCCGCCAAACTTTGGATGGCATTGTGGTCTGATTTTGCTAAGGCCTACATTTTATGTATATGCATTTGATTTCTTTGGTTTGTACCTGCGATGGTGTGGCTGAACCCCACCCTGGAGAGAGAGGGGTGCAGGAACAACTCTGGGCCCAGGTGGCCCAACCCTGGCATGCCTGTGGCCATGCAGCAGTTGGAGGAGGGGCTTAAAAAGGAGGCACTGCAGCCCACTAGGTGGATGGGTGAAAAGAGACAGACCTGCGCTCACTCTGGAGGAGGACTGCTGTATGAAACCAGGACTCCTAGCCCGTAGAGGCCAGTGGATGGGGTTCCAAGGACAACTGCAAGCCAAGACACACCTGAAGCACGGATAGAGCAGCAGGGAGAGACCTCCAGGGGCAAGAGATAGCTGGACTGCAAGGAGTGGACACCTTCCTTAGGGTGCCCAAGGAGGCCCTGAGTTGGAACCAGTGGTGTGGGAGGACCTGGGTTCCCCTGCCACTAAGTGGGGCTGCTGCAACAGACTCTAACCATTAGGTGGGGGCTCCGCCGCTCACAGCACCATAGAAGACTCTCTCTGAAGAGCTGTATATGGCATCTACTCAACTGCAATTAAGCACCACACAATTAAAATACAAAACATTAAAGAACAACCTGCCCAGATGGACAGCAACTGAAACTCCCAAAAGCTTTGGCAAACCTGCTCTCTTGCAAACCACATCAACAAATAATTCCCAATTAACATACTCCACAGGGAAACATCTATTCAAAACAACTGAATGGGCCCAAAAGTGGAGAATGATAAATTGGCTGTAATGAATAGACCTCCAATGTGGATTAAAAGCAGCCAATGAGGGATTCAGACAGACTTCATGTGGCAGAGAGTTCCACAGCTCCGGCCCCTCAACAAAGCTAGCTCTGCTGCAGAGCTGATCATGGCCAACACTAAAAATCTAGGACGTGATTCTCACTTATACGGGAGTCACTTGACTCTGGCTGTGTAAAGAGGCCTTAAAGGGGAGTAAATGTAGGTTACATTATAGCCACTTTTTGCTGCTGGAGTGGTGTTAAGGGCCTTTAATCTAAATGAAAATCAAGCCCCAGGAGTCAATCTGCTATGGCTGATCGGACTTGTGGGCAAGAGGAATAGGTGAGTGGCAGTCACTCAAGTAAAGTATTTGTTATTAAAGAGTCCTTTACCCAGAGTTTCCATGCTCTGGTATCTAAGATACCACAGTTATTTTTTTCTAGATATAAGGAATTTTTTCTGTGGAAAAATGTTTGCTTTTTAACAGTGGGCCAGAATTATGAAGGGCTTTAAGCAGCAGTAGTAAGATTGTAATGTGTGTCTTTTGGTCCTCTAGCAGCCATTGCAGATGACGGAGAGTTACCATAACACAACTGTAATCATCTAGACACAAATTAGGATGTTAGTCAGGAAATTCACACCTCTCTGGGTCTGGAGGATTGAACGTGAATTGCGTCTGCCATTAATTCTCAAATAAACAGTGATGGGATACTTTCCAAACTGAGGCTGTCAGGCTTGTATATCTATAGCAACATGCAGATGGATTTGTGTGCAAAATGTGCCGTGACGACAGGGAAGATATTTACAAACACATTAACAAAATCTTGGACTAGTCTGAGAGCCATGTTCAGCAAAAAGAGATCTTTAGAAGGCCCTGACAGATTGTGACTCTGGGTTTTGCATTTGTGATATATGATGGTAGTTTTGATTCTTTTTGGAGAGCATAATTTGGGCTTTTTATGGTATTTCATAAGACATAGACACTAACTCTCTTCTTTTTTTGGGCATAGTAGGTTGTGGGATTCTTTTGGAGATTCTCAATGATTCCCTAAGGTTTTCCAAAACCAGATTAGCCATGGGGATCCTCTAATATGTTGTACAGATAAAACAAGCTTCCTGTTTTCTTTTTCCCAGGGTAAAGGGATGGGATTGTGGGGAAGAGAATGACTTTCATGTTTGTAACAGGAACCATTTTTATTTTTTACAATACATTTCTATTGTGGAGTGGGGGGGTCGATGGGCAACAAGAATGATTAGCAGCATGGATAAACCTCCACATGAAGGAGGGACTAAAAGGACTGGGATTACTTGCTTTAGAGAGGAGATAAATAGGGGAATGGACATGTAAAAGATACACAAAATAATGAGTGAGATAAAAAGGTAGATTGGCAACTCTTCTGACCCTACCTTATAATACAAGCAAAAGAGCATGTTCAATGTAATGAAAGGTACCACATTTGAGACGGATAAAAAATCATTCCTTTTTAACAAAATGTACACTTAGTCTGTAGAACTCCTTGACACAAGATATCATTAAGGCCAAATAATTAGTGGGATTCAGAAAAGGATTGGACATTTCTATGGATAATGAGAGCATCCAGAATTACAGTTGTACGGATTACAAAAAAACACCAAAAAACCCACCAAACCCGCCCCCGCCCCACACAGAAATATAAACCCTCATGCCTCTGGGAATAAATCACATCTAATTAATCAGATTGGGAGGATACTTTCCACGTGCAGAAGTTATCCAGTAACTGCCTATTTCAGGGTTGCTTACACTTTCCTCTAAAGCCCCTGGACTTGACCACTGTCAGATACAGGATGCTAGACTGGATGTACCAATGGGTCTGATACAGTGTATCATAATTTTTATGTTTCTCTGACAATGGAAACGTCTAGTAAGAGGTGCTCATATAGGCAGACCCCAGTTTCATTTCTAAAGCTGTGCATGTGCTTAAGTGCTTTGCTTGATTGGGACCTTGGTACTGATGCAAAAAGACACAAATCATACAAAGCTCCCTGTAATGTGTAGTGTAAAAAGCACAGCTAGAGAATGCGCTAGTGAGAGAGATTGCTGCGATGCTGTTTAGAATCTAAGGGCTCCTCGCAGATGCACCTTGTGGAGCAGGGTTCCATTGTCCTGGTCTCCCATAGTTGGAATTCATATTGTCAACAGATTTACACGGAAGTAGAGCAAAATACTGGAGTCATGCCCACCCAGGGAAGAATTTTACTTGATAATGGTTGGGGAAATAAATTATGAATTGATGCTACTGAAGTTATCACAAGGGGAGAAAGTTCCCATTTAGCAGTTTAATACTATCTTGCTATAGTGTTTTGAAGAAACCTGATTGACAGAGAGCCGTAGGCTAGCCTGTATTATAATTATAGATAAGCCTGAACAAAACCTTAGCACTGCACACCTTGAAATTCTAGAGTGTTTAAAATCCATCTGAGTGTTTCAACTCTGGCCCATCTTTACCTAGGGCATATATATGTTAGCAATGCATAAAATTGCCTTTGTATAGTGGCAATAATCATTCCAGACAGGCCAGAGCTGTAAAATCTAGATCTGGATTTTAAACATTCTGAATTCTAAGGTGTTCGAAACCCGCATAGGAAAGTGTTCAGCTCTGAAATTTGGATTTATGACTGCCGCTAGCATCCATGGCTATGAAATACCCTTAATTAGCTTGAGTGGGAACTCTACCTTGGAAGGATGGTCTTGTGGTTAAAATGTAGCCCTGGAACTCAGAAGACCTGGGATCACTTCCTTGCTCTGTCATACACTTCCTGTGTGACTTCGGGCAAGTTAGTCTGTCTGTGAGTCAGTACAATGGAGATATTTTCCTATCGCACAAGGGTGTTGTGATGGTAAACATTCATGTTCTACAGCGATGGGGATTATGTACTTCCTAGGCTGGATTAAGGGCAGACCCAAGAACTAAATGTTTTGGATGTATGTTTTTATTTAACTTACGTATTGAGAAAAGAGGGAGATTTGCCATAATGGATCCGAATACCTGACACTAAAAGTGTCATGTATTTTTCGATAAGTTCTGCATAGAGAGAATACTTTTGTTTCCTGTAGGACTGGATGGCATAATGAAAAATTAGCTTCAGTTCTCAGTATGTCATTCATTAAGTGAATGTACAGTAACAGCACTGAGATTTCACACTGTTATTGGAATTTCACCTTTTGTTACCATCATCAAACTGAGATTTTGCATCAGTCAGTCACTCCGAGCCCACATGATAAAACTAGCATATAAAACATGGCATGTCTGGTCAGCTTTTGCTAAGGAAAGCTGCCTTGAAGATTGCAGTCCATCCTGGCCTGAGAAGCCAGTGTAAAGACAGGAATCAAGGCAAGTTAAAATCCTTTACTTGTGCAACCTGCACAATTACCAAACTATTTTGAGAAACCTTTGTTTTTAACTCTGCCAGACAATTTAGCCTGTCTGAACTGTCTCAAAGCATTATGTTCTTCAAACACCCTAGAATTACATTTGGGACCAGCAAGTGCTGCTAGCTCCATGAGAGAGGCTGAGAGCTGAAAGGTCAGGTAGATTACAGCAGTTGATCAGAATCTTTAACATAAAAGTGTGACAGGCAAACTAGCAACACCACATTGTGCTTGGCTATGAGCAAACTATTCATCAGAGGAGGCTGCTGTTTTTTGTATGATGGGCACAGAAAAGGAAAGAACTCATTGGTTAGGCCATGCATTAGTCACAGTTGTAACTGGGTTTCTAGGAGCCCTTCCTAGATCGTGATGCAAATTGTCCAAGTGCATCATCCATTTCTTTTCTGTATCAATACATATTTTGAATCAAATGCATTTTAAAAGTCCTTCTGACCCAACAATAGCAGTCAGGTTCCCCCCAACACAGTCTTGAAACTGACCTTTAAGGTGGAGAGTTGCTTTATAATGTACTACTGCTTTGTGATGCTAAGGTTAGAATCACATCTTGAGAATTTCCATGAAGATGGCTTTAAAAAAAAAAAAAAAGGATGATCCTAAAATCTTTGGCACATTTGTACTCAGTGGGGGAGATCCTCCTCTGGTGTATATTATCATAGCTCTTTTGTTTACACCGGCTGAGAATCTGCACCCACAACTAGTTAATAAATATTTATTATAGTGCAGTAAATTCCCACGGAGATATATACCCTCATAGAATAGGACACTCAAAAGTTTACAGTCTACAGTACACAAGGCAAACAAACACAAGACAAGGCATGAGTGGTTCAGGGAAGAGAGTACAATCAAAATTATTTGTGGTTAGATGGAAGAAAACATTTCTTGAAGAAGTGGTTTCTACAGTGGGGTCTGAAGATGAAGAGAGAGAAGATATTTAGCAGGCAGGAAGTGGGAGATTTGCATGTATCAGGGACAGCATAATAAGAGCTGCAAAGGAGGGAGCAGTAAGGTGTGAGGATTGGGAGAAGTAGAAGGGATGATTGTGGATGCAGATGGGTATTAGATCAGCAGGGACAAGATTATGTAGACTTGAAGGTGAGGAAAATTCAATGTGTAAGAGGCAGGAAGCAATGGAAGTGACTTTGGGGAGGACATGGTTAGAGGGATAGAAAATGAAAATTTCTTTAGCAAAAGCATTTTGGATGGACCAGAGAGGGGAGAGATGAGAAGAGGGAAGGATGGAAAGGAGAATATTACAATAACTAAATTCCTGTCAATAAAGAGTTTAAAGTCTAAGATATGCCCTTAAACAACAAAACCATTAGCAAGAGAATAGAGAAGTGAGCTAGTCACTGGTAAGAAAGAACACCCCTCCATCCGATATTGTGGAAGGGTTGTGTTTACATGATCAAAAGTGACCCCAAATACTACATGACTTTTGCAAAATTTCAAAGTTTTCAAGCTTTCCATGTGATATTCTGATATATGTTGAATCAACCCACCCCTTATTTAGTCTGCAGAAATTATGTAGCATCTAACATACTCTCAATCTATGATTGCGTCTTTCCCTGCTCACCAACAGACTGAACTCAGCTCTGAATTAGTCATTTGACGTGGCATGGCATCTAAAGTAGAATCATGTGAATCAGATTTTGTGTGCAGAGACTGAATCGCAATAAATACAGCAATGAGGGAAATCTCAGGAAAAGCAGCTGGGGTTTCAAATTTTCAGAATATTCAGAGAATAGTCATTCTCTGTTGATTACACAGCCTGTCTAACTGGGGTAGACACGTACTAGGAACTGCAACAATAGCGAAACCCTCTTCATCACATTTCTGTATCCTTTATTATTGTGGATGTGGCAACTTTCTTTCACATCTTTCTCCTTACCCCATTGTTTCATTGAGTGGGGTGTAATCCTGGGAAAGGAAGAAGGTGAAAAAGATGGAGAGAAAGAAAAGTTAGAATTAAAAATGCTGGGTGAGAAAGGAAAAAAAGAGATCCAGTATTACCATACCCTCAGTAGGCTAAGCTAGTCTAAATGTGATAAATAATTTAGCATTACGCAGCAAGACAATAATTATCGCACATTTAGCTTCATTATTTTTCCGTGCACTGAAAGGAGCAAGTCATAGGTGCTACAACCTCTGGAGATTCTAGTAAGAAGCCGAGCTCTTCTAAAAATACTCTCGTCTAGGAGACTCTAGAGGCTGAGAGAGAAAGTGACCTAAAATTATTTAATTTTCACTAGACCAGAACTTATTTTGGATACCGATTGTCCAAAACCTCATCTGATTGATTCCTGGACAGATGGCACAATTACCATTCTTCTTTGCCCTAAATTCTGATAGGACTGTTTCCCCAGCCTATGCATTCCTTGTCCCCAGATCTTGGGTTAAAAAAATCTGATTGTAGACATCATTCCACTGCAGCGCCACCGGTGAAAGCTGTTGTGTAGATAATGCTCAGGAGGATCAGGAATAGTTATGACTGTGTCAAAACTGAAGAGCAAGGTTGAGCTGGGAATGTAGGAAGGCAAGAGATGGAGGGAAGATAGGAGGAGGTGGAGGAGTGTGGAGGACGATGCAGTTAGGTGGAGTTGTGGGGGAAAAGGAGATGATGAAGAGGGGGATGGTGTTAGGGGAACACAAAAAATAAAAAGGCAGGAGGTGACATTGTTAAACATGCCCATGAGAGAGGTTGTTCAGAGAAGCTAGCAATGCCAGCAGTGGACTCTGTAAAGGTGGTTTTGGGGGCAAGTGTCTGGTGGGGTTATGGGAGAGAAAGAGAGTGGCCCACGCTCACCCCTACGGCTTGTCTGCACAAGGACATTTAGAAAGTTAAGATGCATGAACTGAAGCTGTGAAGTTCAAGCACGTAGCACATTAAATCCTGTGTGGATGCGCTCATTCAGAAACAAAGTGGCCTCACAGACGTGAACTAAGGTCACTTTACTCCTGAATGAGAGTATCCACAGGGGGGATTAACATCACAGCTTTCGTTAATTTGTCTCTCCTCCCCAAGTAGACAAGCCCTTGGTGACTTGGTTCCAGTTGGAGCTTCAGCAGCAGTGCTCTGGAGGCTTTAGTAACCCACCCACTGGCCTCAGTGGGAGCAGGGGCACAGGCAGTGACTCACATGCACCCCTGATGCTCTGGCTGCAGAGGCAGAATTTAACTTGTACCCCTGGGCTCAGGGCCTGAGGAACAGTGGCAGATAAACCCATGGGCCAATTTGCTGCAGGAATGCCAGAACCCATGTAGAAGTGGGGGGATCACTATGGCCCTGCCTCCTGCTCCTTCTCTTTCTCCTGAAGCTCCGTCCCCTGGCCAGGCTGGAAGCTGGAGCTGGGCTGTGGTAAGAGCCACTTAGGGGGTCCGGGCTGCTCTGGGAAGCCCCAGACCCTCCACCTGCCTTGAGCGGGGTGTCAGGGTGCCTGAGAGCAGCCCCCAACCCATGTCCCCACCCCTCTAGGACACACCACCAAGGGCAGGTGGAGGGTCCTGACCGGGGGCTGGACTTTGGGGAGAAGAGGAGGACCAGGGAGAGGGACCCTGTGGTGAGGAGGGTATAAGGCCCACCTCAGGTCCCCCTCCAGGAAGAGGTTGGCACTGCTAGCAGGGGCTGCGCTTCATGGCAGAGGAGCTCATAAGATGATTGGCTCCCCCACCGTGAAGCGCTGCTGCTTCACGCCTGCCTGAGGCTACTATCTCCACGTTAAAAAGAAGGCAGACGTGGTTTTGGGATGTGGGGGGTCCAAATGCGCCCAAGACCTCAATAAACCTTAATTTGCCTCTGCTTAGGAACTTTCCAGATTCCAGGTGAAGCTCTGCCCTCCACAACTATGTGTCCCAAACTGTTGAAGTGTATGACTGTTAAACACCTGTTGTGTTCCTCTCCAGAGGTGGCTGCACTTCAGAGGGGGGTATTGTGTGGCTATGTGGAAGGCTGGCAGGAGCTGTGTACATGTCAGAGGTGTACATGTCAGGTAGCTCAGTGTGGGGAGCACCACAAAGCATCTCACACTTGCCCCCAGAATCTTGGTCCCTTGTCCTCATTGGGAACTATTTTCTTTGTGATGAAGTGATATATTAAAAAATATGTTGTTATTTTCTAAATTAACTTGTTGTTGCTCACTTTCATCACCCACTGATGAAAGCATTCATTGTTATTGCTTTACAATCCACATTGTAAAATGGTATTTAGGAGCAATACAGGCCTCAGATTAATTCCACTTCTTACTTTTTTGCAATGAGAGCAACTGGGCTAAGATACAATCAAGATAAGAAAAGAATCTCTTCTGTGTGTACTTGTACTTGAGGGAATTGACAATTATCTCTCTCTCTTTTTTTTTTTTTTTCTTTTAAATGAATACTAATCCTACTCAGGTAGCAGTGATCCGTGAGTGTTACTCCTAACAGCAATGCCACTTTGAGATTATGGTTGTATAAATAATTTGAGGTGGGGACAGGCGGTGCTGAATTTTGACCTCCAGATCCAAGCCTTCCTTAGGCATGGGACTCAGGTTGGATTCAAAACCGTTGGATCCGCCTCAGATGAACTCTAAGACAGTGGAAACTTCAGAAGAATGTCTGATTTTCATGAAATGGCTGCCACTTTGGGTTGGAATGCCATGAGAACAGTTCAGTTCAGCACTCACAAACTTCCGGGTCTTGCTTGAGGCTCAAACTGAACTCCAGACTTTAGAAATCCAAGACTGGAACCAAATGTTGCCTCCATTGTATCTCTGCCATATAATTTTCAAATCTCAGTGTAGCCTGGGCCATTTTCTAACACAACGACTCTGACTGCCACTATCAAAAAGTTGTGATATTCAAAAAGTGTTATGGGGTCTGTGACTGGGCTAATGGGCTAGTAAGTCTGAGTGAGAGGACAACCCAGCTGTGCAGTGGGCCTGGCAGTGAAAAAAGACTATAATCTTTTCTCTTCCTTCTGCAGGGGGTGGAGGAAAGCGCAAAGGCAAAAGCAAAAAGTGGAAGGAAATCTTGAAATTCCCTCACATTAGCCAGTGTGAAGATCTCCGAAGGACAATAGGTAAGAGGCCTACTTTGTTTTAGAAACGTTACAGAAAGAAAGTACATATTCTCACCACTGACTCACCTACGTGACTTCCAGTTAGCTCCTGTAACATCATTGTGCAAACTGTATTTTCTGTCTGCGACGGAGGCATTATAAATTAACTTCAGAGTTATGGGCATCAGACACACTGACCATTACAACAGGTGCACATTTGCAAGACAGAGGCTTGGGAGGACAGAGGCCACGCCCCACTGGTTGCATGTGCAGGCCCTAGCAGCCAAACACGTAACTCCATTACAAGACGTACATTACAAGACGTAACTCCATTAGACTATTCCTGGTACGTGTAGCAGATGCTGTGGTTGGTCCATATTGGGGGGCCAACCTTGTGCATAACAGGCTCTACAGAGTGGAAATGGACCCTTTTCTGCATCACCTTGCATTGCCTTGAAAGAATTAGCCTTATATCAGGGAATAGGAGACTTGGTAAAAGCAGAGAGCCCTTCAATGTGGTTGGACATCAATAACTTACTTTATTCTGGAGGTAACATGCAGGCAGTAAACACTTTGTACAGCCAGACAGAGTTCCTCAGCGCTAGCCATCTGGCATACATGTCAGAGCACTGTCTTTATGCACTTTTACATATGCTTGTAAACATTTTTAATTTTGTTTTTTGGACGTGAAACAAATATTAAAGATTTGGAATTGGAGTTTTCAGTTGCTGTTTCCACAGAGTATCTCTCCTGCTCATGTCCAGAAAGTTTCAGCATTTTCTTAACTGCACCATTACTAAACAATGTTAATGGGTATATCCTTGTAAATTGCTACTGGAAAACATGTTACTGGCTCTGCAATAAGGGGTTAACTTTAGTTGATGAAACTCCTATTTTTCCCCTGTGATTTCAATCCAGATACTGGCAATGAATAAATGAAAGCAAGAAATTGTAACAACTTAGATAGAAAATGCCATAATTTGTCTGACTTCGGTGGCGCTCGTTGGGTCTGACCAACGTGCTGTAGCATGATTTATGCTCCAAATTTTCTGAGTATTTATGCAGGGAAAATATATGGAAAGTTATTAAACTGTTTTCATGGTCTCCTCCACTAAATTTAAGTTCCCTCAGTATGTGGCTGAAGAGAGCTAAAGAGGGGAAATGGATATTAAAAAAAAAAAAGCCTCTTCTAGTTCATGGATAGTTTCCTACTCTATATTCACACAACCTTGGAACAATTTCTAAAGGTAGGGAACCTGCTGAGAGCTAAGGGGAACTTAATATACTGTCATTTGCACATGGAATTATCTCTGCTGTTCAATTAACCTTGGTTGCTAAAGGGGAAAACTGCCCTGCATGAGGCTTCCTGATACATAGAACACACAATAACCGTAAAGGAAGACCATTAAAAAAATTCAATCGGTCTGGATTTCTATTGTTTCTGAAATATTCTATGGGTGTTATTTCTGACATTTATTTGTGGCAGTTCCCTCCTAAATATTGTTTTCTTTATATCTTTTTATTAATGGACCAGGAAAAAAAATGCAGGCAGAAAGTTTCCCTTGGGACAAAATGGTCAGATGTGGCTTTGCTGCAAAGGTTATTTGTTGATTAAAAATGAGAGTGATTGATGCATTTTTGGTACAGATGAAGATATAAAGAAGTCCAGATCCTGCCACCTTTATTCATGTTGAGTAGCACATTACACATTGACTGTAATAAGACTATGCAAGCACTAAGGCACTTCTCAACATGAGCACATCACAGTCTGGCCCTAAGCCTAATATATGACTGTGTAAGTTACTGAGGATGAAGATCTGATGGAGCAGTTCTCTTGGCTCTGCACTGCTTACTATTATAGATTTTTGTGAGATCTTTAAAATAAATTTTTGAAAAAGATCTAGCATTCTATGTGACCACCTTTTTCCAAACTACAGGTCCAATACTGCAACCTTTACAGAGGTGAAAAACCTAATTGACTTAGTGAGTTTAATTGCTTAAGGATCAGTTGAAGGGCTGATCTCTTGAGATGGCAAAAGTATGAATACTGTTGTGTGTGTGTGTGTGTGTGTGTGTGTGTGTGTGTGTGTGCATGCGCGCGTGCGTGCACACTTTAAACCTTCCCTATGGATGCTCTCTAATAGCTCGCTGCCCATCCTGGAATACAAGGGGGACCAGGATTAGTGGATTGTAGTTTCTGATTAGAGTTGGCAAAAGGCTCCTGTGCAAAAGTGCACTGCTTAATTTATGCAAACACGAACCAGCGATAGAGTAGTTCTGCTGCTCTAATTGTGGCTGCTCGCTCTGTGTGCGTGTAAATGCCAGCATTGCAGTGTGAAAACTTGTATTCTTTTGTACCCCACCAGGGGTGTGCTGAAAAGAGACTGTGTCTAAACAGTGCAGCATGAAAAGAAATCTGTGAAAAACAGGAAAGCTGAAATAAACCAAGGGTCTGCAACTGTGTTGACACAATTATGAGTCAGTTCAACCTTTTGGTTCTCTCTCTGTTTACAGGAGACTCTGTGTTTGACTATCCATCATCTGGTGTCTTACTGAAAGACTTGCTTAATAACCCCCTTTTTTTCCCTTCTTCTTCTTCTTCTGCACAGATACAAATATCTAAACAGCAGTGAGTAGCAATGTTTTTTTTCCATAAATCAACAAACAATGGGAACATCTTTATGAAAGTGCCGTGAAGCTAAGAAGCCATTTCGTGGGTCAGATTTCAAAACAGCCATTATTTATTTATTTACCGTTTCCGTTTCATTTTGTCCTAACTACACAGTGCCTTTCACAAGGAAACTGTCTGGCTTGCATTGTGTGATAATTACATGGGCAACTGGAACAGGAGGGTTGTTCAGAATAATGCAACACTAATGCCTTTACCTGTTCTGAATGGGGCTAGTATTTTTATTATGAATGGCTAATGTATGTTTCTGTTCCTTTTCATGGGTCCAAAATAAGGAGAAGCAAACTGCATTAAAACATCTAGCATTTCCAAGGAGCCTGAAGTATTAGTTTCCTTTTTAGTGGATGAAAATATGTGGTTCAGCCATTCACAACAATGAATCCTATTACAGATATTATTTGTAAATTGTGTACCACAATTTTTATAACCTGCAGATAATAGCTTAGCAAAACAGAGGGGTTTTCAGGGGGAATTAGCCACATGAATCTTTAAAAAGCCCTGCTTTGACAAATGTAACATCAGTAAGTGTGTACAAGTTAGAGATGGCACAAACAGGATAGTTAGAAGGCCATAAATAAAAGAAAATGTAAGAAAAAGCCCTAATTTTGAAGGCTGGAGTGCCTTTTTTCTGATAAAAGATTGTTGATGTCTTGCAAATATTTCTGAATGACGCAAAAAGTTCTGTGGGTTAAAAGTGTGGAATTTTTATTTATTTTGCTCAGACCCATTCTGTGCTTTATTTTTTCATAAAAAACTGCTTGGGTGAAAGAGTTGATTATTCTGATCTTTGGCAAATTTTCTTTCGTAACAGTCCAAAAGCTATATAATAAATCAAGATTTTTTCCCAGAGATTGAAGTTTATGGGGATGCTGTGCCACAGAATGCGTCTGCTGTTTGTTATGTTACACTGATTTGTTGCTTTACACCAGATTGGGTCTCAAGAATTTTAGCTTGTAGCATGCTAGATTTATTGCAAAAGCTTTAACTCCTTCAGTAAAGAGGATTCTTCTCATGGATTATACGCAATAAGAAGGATACCTGGTGTTTTTATCTTGTTATGCATTTAAACTTAGAGAGGTTTATAATCAAAAGGATCCACACTAATTTTGCTTTACCACTTGTAATGCTTGGTTTAAAAAGTAATAATAATTCTTCTCCATGCAGTTAACCTGTTTCAAGTCAGATGTATCTGTCTTGGTCAGGGTAAAATTAACTTTGAACTTCTTTTTTTGGCAGGGGTGGTTTCAGTGTTGTTAAAAATATTTTTCTACGTGTGAGAGATTTTCTAGGCAGGATGAATAGAGTAAGTTGGTCAGAATTCAAATCTTACCCTTTACAGGCTGGCTCTTTTGTGAAAGTTGGTTTAAAAAAGAAAGTTCACACTTTTTCAGACATGATCAAGACCTTCCGATGGGTGACTTTTTCAAATATTTTGGTTTTTATGAGTCTTAATGAAGTCCCGCTAATAATTCTCTAATGCCTTCACTCCAAAGATCTCAAAGCATTTTAGAAATATATTAATGAATGAAGCCTCATTAAACTCTGTGAGGAAGGGAGATATGATTACACCCTCTTTACAGATGGGGAACCTGTGGTAGAGAGGCTTGCCCAAGGTTGCTGAACAAGTTACTTGCAGAGGCTGGAATAGAACCCACATCACATATGCTTCAACCACCACACTCTCCCTCGGTTTTTTTGCAGTTGTAAGAATCTTACCTATGTTTGTGCAGAGGTTTCCCCCCAAAGAACTGGTCCCTTTACAGAGGCCTCCAGAAAATCTACATTATTTCTTTACCTTTTAAATTGAATTGTTGAAAGTGCCTGACAGACAGACTGAAGTTCTCTGATGATGCGCAGATCAGTACTGCACAGGCAAAAGAAATGCAGGTTTCTCTATATCACTTCCTACCCCCATTCTCCTGCCCATTGTACACCTTCAGTCCTGTTTTGGGTCTTTAAGGATGAAAGGGCAATTTAGTCTCCAGGGTCAATTTTACTCTTGGCCAACTGGGCCAGTTAATAGCAATTGTGTAGATATATTGCAATGTGGACACCTCTCCTCTGGGAACTTCACTGAGACCAGCAACTCATTTTGTATAAGCTACTAACTAGCTACTAGATGACACACACTTTCAGTCCCTACAATTCATGGCCCAGATCTTGCAATCTGATTCTCATGGGCAGGCCCTATGCCCCTGCTCTGGCTTGGATGTAAGGTTCCATGCAGATCGGATTGCCAGGTCAGGGCGTCAGTTACATTAGATACTTTCTGTTTCCAGATTGGATGACTTAAGTAAACAACCAACACAGTAAAAACTGCACATTTTACAATCAAATACACAATTCAGAAATTGAGCATTTGAGTATAAAATTAATTCTGTGAGCATTTGTATTCAGAGAGCACAAATGCTGAAATGTTCACAGAACAGTGTGCAAAAAGGACACAATCTGGGACTGTCTTTTTGTTCTCTGGTTGTACAGAGGACCTTGTCCATGCCCAGGGCTCCTAGGAATTATGATAATAGAAATAATAAAAGTTCACTTTAAAATCTAATCACATATTCAAGTCCATTTTCTCCCTCTCAGCTATTTTTTTAACTCAAATGTTCATAATGACTGAAGACAAAGGTTAGAAAGTGGACTCCCATTACCAAGTAACATTTTATGCTAGTAAAGAGTTGCAATGATCTGTCCATTCTGAATGCTTAAGGAATGCATGATTTTCATGATCATTTTATAAAATTAGTGATCAAATATAATAAGTAGAGTGAATCAAATATTTTCCATCAAAACTGTATTTTGATGGAAAATTGAGGTTTTGATTGAACAAAGTTTTTCAGAGAAAGTTTCTGCTTCACTTGAAAATTTTCAATTTTTTGTTGGAAAAATTGTTTTTCAGCAAACCTTTCTATGGTTTTCTTTATTTTCATCAAAATGTTCCATGAGGAATATTTTCTAACCAGGTCTAATTATAAGATTGAAGTTTTGAGATACACAAGACACACTGAAAATAGGGCAACATTTGTACTAGCTCTGGCCTCAGTCCTGCAAACACGTAGGCATATGCTTAACTTCACACATGACCAGACCTGCTGATCGCATTGGTTCTTCCTGTGTTTATATTTGAGCGTGAATATAAGGGCTTGCTGGATTTAGGCCTCAGATACTGCTATGAATACTTCAGTTTCCACTATAGTTGGTGAAGCCTTTGGATAAAAGGTACTATGTATGTACTACATACTACATAATAATCATACAATTATTAAATTCACTGAACTATCTATTTCCAGAGAACATCAAGAAAATGATGACTTTCCTCCATATCACTTCTGAGTTAATCTGGCAAACACGTACATGAGTAACTTTACTTACATGAGTAGTACTCCCATTGAACTCAGTTGCCATCAACTTGGACTACATGTTAGTTGCACTGTGCCCCATGTGGAAGTATATGTAAATTCAGGCACAACGGTAGCTACAGGATTAGTTTTACTCAGCCGTGGTCTGATTAATAGATATAGTGTGGACTTCCTGCCTGTAATGATAGGTAATTGAGAATCCCAAACAATGATCTAACATGTTGAGTTGTCCTTTCTGGAAGAACCACCTCCAGAAGGCAGAATGCAATTTTGCATGGCAAGATAACATGATGGTGAAAGTAAAGGCAGCCAGTGAGATGCCCAACTCCCCATCTTTGAAGGCTTGCTTAGCACAACTCTTGCTTACTTGGTGGTGGTGTCTTTGGAGATTTACTGCTTCTCTTAGCCTAGCTGGTGACGGCATTCTCATGGCAACTGCATCTAGTGTCATGGGTCTCAATCTTACTCTTGTTCATTCCCTGCACAAGTTGAAATCCTGCTTCTGCCTCCCCTGGCTTGCATAAGAAGGTTTCGTCTGCAAAACTCAGCATGGAAAGAGAGGAGTCTGTGGATGACTGAAATCAAAATATGTCAAAATTGTAGAAACTGCTAAAAGCCTCCAAAAGGATTTATTACTCTGGAAAAAGTTATGTAGGTTTATGGATTTCATTAATGCTGAAAAATGAAACTGATTTATTTCGAAACAAGAAATGAAGATTGCCCCCTTCTTTTCCTCCAGGATCTTTTCTCTCAAGGCTCTTTGCACAACCCTTCCCCACCGTCAGGTTTATGCCTTCTTCTAAACTTGGAACAGCCTCCCTCTTCCATGAATTGAACGTTCTCTCCCGCTTCTTTCACAACCCTTCCTAGGTGGATCTTGCCCACAGCACCAGCCCTGAGAATATTTTCTCAGGTTTGACATGTTATTCCATGTCATGCAATCACCCACTTTAGACTATAAATGCTTCAGGGCAAGAGCCTGGCCTCATGTTGTATATGCTTCCAGCACTTGAAATGATACTGCTTAAAGTCACTGTTTGTTCATATACCCATCTTTGGTGCAGTTCCTTTATTTAAAATCCTGCAAACTCACATATAATTCTTCCATAAACACATGTCTTTAATGTTCTAATGATGGACAAATAGAGCAATGTTTGGTGCCCTTGTGGGATTAGCTATATGCAGTTTAAGGCAATAAGTGAAACTGAGACGTGTTTTTTGTAATTTTTTAATACCATCACAGAAAGTATGTGAAAAACAAGCTCTTTTATGCAACTGTTGAGACTCAAGACTAACACTGGGGGAACAGTCTGCTTGCAGGCTGCACTTGACAGCTTCCAGGACTGTAAGGGGACACAGGGGAAATGAGTTTAAATGATCTCAGCCCACATTCTATTTACAGAATTTATTTCACAAGACTTAATCCATTAAGCATTACCTTGGCAATGGCAACCTAGCAAGAAACCAAGAAAGCTGTTGCTGTTTCCCATAAAGGGCAGCCTTGAATTCCCTTCTCCTCACCCAATACTGCTTAGGAGCCCACGTTGACTTGGTGTCATTTTATACAAAAAACCCCAAACCAGAGATACTATAGTTAAAACCCTTGTTTTGTGGACAAAAATGTGTTTTGGCTAATGATTTCTTGTCCAGACATTAAGAAGAGAAATGCCACAATGCACACTCATGTTCCAAAAGCTATTAGAGTAATAGGCAGAATGGGAGCTAGAAGAAAATATATCCTTTAAGAGACGCCTCTTATCTATCACTTAAAATAGAAATTAGATATTGTGAGCTGCAGGGTTTGTCATGATCTTATTAGGTAATATGAGTCATTAACACTAATTAATACTTGTTAAGAGCTTTGAAATTGTAAAGTGCTATCTAAGTACTCAGTGTTCATGTTAAGTATTATTACCTAATTGTTAAGGAAATTTTCTTTAAAATGGAGCCAGTATATCCTGGTTTTAGGGAGAGAGAAGGGGGGCTGAATTTATGCTAAAATCCTACTCCTGTTCCCATTGAAGTAAATGGGAATTTTGCCCTTGACACCATTGAAGGGAAGGAGCACAACAGAGGAAGCCCTTAACATTGTGAGCAGTGAGGAGCTGACCCAGCTCCACTGAGGGAAAAGTGGAGTTTACGGGCTTGTCACTAGCTGATTTTTCAGTGCTATGTCTGAAACAAAAAATCAGGGGGAAAAGTTACTTCAGTCCGACCCAAAACAAAACATTTACTCTAATTTTTTAGATTTTTTTTAACCTTTTTAATTTTTTAAACTAAAACTAAAGTAAAATTCAGTTATGAAAAGTCATTTTGAATTGAAATGTCAAAACCAAACATTTTAGCTTTTCTGGATTTTTTTTTCTGACTGAAACAATTTGGTGAATTTGACACACATTTGCAAAATGCCACAGAACCAAATCATCATCTCTTTGGTGGAAAAAAAGTTTTGTCTGAAAAATTTCCCATCTCTGTCCAGAATAGCTATTCTGGAATAACTCCATTAGTTCCCTTTTAAAAATGGATTAAGCTAAACCAGAAAAAGACAATTTTATTCCAAAATAAGAGTGCCCACACATAGGGAGTTATTCCAGAATAGGTGCTCTGGTGTAAACTCACACACCACCTTATTCTGGAATAGTTGCTGTTTATTATTCTTATTAGTGTTATCTAACTCAACTCGCTGAAATACTCCCCTATTTTACATCCACATACAAATGTAAATATGGGAGATAATAGAACTTCTTGAAACTTTGTGTTGAAACACTTTTTCAGTGAAAAAATATATGTTGTTGTTAAATGTACAGCCACTCTAAATTAATGAATATATTAATAAATATAATTTACACCTACTTTAAGGCCTTTTTACAATGCAAGGGGAAGGGGAAGGAGACCTTAGTGTAAATAAAAATCTGGCCCATTATACTGTGGTGGTTCCAAATTTCTAGTATTATAAGGGGGAAGAGAAAAACATGAGATTTTTATGGTGAACCTATGAAGACTTCCATTCTTTGCTACCACTCTGTTTTTAAGAAGTGATGAAAACAAACTTATTTGGGGGATATTAAACACCTGATTTTTCCATCTTTTGGCCTAACTGTACTAAAGAATTTTTTTGTGGGATTGGACTACATCTACCTTAGTTGGGACAGTTATTCACAGATTCCACTTACTTTAATAATAGTCATTTAAGATGGTATTTTGAAAGCTTCTTGGAACTGATAATAAAGATATTGCTTTTAATGCACTGCAGATTAAGATGTGAGAATTGGAATTAAAATACATTCTCAGCAGTAGAGTGTGGGTCAAGTAAAAAGAGGACCCGATCCGGATATCACTTTTGATGGCATTCCTGATTCTGCTAATATTTACCAGCTAATAGTTGTTACCCACATTATATATTGTTTTATAGCTTCTGAGTCATGTGAAATAAACATGCTCCCTGCCTCTACTTGCTTACAGTTTAGGTGAAGACATGAGAAGACAAGGGGCGATAAAACCAGACATAGAGAGAGAGAGGGATCAGGCTGCCTAAGTTACTGAGGTACAAAAGTGGCGCAAAGCAGTGATAACACGAACTGTGCACAGCCTACTGCTTTTATGTATTTGTCTTCATTCAAAGGCTCTAAAATGTCCTGAAATGGATCCAGTTCGGTGCAAATGCTTGAGGTCTTCAAATCTCACTTTTGAGGATTTCAATAACTCAATCATGGGTTCGGGGTTGTTATAAATGTGTATGGGTAGGGTTTTGTGGCCTGCCTTGTGCAGGAGGTCAGACTAGATGATCATATTGGTCCCTTCTGACCTATGTTTCTATGTTTCTATGTTTCAAATAACCTGAAATCTCAAGATCCTTCAAATTTTAAAACTTTCCGCATCATGTTAATAAGAGCTTCAACATTTAGAGCCTCTGTAGGCCTAGAAAGTAATTGGATCACCATAGTAAGCTGCGAACACTATTATATAGCTTTTACTCCAAAGCACAGATGATACTTTCTGTGTGGAGCAGAGTATTTAATTTGTCTGGAGCACATTATGGCAGTTTCACACTAGCCAGCTTTATTATTATACAAATCCAATATATGAAATGCTTTCATAGTTTTAGAACCAGCAGCCAGCCATATTACCTCCAGTTGTGACCTTGCCAGATCTCATTAGCTGAACATGGTCATTCTATAAGTAATCGTATGGGATGCTTCAGGGAAGACCTAGGTGGTGCAGTAAGTGGGCTTGGGCACGCCCCCTGGATCTGGATCTTCCCATTTTCACCCTGAGCTGAGAACTGTGGGGGTAGATTTCATCCTTTGCTCCTTAGCACAGCTGAATTACTTGGGCTCTGTGCAGGGAAATTGAATACCACCCATAGCAATAAATTACTACGTACCTGTACAGCGCTTTGAACTTGTAAATGGCTCTATAAGTGCTTAGTGCAAGTAATGGTATTTGGAAGAGAGAGGTTTCTTTTCTCATTCAGTTTGACAGCAGTTGGAAGCTCATCACTAGCAATGAAAAGAGATCTATGCTGGTAATTCCTCTGTACTTTATTAATGATTTTCTCCAACTCTCTTGCGAAATGGTAGGTAATGATTACTAAAAAATCTTACAGAAAGCCTATGTCCTGTGTCTAAAGTAGCTGCAGATGTCCTTAGAGCAATGCCAATGTTTGATCTGAAAGTAACAGGTGGTATTCCAACTTATCAGTTTCCCTTCCTGCAGCCAGCTAGCATCTCTCTAACAGATCCCCAAACCTGGCTGCTCTCAGGGTTTAACTTTTTTGGGGGGGGTAGGAGTAAAGAAAAGAAAGTCCCACTCACAACATGTGGCCCAAACATGTACCGTGGGATGAACCAGAAGCCTCCTGGTTTGAATTCTTGCAGTCAAATGCTACTGAGAGTTCAAATCAAGCTTCCATTTGTAAGACACAGCTCATCTACACTATATAACTAGAAAGGAAATATACCATTTCTCTTTATTTTCCCTAATGCATGTAAATTTAAGTTCCAGTGACAGATGGTGAACTGACAGCCCTGGAGAGAAAGATCCTATGTTTATCCACCAAACAGGTAAACTGCTATGTCATTGTTCCTTAGCCCTGAAAGGCAAACAGCTAAGAGAGGGAGAATATTTCGGCTCCCAATCCAATTCCTATTTTGGCCTCTTGTCTGAGACTGCCAGTGGCAGTTGTGACGGTGATACTTTTCTAATTTGCCAATTGCCCACACAAGTTGCTCCACAGCAGAAGTGCCATACCAGCATATTATTCAGATTCTTTTTTAATCCCACCAGTTTTCCCCCCACCCCAATAATCTCATTTAAGAAACACATTTTAAATAGAAAGTGAAACCAAGAAAGATTAATTTCAGTCTGCCCTATCAGTCTGCAAGGTAAAGCTGTGCAGTAGAACTGACATTTACTTTCTTAGCTCTCATGAGTTGAATCTATCATTTGTGGAAAAAGAAGGAAACGGTTTATTAAGAGGGTGGGGGAAAACCAGACCCCACAACACCGAACTCATTTCCCAGCTGAAATCTGTTTCAAACCTTGTGGAATGCTTTAATTAAACATGTATCCCTGAAAGAGGTAAAATGGCATAGGACCTCAGCAAGCATCTTGGCACCTCCGTAATACAGTATTCATAGTTAAAGTCTCTCAGGGAAAACTGAACTGCCATTTTAAAGGGATTTTTTTTTAGCTCTCGTTTACGGTAGGAATGTAATTAAAGAACACTGAAGGCCATGTAAGTGAGCTGCTCATAAACGCAGAGATTAAATTCCAATATTTTGTTTGGGGTAATCTGCTGACATGTGTTAAAAGCCTTCTGTGTTAAAGTCATCTGAAGAAAACCATTCCTGGCAACATTCAGTAAGATGAGCTGCTCTCTCTGGATTCTTGTACATTGTAATAGTTTACTATAAATATAGCAGAAAACAGGCAAAACTGAAAGCATAATTTACTTTAAATGGTTATTTCTTTTAAGGAGTTAGAAGGCAAAGGGAACAACATTAAAAATCTTTAATTAATCTTTTTGGAACAATCTCTTAAAGAAATTAATTTTTTTTTCTTTCCATGTTCTTTTATTACAATCCCAAGATCTGTTTTCTACTAGCATGTATTTTTTTCTTTGCACTTCACTTTATTCATAGATATTTAAGTTTGAATCAGTGCTACTTTGCTTATCAAGCTATTGAAATACTCTATCATCTGGTCTATCAACAAAGTCAAAAAGTGTTTTTGTCTTTAGATTTATTAAAATCCTGCATCTTGGGTGCATTTACACAATACTGGTAAAATCTATACCCATTGGAAAAATGTGCCCAAACCAAAAACTTTCCAACCTCCCTGCAACTAAAAATTCTCCACTGCAGCCTCACAACCTCTCAAACTTCTCTGTCCCACAAAGCGTTGAAAAACAGATAGACCTTGCATCATGAACTGAAAGTCACAGAATCTAGACTCTGGCGGCTTAATTGGGAAAGTACTTTACAGAGTTGAGGACACTTTTTCACTGAAAATACTCTGCAACTATCCTCACCCTGTTTAAACCACTGCATTTATTAACTGGAGCACTGCAGATGATTGCAGCTGACATGGGATGATACATGGAGAAGGTAGGCAAAAGTCTCAAATCATTTAGGGCTTTAGCTATCAATGGCTGAAACTCCACCTGGAGGTCACATGTTACCTCGTGCGGATTGCAGAGCCCTATGTAATGTGCTGTCTGAGCAGGAAACCCAGCAAGAGCACTCCATTCTACACCAGCTATCAGTTCTCAATGGTTGGAAAGTGGAGTCCCATGTAGAAAGCAACTCTGTAGTCTAGTCTGAAGGTGACAAAGGAATGAGTCACCATGACAAGGTCCATACAAAAAAAAAATCAAGGTTAATAATCTTGTCAATTGCATATCACTCCTAGCAACCTCTTCTTCCTGGACATCCAAGATTGGCAATGGGACAAAATCCAAGGTTGGCAATGGGACAAAAAGCCTTTCATCTTCCACTTCTGAGTCACTAAGTTGTATCTGGCTTAGGTTGTAGTTTAGTGATTAACAAAGAGGGCCATCATGTAAGCATGGCAATAAACAGACAAAATCCAAATCACAAAAAAGCACCATCACCACTGACACCGAATTGGTTCCTTTGGCATCAGTCTCAATAGAGGCCAAGGACTTTGTGTTCCCCAGGAGCGGAGCTATTTTCTCTCACCTAGAAAATGAAAGGAAGGACCATTAGCAGAGCAGAATGGGAGGTTTGCAGTGCTTTTAGCTGTGCTGTACCTGCTCTTTGGATAAACGGAAGTCTTCATTTAAAAGGAGTGCTCTTCTCATGCTTTTTGCCAGCACTACATCATTATGGAATGACTGTATAGGTCGTCTCTGGAATTACAATCCTCTAGTGTCATATTAAATTGCAAGAGTATCATATGCCCCTATAGACTTTAGAGCAGATATTAGAGAAAACTCATAAAGGGCACTGAAGACGTAATGTTAACACTTCTTTGCTAATAATAGTATACTTAGATGTTCCCCTCCCCAAAACTCACTTGTTACATATTCATATACATAGAGAAGGCGTGGCAGCCATGGGTAAAGAAAATGCAGTCAATAGAGTAAGCCTGACTTAAGGAGAAATCTGTGATATAGTTCCATGTGGCACTCTCAAAAGGAAACTAGAGAAATATAGATTTGATGCAAAGCTGACTACAATGAACGCAACACACAATGAGGAAATAATTTAGTGGTTGTGTTGAGTTGCAAGATATCCAGTAAGATCCTCCTGAGCCTCTTTTGGGTTCAGTACTATGCGACGATTCAATCAGACAATTGGAGGATGGAGTGGAGAAAAAAACTAATCACAACTGAGGACTATATGAAATGGAGAGGGATCCCAAAATACATTAGAAGATAGGGTTAAAATACTGCATGATCAGGATGAATTGGAAAAAAAGGTCTGAAATCAATTAAATCAGATCAGTTGTCTGGTCCCAAGAGGTACTGAATTTCTGCAACTGCCACTGAAGTCAATGGGAATTGCATGTGCTCAGCATTCATAAAGATATGTAGTGTGGCAAATGAAGGAAGGAATAATTTGAATATTGAAATGTAGATGTGTGTAAAAATAACTTAGGTGGTGATACCAAGGCTAGGATTTGGGGATTATACTGGATGAAAAACAGCATGTCAACAGAGTGCCATTAAACAAAACAAGGTAAATATTAATAGGAGTTTTGTATAAAATAAGCAAGGTCATTTTTCCAATCTAGAGCCAATTTCTGCCAAATGGAACCATTTAATATATGCATATTCAGTCTAGCTGGGCTGTGCATTTGAAGCAAACAAACAAGTTTACACTAGTCAACCTATTTCTCACCATAAAAGGAAATCAAGGCAAAAGTTTAATAGCAGTTTGCATATTTAAATATTTGCTGGTCACAGCATCTGAGGCCAGCTCTCTTATACCTTTAAGGTATAATTAGGAGCAGTCAACTATTAAACTGGCTTTTAAAAGTTGCCCACACAATAATTTGTGCTCATTAAAGCTTATGCTTTGAGTCCTAATAAGGTCTAAGATATAGATCTGTTTATTTCCAGTTCAGTTAATTAGGTGCACAAACAATATATACTGATGATTGAATGTAGAATGTGTACTGGGGAGCATCTCGCTATGCCAATTGTTGTTTTCTGTTTACCCTTTTCAAACAGATTTTACTTGGCAATTTAATGTGTGCCAGAAAGCAGCGTTTGATTAAGTTCATAATTGCTGCAGATATAGAAAACTTCTTTGTAGAAATAACACATCTTGCAGGTTTAAACATAACAATGTAGAAAATTGCACTTCAAGCTTCATCACAAGGTCTGATTCATAGATTCCAAGGCCAGAAGGCAACATTGTGATCATCTAGTCTGACCTCCTGTATAACACAGTCCATAGAATTACCCCAAAATCATTCCTAGAGCATCTCTTTTAGAAAAACAACCAATCTTGATTTTAAAATGGTTAGTGATGGGGAATCAACCATGACGCTTGGTAATTTGTTCCAATGGTTAATTATTCTCACAGTTAAAAATGCCTTATTTCCAGTCTGAATTTGTCTAGCTTCAACTTCCATCCCTTGGATCATATTATACCTTTCTCTGATAGACTGTTATTAATTAATTGTTCCCCATGTAGGTACTTATAAACTGTGATCAAGTCACCCCTTAATCTTCTCATTGCTAAGCTAAATAGATTGTGCTCCTTGAGTCTGTCACTCTAAGACATGTAATGGCCACCTGTTTTCCCAGGCTTTTGAAAATGTCAAAGGGCAGATGGCTCTGGGATGTTTGGATATTAATAGTCCAGTTGGCCATTGTTGGTCTTACTGGGTTGATTGATGAAATACTTTTTTTTTCTAATAATCTAACCTTAAATGAAACATTTTAATTTATTTTATTGTAGATACATTTCATTTTAACAGGAGCTGGGTTAAGGATCTAAGTAAAAAAATGCTGCACTTTACATTTCTTCAGAGTCCCCCTGTTATGATATTTGGTACTGCACCATGGGCTGATAGTGGCTGAAAACAAACCTTCAGAAATGTATAATCAGTGAAGTGTTTCTCAAGACACAGATTTTGTTTTGGAATAGTGCTATTAGACTAACATGATAGAAAATTCCTCTTTCTCCAAGTGCCAATCATCTGAAAGGCTTAATGTGCTGGACATGAAGGGTTCTGCATTTTGGCACGTATCAAGTCTAAACCATGATTCAAGCCTTTTATTGAAAAGGCTTATGGTACTCGCTTTGGAGAATCTGTCACCTTGCTGAATGCCCCAACCTTACTTCCATTTGTACAGACTCACCCACACCTTCCACTCTTGTGGCCATTGTGTTATGTGGAATGTGGTCAGTATGTCTTAGAAGCAAACTGGGATTCAAGAGTCTTGGCTTCTAGTCTTGACTCTGTCGCTGACTTTTAGTTTGACCTTGAGCGAGGCACACAGAGCTAGATTGTGCCCCCTTACTCTCATTGTTAAGCAGTTATTTACAGAAGTAATCCATTGGCGTAAACATTTAAAATAGCAAGTTTAAAGTACTGCTATTGTAAAGGCTAAACACAAACTATATTAGTTATAAGTTTCCACCTGAATGTTACATAATGTAACGTCATAAAATATAATGTATTATATCCAAATATCCTTCATTTCATCAGATGCCCTGTCACTGATAATTTGCACCAGCTCCTGTGCAATATACTTATCTGTGCATTTTGCTGATACCACCATATGAGTTATGACAGATGCAAATGAAATGTCTTTTTGCTAATACATACTTCACAGGGTTTTTGTGGTGCTTAATTAATACTCTAACACACTTTCAGATCCTAGGATGAACGGCATTAAGTATATCAGTGGTTCTCAACCTTTCCAGACTTCTGTACTCCTTTCAGGAGTATGAAACCCAAGCTCTGCTGCCCAGGGCTGAAGCATATGACTTCGCTTCGCAGAGCCCCCTGTGGCATGGGGCTCCGGGCAATTGTCCTGATTTCGTCCCCTCCCCCTCCAATGCTGAACCTGCACTTGTGACCCCTCCCCCCATAACTCATCCTGTGACCTCCCTGGACTGAGAAACATTGATCTTGATTAATTGAAGTACCCCCTGGAAGACCTCTGCGTATCCACAGGGGTGCATGTAACCCTGGTTGAGAACCACTGAAGTAGATGATATGACAGACTCCTCTGAACTGCTTAGAGTCTGTTGAAATTAATCCTGTGAACACTTTTCCATGACATGTCCTTTCTGTCCAGATCTCTCTAGATAGGCTATTTGAGGAAGAATATGTTGTCTGGGTACCAAAATCCAAGATCAACAAACTTCCTTGAGTTTAAGCAGCACAGAAGGCAAAGACTAATTTTGGAAGGAAGTAGCCTGAGTATTGTAGAATTCTTGTTACAAAAGCAGGCCTCCAACTGTTATCAATGGAACATAAACAGCTTGGCTAGTCACTGCTAGTTTATAGATAGAGCAGGATGGGAAGAACAGGATGTGAGCAGAAACAGACACACAAAAGGCATGTCTTCTCGTTCCCACTTGCCAGTCTGGTCCCTTCTGAAATACTGGAGCATATAGGAAATAAACTAAGACCTCAGGGCATTTTCCTCATCACGTTACTTCAATTTATGTCAGTGCAACTCCATCGTTTTCAATGGATTCACACCAGCAAAACTTGAGCAATACTGTGTTGATTTTAGCCTCTGGTCTTCATCTTCTTAAGGCATCACATTATAATCTCTAAAATGATGTCAGCACACCATGTAAGGAACTGTAAAAGCACTTACTGGGGTCAATGACATTCTCCCAAGTAACAGTAAATTGCCTTAAAATAAACTAATGTCATAACTCTGACATTTGGAAGGGAGAAGAAAGGAGCTGGGAGGGGAAGTTGAATAGGAGGGAAAAAAAGAAAACTATAGTGTAGAAAAAGATGGGCCAGAGGGAAGGAGAATAAAACACACAGAAGCTAATACTAGCTACTAGAAGATAGAGGTGTTTTTGGAGAAGACAGCTTTTTAGTGAACAAGTGAGTCCTCTTAAAAAGCTGGGAAAAATAGAGGAAAATTTAGTCTGAGGAAAAATACTGGTGAAGGGAAGGCGGGGGAGTAAAGCGATGACACAAGAAGATATAACAGAGAAGTGATGAGTAGGAAAAGGGAAGGGAAAGAGAAAGAAACAAGGCAGTAAAATAACTGTATTTTATTGAAAGCTTGTGATTTAACAGTGTCTTGGCTGCTCCTAGAAAGAAAGAAATAGAAAGGGAAGAAAATGTTCCTGGCCTTTGGCAGAGGAGAAGGTGAAAACACTCCCAACACCTCATTTCCTTTAGTTAAGAGTCTGGTGTCCAGCGGGGTAGGAAGGCTGTTGTCACTTTGTGAGTGAGTTTGAATGAATGAAAAGAAGAGAGGCAAGTCCACAGTACAGGGAAGGGAGACAGGGCATACAGCAGACAATTTTCTTTTCTGTGGAGCATACCCTGGACTCCCCTAGGAAAAGCTCACTTGCCTTACTTGCTTTTATGCAAACCAAATGTTGTTCAAAATACTATACCACCTTTGGCAGCTGTGGGACAGGTCCACCTTTCATACTTCCCAGGCATACAAATTGAGGTCTGTGCAGTCTGCTGTGTGTAGGTCTTCCAAAGGAGATCTTAACATTGAGCTTGTCTGCTCTGCTTGGAAATTACAGCATGCATGGTGTTCCTCATTAGGAATAGGGTGTTAAACCTAGTATCCTGGCCCAATTCCATCTTGGGTGTTTACATTCTACACACCTAAATATCCCAGTTGGATACTTAAGTAGAACAAGCCGCCAAACTTTTGAAGATCGTCCATTGCTAATAATGAATCACTCCTTGCATCCCCTGGTTCCGCTTTCTGTGGGGTCTCTTCTCCCCTCAGAAACATGAATCTGTAAATAATGTTAATAAGAACGACACATACACTTAGATGAAAAACCAGTCCCTTATGTTTTCTCCCTTTTCTCCATGACTTTGGATTCATTTGTTTACCTTTTAGCATATCTACTTTTCTTAGGTATTTCTATAGCCGCTAACACCATAGCATCAGAGCTCTGTAAAACACGGTAGCTACAGTACATTATTTAGAGCTGGTGCATAACAGATCTGAAGGAAAAATACTCTTTTACATCAGGATTGTTTTCTGAATATGTATTTACGTAAGAGGCTCATTTGTTCAGTTTTGACTTAATCGCCAGGACATGCGTTTTTAGAGTGCCCCTTCCTTTACCCAAGTAAATCATGATTATAGTTTCTCTTGGTAAATTAATCATAATGGTTGAATCTCAGAAGGCTTGAAATGTGGGTTAAACAGGCATCCAAAGGGATGGACATTTATCCACATTTTCTAAATCTTTAAGTCCTTTGTAGCAGAGACTGTCTTCTTGTGTTTGTACAGCACCTAGCACAATGGATTCCTGCTCTATGACTGAGGCTCCTGGGTGCTACCACAGTACAAATAATGAAGACTAATAATAGCAGGCCCTGCCTCCCTCTAAATGCTTTGCTGCTGTCTGGGGGATTTTCCAGGTAGTTCCTTATCCCTTTCAGTAGGTTTCCAGGGAATAGCCTTGTTTCCCCACACTCTGTTGAGTCCCCTTTCTGTGCAGTGGTGGGCTTGCCCAGTCTGCAATTCCTCTGCAAGGATACCCAGTGATCCCTTATTGTTGGGCCCACTGGTCTCACTGCTTTAAATTCTAAATGGTGTATGTAAATGTCCCCATAGGCATCCCACTGAATCCCATTATGTGGAGTTAAAAGTGTGCTGAACCTCTAAGGAATCCTTAAGGCTTAGAGTCTGCAGCTTCCCCTATATGAGGTCTGCTTTGCAGGCGTGTTTTTGCTTTACAGTGCAGAGTGCCAAAAAGAAGAAATCCCATTTCTTTTTAGAATATTGATTAAAGTATCTTCCTTCTAAACGCACAGAACTATATGAAAAGGTGTAGCAATAATAGTAACTATCAGACAGGCAAGGCCTGGTGACCCAACAGTTGGTAGCAAGATTCTGGGATTCCTCCTAAAAGAAACCCTGAAAGTTGGCATGAGGGTCAGAAAGAATTGTAGGTTTATTCAGCGCATGACCAGGTGCCTCTGAATGTCATTTTATATTTCAGGTTTATTTTTAACTGAAACATAATTAATTCAAGAAACTGGTTCCATTTGTTATATTTTTAAATAGTGCTCTGGCCAATTAAATGAGGGAAATCTTGTTACTTCCTCATACTTAGATCCTAATGAAAAGAACAAGAACAATGATCTTTTAGGGGAAAAAGTGAAATGAGTGGTATATTTTTAGATACTGCGTCCTGAGTCTCCGACACACACATTCTTACATAACGTATCGGAGGTTAGAGTTCATGCCTGTGGAACTTGTTCTTCTATGCCTTCCGCAAGCTACACAACAGAAGTAGGGTCTCGGAACTTGCATAAAAGATACCACCTGAGCATTTAGTGCAATGACGTGACTGAGACTGGATTTACAGCACAGACAGAACAAGTTGGCAAGCGGAAGAGCAAAATGTCTAGTGGACTGTGTATTGTGCATCTAAGGCCGTGCCCCGTCTCATGTTGAGCAGTACCTCACTTTGCAAGTCGTCCAACTGAAATCGGACTGTGCAATTATGTAGTGCTTCTTCCAGGTTGGGTCACTACTATGAAGCCAACAGCACTTACCTCAAAGAGAGAGGAAATGAATAACTGTTCCCTGAGAAGTAGTTCTAAAAATAACTTTTGCATAAACCATGTTACAATTTTCAGCTCCATTATTGTGCCAGAGCTAGAAACAAATGTTTTTCCCCATTAATAGAGGCGATTCTCAGGTATCTAGTGCGGGCCACAAGAAGCTGGGCCTTAGTATGTCACTAGGCTGGAAGTGAATACTGTCAGTCATGCACCTCAGGCCAGTCTTATTTGCAGGAGAGATTCCACATTTGCGGGGGGAAGATATTCTTATGGGATGGTTGATTTTTGTTTTGGGTTTTTTTTAAATGGCAGCTGTTTGTGCCTTCTTTCAGCAAAGCGCATGCTTAACTTTAAACAAGTACTTAAGTGCCACTGACGTCAAAGGGGTTTAAGTGCTTTTCTGAAAGCCTCTCTGGAGTTTGGAATATTAGAAATATAGCAAATTGGGCGGACGGCAAATGAGAGATCAAAGTGCAAGGTACATGCAGCTTTTCATGTAACTGTCACCATCACATATACAGGGATCACACCTAATGCGAACAAACCTACTTTCATGACACACTAAACAGCAAGTTCAACAGATAAGGTTCTTGCAGCCCTGTGAATGGAGCAAACTTTGCACATCCTTTCTTTTCATTTTAAATAGGTTTAGCAGAATGAGTATTCTATTCAGCTACACATTTAAAAAGAATTGGAATATGTACAGGGGGGTGAATGAGCATTGCTCTAGGTCAGTGGTTCTCAGCCTATTTACCGTTGTGGGCAGCATATGCAGCTCTCTCTGCATTATGTGGGCCACATCCACACACTTACATATACTACCTGTATGGCCCTGAGGATGTCACATGGGCCACAGCTGTGTGCTGATTAGGCCGCAAGCGACTCCCGGTTTAAGAACCACTAGTCCAGGATCTGTCATTTTTGCATTTCTAACTTTGGCATTTGGACTGTGAAACCTTAACTGTTTCAGGTGCGTTATTTTAAGGTACTTAATTTCCTTGATGTGAAATAGGGCTGAGGGTATATGTGGGAGGAACATGGGTCAGAAGTTAAGAACTGCCTCCATTTCGGTAGCTACTGGGCACCAGGTGGCCAAAGTTGATATTTGAGTTGATGTCAGAATGCCTAGAGCTAGGGATGCCCTTTTTGATTGTAGAAATCTGAACAAGTAATCTGTAGACTGTCCCAAGTTACCAACACACTGAGACCCTGATCTTGCTCCCTCTTGTCCCCACTGCAAGCACATCAGGCTTGAATGACTGTGTAAAGGGTGTATTTCTGCTGTGTTTGGGGCAGGCCATGGAATGTGTAAGTGGGGGGTTCTGCTCTCCACAGACTGTGCTATAAGGGGCCTTTTTCCATCACAGCACAGAGGAAGACAGGGCAGGGCAGTGTGGTGAAGAAGGGATTAGCCAATGAAGAGTGACATCATGAATCTACTGAGCAAAATCCTTGTGTAGGAAGATGCCAAGGGCAAGAAGCAACTTTGCTGACACTTCCCAAGCTGGGAGAGGATTCTGTCATCCTACCTCACAACCCCTGCAGAAAAGCTCTGCAAAAGATGCCTGCTTCCTGTTTAATGGGTGGAATTCACTCCTGTGTAAGATCCCAACACAGAGCCAACACACCATCTATTGTAAGGAACTGTATGATGCACAGGCCCTGTATTGTGACTTGCGTTTGTCAGTCCATAGGGAGTAAAATGTTCTTGGTCAGCATGTGCTACTTCCCTCATTCTCTCTTCTCTCTCGCCACAAATGAGATGGGTAGAAAGCAAGATGGAGAAGGGAATAACATGGAGATTGCAAAATGTGCTGGAAGAAATGTACTTTTCCGTGCATGTCTTGCTTGCTGGACAGTACATTCCTGCTTATCCAATCACAGTATTATATGCCAGGCAGCTACCCAAAGCAACAAATTCATCAGCCAATGAAACTTTCCATTGACTGAAGTGGGTTCAAGGATAGCAATAACAACTCACAATCCAGTCTCTTTGGATGCCACAGTGCAAGGCTTTGTATAATATTTTAAACCGGAAGTTACTCAAAAAAAACCTCTCAAAATATTATCTATACTTTTTACTACACATCTGTAACAGTGATTTTTCATGATTTAGAAAGAAAATGCATCAGTTCCTTATTGACATCCTATATTTTACCTGTGCTGGCATATTTACAGCAGGGGTCAATGGTTCAGCCCCAAATGGCCTTGCTTAAATCAGGGTCTCCAGATTTTAATATTGTATTGAGTCCTTACCGAAATTCAAGTAGTACTGAGAGAGCAGAAAATCTTAATATAGAATATCTATAAATACAAGGATTGAATGAATTTCTTAGCTATACGAGTGTGAATAATTTAAGCATTAATAAATATCTGAGGATTAATCATTATTATAAAGCCATAATATTAAGAATATTGTCAAAATCCTAGTCATTCTCTCTTATTAGTTCCCCACTGAATCCTGCCCACCCCCCATCTGTCTAATTTGTATTGTATGGCCATTGGGGCAAAGACTGTCTAGAACTGCCATTTTGGGTCCTGATTCTGCCTCCATTACACACATTCAGTGGCACCTTATATTGTAAGCAGTCCTTCTGAGGTCACTGAGATTTTCAGAGCAACGTGCTATACTCAGCATAAGGAGGGCTGGACAGAATTGGGCCTGTCACAGATAATATATAATAACGTGTTATTCCAAAAGTCAAAATCTGTGAGTAATGGTGGTTGTTATAGGTGGGGCTGGTAGTTCTGTCTATTATTAAGGTTTTTCAACCCTTTCCATTATAAGACCCTGTTTTCAGTTGCCCCAGGGAGGCATTGAGGGCACAGGAGAGATTGTCTCCCTGATCTCAGTTCAAGTGCCCAGACTTGGTCCCCTCGTAGCCCTCAGCAGCTGCAATTGCAGGGAAAGTCCTGCTCAGCCCCAGGCTGGAGCATGCTCTCAGGGCTGATGAAATCTTTAGAGAATTTAGCTGCTGAAATCTAAGAAGGCTCACCAAGGATGTACCCAACTGCAGTTTTTCAAAAACATACAATTTAGCCAAATCTGGGGGGATTTCTACAGGAACAGTCAGTGCCACTCCTTGCCAAATGTCAAGGCCCTGCTCAAAGCATGGAGGTGCTAAAGGCTTTCAAAGACAAGGTCACCAGCATTTTTTAACATGGGCAAAACAATGTACTTCCCTCTAGCCCCATTCTTACAACAGTTGCAATGTTTTGCCTAAAATTTTCCCAAAATATCCAGCCTGAGGTAGACACCTGATGGGCCCAGGCAATATGGAGAGGGAAGCTGCCTGCTTCGAATGTGGTCACATTCAAAAGTGTGCCTGATTTCAAAGATGGTCATTAACTGTGTGTTCTTCATTTTCTGTGCGCCTCACTTTGGATCCTGGGGTCTTCTGTTGCAGAAGTGCTGAGCACTGCCAGCTGCAGATGAAGCCAATGGAAGCTATGCTTGGAACGTATACTTTCTATAACATGCTACGTACAGTGAAAAATCAGATCCTAGGCGTCTCAAATTGGGCACCCAAAATTACTGGATACTTTTGATCTTAATTTCTCTGTGCCTCACTTGCCCATCTGTATGGGCGGCTGAGGTGGGCCTTAGCCCCCCCTTGCCATGAGACCCCCGCCCTGCTCTGTGGCCCTGCCCCCTGCTCCCCCTCTCCCTCCTGAGGCCCCCCTCTTGGTCCAGTTGGAGGCCAGGAGCCAGGCAGCACATGGCACTGCCCTTGCAGAACCCAGGCTGGAGTGGGTTAGTCCGGGCCACTGTGGCGAGCCCTGGAACCTTCACCTGCCCTGGTGGGTATGCCCCGGTGGGAACATGGGCTGGGGCCTGCTGTCAGGCACCTCTGCCCCTTCTCCCCACCCGCAGACTTACTCTTGCACTCTGCTGGAGCTGGGTGCTTGGCCACCAGCTGCCACTCTCTCCACTCTTGGAGAGCAGCAACTGCTACAGAGTGGCTAAGGGAGAGGGGGGAGTGCTAAGGCAAATTTCGGGGTGACTATAGCACCCCCTGCCCCAATGCTACCCTGTCCACCTGTAAAATGGGAATAATACCCCCTCACCTCACAGGGATTTTGTCAGATGAAGCTCGTTAATCTTTAAGATGCAGTAGTCAGATACAATAGTGATGAGCGCCAGGGCCCCCACATGGCGGGGAAAAAGGGTACACTTTACCGGGGCCCAGAGGCCCTAGGTGGCCTGGCCCAAGCTGCAACCCCCATTACCATGAGGAAAAAAATTTTCATGGCTCATGAGATTGTATGTATGGTATGAGGGATTGTGGTGTGTGTGTGGGAGGTGGAAGAAAAGTACAAGTTTGTACTAAGCCTGAAAAAATTATGCTTGGGCCCTGATGAGCACTATAGAAAAGACCACAATGAAAGTTACAAATTCTGTCGTCATAGCAGAGTTTGAATAGTGTGCTGTAAATAAGGCCTAGGGTCACACATTGAGCAACAAGGAGAAAACAAAATATTGAATAGCTGCTCATTTAGTGAGCCTCATCCATCCTGTGCATTGAATGAGGCAGAGGTCCTCTGGAAAAATAATATGAGATCATATAATTAAAGACTGTATGATAATGCATACACACAAGGGGGCCAAATCACCAGTAGCCTTAATTTAGGCATTTCCTAATTTTGGAATGCTTGACTTACAATCTTCATAATATTATTTTAACTTAGATATTTTGTGTGTAATTGTAACTAAAGTAACTGAATAATCTAAGGAAGTAACATATATGTGGGGCAGTGGCTGAATTCTTTCTTGTTTAAACTGTTACCAAGAAAATCATTGCTGTTCCCTATCCTTAAGTGAGCAGTTTTGTAATGTCTGTTTTCATGTTGCAGTGGCCGTTTGCATTTTTCCTGCGGGTGGAGTGAAACATTCTGAAATCTGATGGCTTTATCCAGGAGCTACTTATTTGATGTGGCATGTAAGCAGCAGGGATTTCCTTGTCCCTAGTTGGAGAGCTGCATACCTTGCCTCTTCCATGCACGTGGGATGAAATTAATCGGTGTGGGTTTCTCTGGCAAGCAATGGAATTTTCAAACACTGCATGGTCAGGGGCTAAAAGGTTCCCCGAAGGGCAAATAAAGGAAAGGGGAGAAAATGCATGAGTGAACAGATCATGCCAGCACAGGAACACTAAACTTGAGAGTGTCTGACAAGTCTGGTGCGGAGTGCAAATAAACCCTTGGGCAGGGCTCGCATACATAGCCAGTATGTCCATGGCAGGTATCCCATACTTTCACTGACCTTGGCAGAATTACGAGGATAATATTTTTGCAAGGATGAACTGCTCTTGAACAATGTCTCTAATGTGTGAGTGTCGGCACAGACATGCTTTCCTTTCAGAGCAGGCATGCCGTTCTTCTTTTTCCACCTCAATTTTTTCTTCCACTCTCACAAACATATTTCATGTGGCCAGTCAAAAGGAAATCCGAGTTTTCATTTAAATTCAGGGATTCGCTTCATGATTCAGAAGATTGCACAACTCAGTCCCCGGATTCTTGCTCCTAGATGGATCTTGGAGTGATGCACGTGTTTTGTTCTATTCCATTGCGATTGCTACACCACCACTCTGCTGTGGAATCTGCAGCCTGCTTTCATGCAACCTCTTATCCGATTAAGAAACACTACCTCAGAGAAGACTGTTTGCTCAAAATCTCTAGCATAGATTTTTAACCCCACCCACCCAAGTCGACCCATATTGGTCTGGAAACCCATAGTAAATCATGCTAGAAACAAATGTGTATAAACAGCAGTAGCTAGAATGGTTATATCTGTGCTAGGAACAGAATATTAAAGGTTTTTTCTGTTGTTTTTAAAGCCACACAACAAGCTCTAGCTTTCTAGAGTCTCTTGATGTCTGTCGCTATAGTATCCAAGCCACTATGAAACACTGCATCTCCTTTCCTCCCTCAGTTATCTTCACCAGGGAAGAATGATTCTGCTCTGTTCACAAACCATAAGTAGGCTTAGCAGAATTCAGGATTTTTTTTTTTGTTATTTGATGAATAATATCAATGTTTATTTTCAAGCATTTTTAAAAAAGATTTTTATCTATTTAAATTTTCACAGTTGTGCAAAGTTATGAATTTTAAGCTTTTTTTGTTTTTTAGATTTTTCTCCATTTTAAATTTTCACCATTTTGGGAAATTCTGGGAAGTCATAATTATTTAATGGCAGTAGACACTGAGCTTCAGAAAGCTAAAGCTTTATAAACTGTTAAAACACGAATTGTCAACTTATACAAAGTAAATATCCTTAGATCAACAAATCAAACCTGTTTTTTTCACTAGTCCGTTTGTAACAAGCCTAATTCACAAGTCTAAATCACTAGATTTTGACTCTAATAAGTTCTCTAGCAGCATTTTTCTTACTTTGCCTCTCTGTAAATTTTGATTATCATTGACAGGAGTATGCTGTTGTCGGTTTGTGTGTGTATGGTGAAATCACCATTTGCTTCCATTTACTGATAAAAATCGAGTCCTTTTAGGCCCGTAGGATTTCCTTTGGCTTGAGCTCCCTAATTCCTTGCGTTCATGCAATGGGCTCTTATCAGTAAGGAAAACAGGATAATGAAGTACAATGTACACACACTAAAAAAACAAAACAAAACTATAATCTAAAATCTGCACGGAGATGCTGGCACAAAGGGAGGCTCACCCTCCACTGCCGTAGAGCTGACCTGGTGGCTCCCACCTTATTTCTGTTACTACTCATATAGGTGCTGTGCCTGCAGCAAAGGGGACGTGCCCATGACTCTGTTTGCCTGGCTGATCCCTCACTGCTAGCAGACACTGAAGGGCACCAGTCTCCACCAACAGCCCCCATCCTTCCCCCACCGCAGCCAGAGGGAAGGAATTCAGCAAGGAGGTTCTCCTGTCCCCCTGGGCAGTGGCTCCCTTCTGCAGCCAGGGGGACGGGAGATCAGTGCTCCCCTCCCCCTGAGTCCGGCAGGGACCCAGGGGGAGCGCTTTGCTTTGCTCCCTGCTACAGCCAGGGGGAGAGGAGTGCTGATCTCCCATCCCTTTGGCTGCAGCAAGGAGCTGCCAGCAACGTGCTCCACCTGGGTACTGAGGCAGCGGCTCCCTTCTGCAACCAGCAGGAGGCCAGGGGTTGGGAACCACTGGTTTACATGGACCATGTAGACACGTAAGCAGGCACACAACACTACAGCGAACATCAAATATTCTGAAACTGTTGAGGTGGTTTGCAAATAGTCATACCGCTTTGCACAGCGTTCCTGCTATCACTGTCAAGCTAAGGGGATCAGGCTGGTCAGCACTTGGATGGGAGTCCTTCAAGGATATGTAGGAGCTAGCTGCAGGAGGTATGGTTGGTGATTCACTAGGTGGTACTTCCCTTCCAATCAGTAGCACGCCTGGGGCATTGAGGTGTTGTCTTTCAAATGAGAGGTAAATCAAAGCTCCTGACCACTTGTGGTGATTTAAACATTCAGTTTGTGATTCAATTTACAGAGGTGGGGGTGTTAATTAAGACTGGGGTTCATGGCAGTTTCCTAGGGGGTAATTATAGTCTGTTTACTGAAATTCCTTGTTGGTTTTGCTCATTGCTGTACACTGCTGTGTGGCATTCGTGTATGCTGCTAAACAGTAGCTGCTTTTCAGTGATCCCTGTGTATACTGCAGTTTAAGAACGCACAGCGTGTTAAGGTGCTTGTGGACAAAAGGCACTATGTAAGTATAAGAGATTCATATTGCAGTATGAAACTAAACCAGGAAAACGGAGGACAAGAATGAAAGGAGATAAAATGAAGAATAAGAATGTTCAGATCAGTGTAGTGAATGTCTGGATGATCGCCGAGAGGGAAATCATTCTCAGTTTCCTGAAACAAATCAGCTTTCATAAACACACAAAGGAGTTTCCCTATTAAAAATGCACTCTCTTTAGCTCTCCTTAGTGTTGTTCAAGGTCTTTATATGTTTGGACACCCGCCACTGAGCTCTCTCAATCCATCACACCGTTCAGTGAAGAGAGGAGCTTGGTACTGCATACGTCTGTTAAAAAAGAACATCAACATATTTTCTGTTAACGGTCCCCTTTAGCACAAGTTCCTCTTAGTTTCTTCTGAGTTTCCAAATGACTTTTAAATCACTCTTCCACTATTAATACCAATATTACCCAGCACACCAGTGCCTTCACACCCACTCAGCTGGGGTTATCTCTCAGCAGGAAGCTGAAGCAGACAGAGAGCATAAATTAAGTTTATGTCAGAGTTCTGATTATAGAGAGAGACCTTGTTTTTCAAAAGCTGATATGTAGGCCATAAAATTAGCATTGGTGTTAACTTGTTAAGATTGGCATTAAAGAGTGAAAATTATATCCATTTCTTCAAAATTGGTGAAAGGAATTGATTTAAAAAAATATTTTACTGTTTGTTACTGATGGTTTTATTAAAATAATTATTGGGTTTGTTTTTCCAATAGTTTTTACTTAAAAAAAAAGATGAGGGACTGACAAATGTTTAAAAAATAATTTGCCATTTTAAGACTGGGATTTCATTAGTTTGTTTGGGGCTTTTGCTAGTGTATTTCAAAAACAGGAAGAAGAACATAAAAGAAAGAGAGAAAGCTGGCAACCAGGGAGCAATTAACAGACTCTAATATTTTGTTTAAAAAATCATTAATAAAATGGCTAAGATGTTTAAAACTTGAAGTGGCTACTGGATAGCATACACGGTAACAACTTTTGCATAGGGCATTTTATTATATGCACAGTAGCAGCTTATATTGTTTATATATGCATTGGCGTATTACTTTGCCCATTATACCACTGCATAGATCTGATGAAGGTCTAGTCTACATTGATTCAGACGGCAAAGAGTGGTTTTGCAGAACTCTTTTGAATGTTAAGAAAATGATTCACAAGATGTCTCCTTTAGTTTCCTGGAACTGGGATGTTTATTTTGTGCTGTGTACAACAGCAACAGTTCTGTAGAATTCATAACTTTAAACATTCAAATTACAAGTTTTACTGAAATATTCTTTCAGCATATATTACTCAGGATGTAACAAGGACGACGACTAAATAAGAGTACTAGACAGAAAATAAGTTGGGTGTTTCAGTCAGTGTCCCTGGGACCAGACATAAAAGCCCCAAGGTAAAAGACAAACTCATTAGCTGCTTTCTTTTAGGACTGTTTAATTGAGTCACCTCTACCAAAATCACTACACAATAGGGATAACCAAACCTTTATTCCCTACGCCAAGGGTCACCTTTAGAGTCTGAGTTGATCTTTCATGTTTCTTTGCGGAAATTTTTCCATCCACCTGTCCTTGTGATTTATATATCATTGGGCGTTGTTTAAGAAGACAAAAAATATTTTCTTAGCCAAACTTAACTGAGTAGATCAGATATGGTTATCAGGGAACTGCTAATCGTTTCACAAAGGCTATAAAACAGTAACCATGTTTGTGTTAACATGGCTGGGGACAGTATTCTATGCCAAGGCAGTTGGTGTCATGGCCTGCTACGGGATACATGAAGGGAATACAAAAGTCAGCTGTCCATTCAATAGCGTCCCAACCAGTCCCAAAGGACCAATTCTTGAAGTTTTACTAAGAAATCTCCCCTCAAGACATGGATTCAGTAACATGTTTATAAAGGGTGATTTACTGGCACTTCCTTACTAGTCACTTGGATATTGAACTAACAAAGATGTGTGAAAATATACCAGCTCTTCTCAAGTTCTTTGACTCCTTCCAATGCACTAAATTCTAACTGGTAACCAAGTGCATTCCTAAAGTGTAGGATTTGTTTAAGAATGAGTTAGATAATCATTAGATGAAAAGGTTTAAAACAAAAAGAAGCTAAATAAACATTGCTTACTCAGAATGTGGATACCCAATTACAGGTCATTTCCCATGCATTTTCATCACAGTGTTAATGTTAATGCATAGCTGAGAGAGGTACTCATTTAAAGTGCGCTTGTCAGAGATAGGCAAACTGGGCTTGATCCAAAGTCCTTTGAAATCAATGGGTCTTTCCATTGGCTTCCATGGGTTTGGGATGAGGCTCATTATTTGTAACTAACACTTTATTCAGCTGTTCCACCCCCTTTTCCTCTTCACAGATCATCAGCAAGCAAATTTTTTTGTGCCCATGATTCAAAAAGGACTAGATTACCAGATGCCTTCCTGCCAATGAAGTGCCACCGTGCTCTCAACCCCCTGTGGTGTTTCTGCTGGTGGTGGCCCCTGTACAGCTCCCCAACACTGTCATTTGCTTCACTGCTGCTGCTGCACATTACAAAAAGAGGTAGTGGTTTGTCATCCCTCTGGCTATTCATCCAAAACATTTCTCCAAAATCAACAAAGGGATTTTCAGATGGCCACATAAACATTTCTGGTGCAAATGCTCGTGCAAACATATTCATGCAGCTGTTTGTGGGATTTGACTTTCCACAGAAATGTCCATGGGAAAAGCTTCACCACATCTGTTCACAGGAAACAAATAAAAGGGACCACGTATACTATTGCAGCGAATGTAATTGTGAGAATTTGCTGAAATATTCCCCTAACAAATTTTTTTGCAATATCAGCCTAGCTGTAATGTTTGGAACATTTCCATCTTTAGTGTAGTGCTTCTGTGATGCGTGGAATTTATCTCTGTAGTTGAATACTGTGAAGAGCAGGGGCTTTGCATGAGAGGTGGGGGAGGAAAGGAAAATAAGCAAACCATTGTATGAATCTGAATAATTAAACAGGTTCATTAAAGATCAGAAGATTGTTTTTGTTTGGTTTAAGAGACAGTTGACAAGCACAGAAAATTAAATTGCCAGGACTTGAAACCAGTTTGAAGTAACTCCATTGTTACAAATAATCTGACTCATATTTGTGTTTTAAATTAATCAGACCAGCGTAGTTTGCGTTTTGATTATTATCGATGGTAATGTTTTGTTGTTGGTTTGTGTGGTGAAATCAACATTTACCAATAAAACTGCAATCCTTCCAAGCCTAAATGTAGATGTTTAATATAAAAGAGAAGATTTTAGACTCACTATCTACTCCATGGATTTGGATTACAAGTAATGAGCAAGGAATTTTAGGACTATCTAGTAGCACTTTGTGCTATATGGAAGAGTGAGTTCTGAGGATCCAGTTCAGTTCCTCAAAAAACAGACACATTTTGCTCCTTGTGCTGCATCTGTTGTTATTGTCCAGGCCCTATTACATTGGACCTTAATTCATTGGATTTTTTATAGCATTAGCCACTCTGAGCAACGCACATCTCAGATAGATGCTCAGGCACTCACTCATACACCAAAGTATTCTTTAGAACTGGATAAGATGGGGCTGGATTTCCTCCTCTTCCTAGATAATCACTGATGTCCATGTTGGTTTCAGGCTGGCTGGTTTTCTCTGAGAGACACTAGCAACTGAAACAATATTATGTCAGTCGCTCCTAAAGAAGTTGACGGATAATCTAATCCAGTGGTTGTCGGCGCTGGTGAGACCCCACCTGGAATATTGTGTGCAGTTCTGGTGTCCCATGTTTAAGAAGGATGAATTCAAACTGGAACAGGTTCAGAGACGGGCTACTAGGATGATTCGAGGAATGGAAAATCTGCCTTATGAAAGGAGACTCAAAGAACTTGGCTTGTTTAGCCTGGCCAAAAGAAGGCTCCGGGGGGATATGCTTGCTCTATATAAATATATCAGGGGGATTAACGTTAGGGAGGGAGAGGAATTGTTTAAGTTTAGTACTAATATAGGTACGAGGACGAATGGGTACAAATTGGATATTAGGAAATTTAGACTTGAAATTAGACGAAGGTTTCTAACCATTAGGGGAGTGAAGTTCTGGAACAGCCTTCCGAGGGAAGTAGTGGGGGCAAATGACTTATCTGGCTTTAAGACTAAGTTTGATAAGTATATGGAGGGGATGTTATGATGGGATAGTTTATTTTGAGCAATTGATTTGGATTATCGGCAGATAAGTCTGCTCAATGGTCTGTGGGAATGTTGATGGGATGGGAACTGAGTTACTGCAGGGAATTCCTTTTTGGGTGTTGGCTGGTGAGTCTTGCCCGCATGCTCGGGGTTTAGCTGATCGCCATATTTGGGGTTGGGAAGGAATTTTCCTCCGGGGCGGATTGGCAGAGGCCCCGGAGGTTTTTCGCCTTCCTCCGCAGAGTGGGGCATGGGTCGCTTGCTGATGGATTCCCTGCAGTTTGAGGTCTTCAAATCTCACTTTTGAGGATTTAATAACTCAGTCATGGGTTTGGGGTTGTTATAAATGTGTATGGGTAGGGTTTTGTGGCCTGCCTTGTGCAGGAGGTCAGACTAGATGATCATATTGGTCCCTTCTGACCTATGGGGGTACGCAGAGGTCTTCCGGGGGATACATCAACTCATTTGCCTAGTTTTACAACAGGCTGCATAAAAAGAACTAGCAAAGTTGGTACAAACTAAAATTACATGCTGACAGTGCCTTATTTGTATTGCGCTATATGCTATTACACGGTAAGCGTCACACAGAAATGTAAGTACAATATTTATATTCCAGTTGATTTATTTTATAATTACATGGTCCAAATGAGAAAGGAAGCCATTTTTCAGTAATAGTGTGCTGCGACGCTCTTGTATTATTATGTCTGATTTTGTAAGCAAGTAGTTTTTAAGTGAGGTGGAACTTGGGATACACGATAAATCAGCCTCTTGAAAGGGGTACATTAGTCTGCAAAGGTTGAAAACCACTGATCTGATCTAATCATTCCCATTTACGTGGTCATATTATAGTATCGGAGCACCTCACCTTTAACCTATTCATCCTCACAACATGCCTGTGAGGCAGGGAAGTGCCGGTTTCCCCATTTGGCAGATGGAAATATTGTGCACAACTGAGCAGTGTATGCAGCATTTTCTGTAGTGGTGAATGGCTTCCATTAAGAATCTGTCTACATTCGGCAATTATAATGTGACCATCACCACAGTTTCTGGGGATCTCCTGGGCGAACTGAGCTATAACTTTTTCTTCCTCTTGTGTTCTCTCTTAAAAATGCCTAGATTAGGGTGACCAGCTAGCAAGTATGAAAAATTGGGATACTTTTTTTTTCCAGGGAAGGTATATGTTATAATTGCATATATAAGACAAATCCCCTAATATCGGGATGGTTCTAATAATATCAGGATGTCTAGTCACCCTGGACTAGATCTTATATTCAGATTCACTTGGTTAATTTTTAGGCCAAGATTTTCAAAAGTAACCTATGATTTTGAGTGTCCAGCTTGAGACGTCTTAAAGGGGCCTGCTTTTCAGAGGGTGAGTTCTCAGCCCTGTCTGAACCCACAGACTGCCACATTCACCTGATGATTAAACAAGTGAGACATATGTTGCACATCCCACCAACTTGCCTGCAGTATTCTTCCTAAGTCACCAAGCAAATGAAATCCTCCCCTCCCACTGTAAATACCTTTCCAGCAGGCAGAGCTGAGGCAACAATCCCAGGTGTCCCTATTAAGAATGAAAAACTGTATGAGCAGTGGATCTGTATTTTGGTTTTTAACAATGCTGAACTCTTGTACGGTGCTTTTCTTATTGCAGATTGCAAATATGTGGTCCCCGGTAAGCCTTATTCAGCTCCTGTTGGCTTTCAGATCTGTGGTGATAAAAACCAGAATAGAACAGAACAGAATAATTGATGTAGCCCTGATGTAAATGAGGCTGAAGTTGGCCCTTTACTTTTGAACACAAGTATAATCTTTTGTAGTGAAACATATTTATTATAGGAGATGAAAACCCATATTTTATAGAATGTAATAGCTGATGTTCCAGATATGCACCTTATTTTAAAATATAACAGCAACACAGACACTGTTAATAATGCAATCAAAGCATTCTAGTTCCTTTTAAATAATGCACAAAGAAGCCTTTGATAGGAAGCAACTTTCATCCCCCTCAAAGACTAGATGGCTTAGTATGGTCTGTTTATTATGTTTATATGTAGACAGTTGTAATTTCATATTCGAATGGAGAATGGCAAGAGTAAATTATAGCAGGTAAGCATTAGGGTTACACTTACTTTTAGAAGGAAAGCCATATTCCTTTTTAATGTGTCTCTGAATGGGGTTATTCAATGTTGTAAAAGGTACTTTCCATTAGGATGCTGACAGTACATATAACAATTATGTATATATTTTAAAGCACTGGTGTATAAACAAATAGCTAATTATCATTGGTACCCACTGTACTATTTGATATAAAACAGTCTCTTTAGTGCAGTAATGCAGTGTATTCATTTAATATTTAATTTGAATTCTTGCTTTTGTCATTTTTTGTGCTTTTGAAAGATTACATTTTATAAGCAAAGATGGGCAAAAAAATGGAGGTGATCTTTTGTTTTGCAAAACCAAAACTCGTTAGGATCTCTTTTATCTCAGCCATCCTAACTCTAAGTGGGGGACAGAGATGCTGGCTAAATGTTTCTGGTCTTTACCCATTTCTAGATGAATGTTCCACAGTTGCCTATGCTGGTTCGGACAGGTTTCGGCACCTTGGGAAAAAGTTGCAAGTTTGGTGTGATGATGATCTGTGAAATCTGATTTATAATCCAGTCAGGACTCTGATACTAGTTGCCATTTTGGACCTGAGGGCAGAAAGGGAGAGTTCCCACGTCTTCAAGGGTTCTTGTTTGTTTTCACTGTGCTTTTTGTTAGTGTGGATGGAAATTGTCTCCTCTCAGGGATGCTATGGCACGAGAACTCTTGGCAGATGGGGGGGAGCTGAGATAGCTAGCTGGAAGATACATTTCACTTTAATTCTCCATTTGGAAAACGATACCTTGGAGTTGGCAAACAGTTCCTTGTCTTAGTCTTATTAAGAATCTCCTCTTGTTGCCCATTGCAAAATAGGCATATAGACAAGGTGATTCCTCCTGCATCACGTTTTGTATTTGAGATATTTATTTTTAGATAAATGAAATAAACTCAGAATTATACTGAATTTGGGCACCACTAAATTTTAACCGAGCCCTTCCAATTGCCATGGAGAGCAAAGATCCAGAGGTTACATCCAAACTCAAATCTGCCACGGCATGGCACATAGTTGCTACTGAGCCTTCATGCAGCATTGAAAAATATCACATCTATGGATTATTTTTTTAAGAGAAAACCATCTTCTTGCTCAGCGAATAACATGTGGCACAACCATTGGTCACATCAGCAGCTGCAGTAGAGACAAAACGCTGGTTCTGGATTTTGTGAATTAAAGGGCAATGAGGTTTGAACTAAAACCACAACTTTTCCCAAATATGTTACTGGAGGAAAACTGGTAACAATTGTTTGATTAGTGGCCCATGAAACTGAGGACTTCTGTCCAGAAGCAGAAGTGTAACCTTCCCCAGCAATGTGGCAGAGAATTTCTCAGCTTGATGCTTGCAATTTACACTTTATCTGAAAACATCAGTATAATATTTTATGGCCTAATGTCATTATCCCTCTCCAGTTTTTCAGTCCTTCCCCTCCCAAAAATCAGCAATCTATATTGCAAAGATTTAAAAAACAAAATCCCCCCTCCCCTGCCAAATCTCCCTCCAAAAATGTTGAGGCCATCTTTAGAGCTGGTAGAAAATGCTAATTATGTTTCATGAGAATTGGGGGCGGGGGGGTGCATTTTTTTTTACCCCAAAACAAAGTTTTCAGAAAATATTTTTGTTAATTTTGTTCCATTTTTGCAAACCAATTTGGCAAAAAACAACCACCACCAGTTTCCATTAACAAAGTTTTACCAAAGTTAAAAAATGTTATTGGAAACCATTTTAAAAAAATGTTTCTTTCTGTGTGTGTGTGACAAAAAGTTTGACCAAAATGAAATTTTGGGAATGGGGCTATTCACATGCTTAAAGTTAGGCCAATACTTTGTTGAACTGAGGCCTTAATCAGAAGAGCTATTTTACTGAGACATCTCCCAGGGAACAAACTTAGCCTTATGATGGTGAATGGCAGAGACTTTTGCTTTTCAAGATATAATTAGCTCAATGGAAACACTGTTGGCCTGTTCCAAGAATTCAAGTGGTGTTTAAAACGTGACACTCTGATCTTTTAATATAGAAGTTATCAAATAAATATAAAATAAACCTGGAATGAATATAATTTATCATCTAGTATTTCTGTGACTATATTTTATTTAAATAAATCTTTTCTGCCATCTTTTTAATGGCCTCCTCTATTAATCTGGACAGTTGCTTATTTGGGCTGATAAATAGTTCACTGGCAGGTCTGCTGTATTCGCCAGTTCTAAATAAAGAAACTGAAAAGTTCAAACTAACTGACCTCCTACAGTTTTCACACCTCTCTTTTTAAAGATCTATTCCGCAGGTGACCTTGTAGGTGTTAAAGCAGGAGTCTTCCAAAATGGGAGGGGTAGTCTGCTAGAGAAATTGCTCAGAATTGTTTTAGTTCCACTGCGTCATTACAAACATATGGTTTCACTTCCAAATGTTTAACATTTCCTTCCATTTCCTCAGGAAATCATTCTTTCTGTTTTTTAAACTTTTGAAACTGGATGGATATCTTTATTGGCAGACATACAGAGAATGACACAATAATTAAACCCAGTCCAAGATAGGCTTCTGATCATCTGATCTGCCCCACAGTCTGTCTTTTCCCTTCCCTGCTTGTCTGTAGTCAGGCATCTGGATATGCAATTACAGCACAGTTTGTGTTGGCTTTGCACTTGTTGAATGTAACAAAATTGTCACCTTCTGGGCTTGAACTGAGACATATGGTTTTACTTCTTAGTACAGTACATGGTCCATATATCACAAAATACTAAGGAAGGCCAGGATCCTGCAACTGACTATGCAGGGTCAATTGCAAGATCAGGGCCTAGAGAAAAATGTATGTCACCTAAAAGGAATGAAAACAATTATGCCATTTATTTATGTTACTTACCAAGTAACTTTTTAAGGGGAGGTTATCAAAGATAGGGTGGCTCAGGGGAACAGGGCTGACTCTTGTGTTTAGCTGGTTTATTATTAGTATTTCCTTTTTCCTCCTTAAAAATGGGTTAACAATTCTCATGTGCTGGCCATGTTATAGAGCTGTAGCAGCAGGTGTGTGTGTTCATTTATTCTCTATCTTGATAGTATCAATAAACATATTATCCATATGTTTAATTTGCTTCTTAATAGTGTTTTGTGTATCTTGCATGCCATGATGTCAAGCCGTTGAATGTATGATTCTCGTATATTATTCAGGCAATGTATATGCTCAAATACTAGTCTTTAGTGATATTCTAAGCATTTCAGAGTGAATGTTATCTCTGCTATGCTGTTTTGATAAATGTTTTAAAAAGGCATATATTTTTGTATTACAAATAATTATGCTATACATAAAATAAGACTATATAAGAAGAAATATTTAAAATGCATCAAGTGTTTACATACATTTGTACCTTTTACACTGCTTTCTACCACATTAAGATTCATATATTTAATTTGTATTAAGAAATATTACTTTTTGCAGCATTCACTTTCTATTGTCTTGGCTATAGAGTGTTCATAGCAGAGTCTGGGACTTTTAGAAGGGATTGATTCCTAATTTGGGAAAAAGATGAGTGACGCAGAGACTCGGGATGTTTTTTCTGGGTGTATGTTATGCACAATAAGTAAACAATTACTGTTGACCTTGAACTGAGACAGCAAAAGCAGCAACAAGTGTATGTAATTCCACCTTCACAACTCCAGCTAAATCTCATTTGAGGCTCAGCACCTGTAGCTTGCCACCGGTCTCTGTTTCTGCTCCCCTGTTGCCCTGCAAACTCCTGTTGAATTTGCTGCCCACTATGACTCTGGTCCAGAAAAGAACTTAATCACATGCTTAAAGTGTATGCAAATATTTAAAGTTAAAGACTTACTTAAGTGCTTTGATGGATAAAGGTTTGTGCCATGTCTCTCAGCATGACCGCTTTCCAGGTGTCAGGGTCTCAGTGCATACCGGTATTCTCTTTATGCCTTTCTCCCTTTTCCTACCATCAGACTCTCCTTTCCCATCATCTCTTTCTTCCCCTTCAGATTCCAATCAAAGGATTCTTGTTTTTCTGTCCTCACTCGAGTTTAGCAAGTTCTCTTTTGGTTTCCATTGCTTTGCATAGGTCTTCTCTCTAGACATCTACAGGTTTGAGCTGCATAGCTATGCAGCACTTGAAAGGGCCACCATTAAGGCAGTTAGGCTTACCATTCAGCGTGCTGACTTTCTCTCAGTGCATGTCTGTGTCATACTGTTCCGTGCTGCATGCCCCAGCCCATACAAACACGCCGGAACCACAAGCTGTTGCTAGTGGATAGTCCAGAGGATCAGTTAAGATTAAAATAATAATGCGCCATTTATCTTTGGGTGCTTGGCAAATATAGGACCATACTGGATCAGAACTGTGGTCCAACTTGTCCAGTATCCTGCCTTTGACAGCCACCAGCACTGGATGCATCAGAGGATGATGCAAGAAAACCTGCCATCCATACACATGGGTGAATGTAATCACTAGCCTCTGCATAGGGGGTGAAGGGTGTTTGGGTCCCCCTGCCTTTACACACCCATGCAAAAGATGGCTGCAATTTGGCCATATGTGAGCAAATCCAATATCTGATATGTATTCCTCCTGGGGATTGCATCCTGTTCTTGCAGGGGTGGGCATGATGAAGTCAACCCTTGTGGATAAAAACCTCTTCTGTATATATAGAATCTCCAGAGAATGGATGGCTTGTTTATAGATTCCTGTGTTCACCTATATTTTTCCTACTAGTGGAGGGATGGGGGGAAACAAAGGGTGCTGCACAAGCTAGTATAGCTGTAAAACAGAAGTAACCAAGGCGCTGACAACTTGTGTGGGTTTTGTATGTCTGTTTGCAGTGTTATGTTATGTGTTTGGAAGTGAGTTGTTTCCATAATAACAGTGACTGCCATATGGCAGCAAGGAAGGGGGTGTGAAGAACGCTTAAGGAAACACAATATGTTTTTGACATTTTGCGTATTTTTAAAGGAATAGTATATCTTAAGTGTGTGCGACAGCTCCATACTGACCAGTGTTTAATGCGGATCTCGCAAAGCTAACATTTGACACCAGCTGGTTTATACTACAATTTGTGGTTCTCTTTTTTCCTCATTTTCCTGTTAGATATTGGCTCATCAAGTGCTTTTCGCTGTAGTCAGATTGCTGTTCAGCGCTGTACAATGATGGAACTACAATTAAAAATAACATAAAACAGGACGGCATGTGAAATTCTGTCCCAGGTGCTGTCTCTGCAAAGCCCTAGTTATCACCCATGAATGGATAACACGGATTTTAAATACTTTAAAAATATATATCCTATAAATATATGCATATTAGAGGAGGGCTTTAGCTACAAAGTCAAATCCTAATTTTTGCAGAGTTTAGCAGCATTCTGACCAATATGTACAGAGGGAGCTGGCCAGGGCTTAGGGCTATTGCAAGTTCCCATTAATTCCAAACTTTGATACAACTACATGTGCAAATTCACTTTTTCAAGGCTTCTGATAACTCTCCCTTTAAGGTTTTTTTCCTTTCTCTTTTCCCTGCAATGGTAACCAATATGGGATTGCCTTCTCTGAGTCAATATCGTTCCAGAAATGAAAGGCTCAAAATTGTCGTCTTATCACAGCTGAATGACATTAGTGAGACTTTTTTGCCTGCACTAGGACTATAGAATTGAGCTCATCATGTTGCCTCCTGGGTTCAGTATTTTTGGCTTTGACTTTCCAAGGTGGGATGATGTTTTGGATTTCTTACACTGCGCTCACTTGTGGTATTTTAAAATTCTAACCCACCCAAAACACATAAAGAGGATCTTCAGGTTTTTACACTTTTTTTTCTTCTTTTATTGCCTCTAGAGAGAGATTATTACAGTTTATGTGACAAGCAGCCAATTGGAAGGCTTCTCTTTCGGCAGTTCTGTGAAACTCGACTGGAGCTTGAGTGTTGCATTAGGTTCCTTGACGCGGTGGTAAGTTAATTCTTCTGATATTTTCAGTGCTTTATTGCACTTTGTTCCTTGGTAATGAACTGAAGAACATCAGTGTAGGAGTACAAAAAATAAACCATTGTTCTTTAGAAGTAACATGCTCTACATGAGCACAAAGATGTGAACCTTTCCTGTGGCATGCTCCTGTAGAATATTTTGTTTGTCACCATCAATAGCTCTATCAGGTAAATAGTCAAAAATATATTTTGCTCCCTCTCCAGAAGATTCTTCCTGACATCCAGAAATAATTGTAAACCTTGACTATAAAATGTATTAGAAAATGCAGGGTTTTTAATAATATTTAATTGACATTTATGATCCCATGACACTTGAAAAGAAACATTTTGTACCAGTGTAAAAGGGTGTAAGTGTATTTTAGTCTGCTAGATATCATAAAAAGAATTTTAATACTATTTGACCAAAATCTGTATGTAAAATCTGATCATTTGATTTGGTTGCACAGACTCCTGAGCCCATGCAATGTATTGCAAGATCGGGATCTTATTAAACTAGGGTGACCAGCTAGCAAGTGTGAAAAATCAGGATGGGTTGGTGGGTAACAGGTGCCTATATAAGAAAAAGCCCTGGAGAATGGGGTTATCCCTGTAAAATCAGGACATCTGGTCACCCTCTAGTAAACATCAACTCTTTCTCTGGATTGTTTATACCAATATTAAATAGGATGGCAATTGGTTCTAAATGTAATATCTTAGAGTACCATGCTGGCTTGCCTCTGTAATAAATTACCTTTGGCAAGATACCTTCTTTCATAAGCAGGGTCAGAAATGCTCTACATTCTGCCTAGAGAGCATGGAGACCTACTGGTAATAAATGGCCTTAAAATTGCCCCCACCACTTTTATGTTTGTGTTTTTGCGGATGCACCAACTTCAGAATTGCCTGCATAAGTGCATTTAAACATCAGAGAATTGCACACTTAGACTCTTAGATGTGTAGGGTTGTTGGTGCAATTTTAGAGGCCAGATTGCCATCCCTTTGAACTCGGGGTTCACCCCTTGCAAATACATTTCATAGTTTCCTCATGCTAGGGTGTGTGCTCACCTCTGAACTTTCAGATTGTTGAGTAGAGCAAAAATGTTACTATTTTCTTTAGCGATATATAAGAATATATCCAAGATTGCATTTTTATGCTGTATCTCTGTCACAGGAGGAAAGTAGAAAGTTTCGTGCCTAACGCTAAACCTTCTGTGTCACAGCTATCATGTAGTTGTCATAGAGTAGCAGTGGAGTAGATCCTGTGGGGTAGCCAGACAGCTTCCATTTTGAGCTCCAGCTGGCTGTGCAACTGTATAGCTACATTTATTAGCTACCGTACACCAGTGCCTGCTAGAAAACCTGGGGGCTGCAATGGGAGGGCAGGCAGAAGCTGCTGTCATAGAATGAATCTGTTCATCCTCCATTGAAACACAAGCCATCTTTGGGGTGGATTTTGGCCGCTCCACAACAGGTTAGTTCAGGAAGTGGAGACAGATGTGTACAGTGATCTTTGTCTGCCTGAAGAAAGTGCCTTTAGTCATCCATTTAAAATATGTATAAATTATTTCTTACTCTTTAGCTTGGGAGACAACAACAAAAAAGAATGATCTTCGGTTTCTGTGTATTTTCCATAAAAAACAAAAAAAGGAAGTTTTTGAAATTCAGAGTGGTTACAAAATGCAGGGGCTCTATCCACCACTATTATCTATTATTAGCAAGGTTGGAAGAATTAGGTTTTTAACGGTAAATGTCAACTTCACCATACACAGGCAAACCACTGGAAAAAACATTTCCATCGTTGATCATTGAAATTTACATAGAGGCAAAGTAAGAAAAGTGCTGCTAGAGATTTTATCAAAGTTTGGTTTAAGAATGTTTACTTTGTATATTTTGACATGTGATGGTGACTAGTTGTGTTTTAATGGTTATAAAGTTTTAACTTTTGAAATCTCAGTGTCTAGTGTCATTAAATAATTGTCTGTCGTTCCCCTCTCCCTCCCCCGCACCACTGACTGGTCTCTCCCCATAATTTCTTGCAACTGTAAAAATTTAAATGGATAAAAGCAGAAGAGAAGCTTAAAAATAAACATTGATATTATCTGTCCCAATTAGGTTTAAAAAATTGAACTCTGTATCTGTAGTATTTGTATTCCAGTGATACCTAGACGCCTCAGAGACCAGGGTCCCATTGTGCTGGTCCTGTACGGCCACATAGTAAGAGACAGTTTTGGCCCTGAAGAGCTTTCAGTCTAAATAAACAATACGCAAAGGCTGGTTGAAAGGAGGTATTATTATCGCTATTAGGGATGATATCATCTTGTCTCAACAGCACAATCAGCTTTACAATACAACAGGATAACCTTTCTTTACATAAAGTACTGGGACTATTGATGTAGTCGGTCTCACTCCTGGAACGTAGGGCAACAAACTGCCTCGCTCTGCTGCAACCCCTGGCCAGAGATCCTAGCAGCCACTGAGAGAGTGAAAGAAGCAGTAGCATTTCAGTATTCTCCTAGATGCAGTGCAGCGCCTGGGGGCATGTCTACATTGTGATAAAACACCCGCAGCTGGCCCATGTCAGTTGACTCAGTTTCCGTGGGGGGCCCTCAGGTTATGGGGCTATAACATTGCAGTGTAGTTGCAGGACCTTCCCCATCATGGGAACCCAGAGCCCAGGCTCCATCCTGAACGAAGACCCCTACCCTGCAATTTTACAGCCCCGCGATCCCAGGTTAGCTGACACAGGCCAGCTGTGGGTGTTTTATTGCAGAACAGACCTATCCTTGGACAACAATATTGTGAAAGGCTGAGAGGGGACTGATATCAATAAGGGAAATGGCTGTGTCTAAAAGCTCCAAACCCCAGTGACCCCAGGCAAATAACCCAAGATCCTTCTGCTGGAATGCTTTTGGCAAACACCCTTAGCTTGCTGCTCTAGACCTGACCTGTCTTGTGTGCTATTACAATATTTCAGTGTAGCCCAGAGATCTGTATTCACAGTAAAACTGAGATCAACAATAGGTTGAACAAAGTGACTGAGCTACATGGAGATCTGAACATTCACTCTCTGATCTTTAAACATTTTGATGGCTTTTGTTTATTAATTTTAATTTTTGTTAAAGTTTGTTGACAACTGGTGAAATTTCCTACATTTTCCAACCTTAAACCTTCTAGCCACACAGCCCACAGCCATTAAATTGAATGATTGCTACTGAATTTCACCCACCGAAGCCACTCTGTGTGGAGTGGGTCATGGGAACCAGGCCAATTCCTAGGTTAGGCAAAAGAGGCCCATAATGAGACCAAATGTTTGACTTTACGGTCCCATTCTGAGACCACCAGAAATGTGAATCATGCCTTGTTAGAGACCATCTGCTGCACCAGGGTCTGCAGCAGGAGAAGTGCTGCCTTCTGGTTTCTCTGTGACTTCATTATTCTTTTTAAATCAGGAAACACAATGTGTTTTTACTTATTTTTTATGTTTATTTGGTACTAAGTAAAAATAGTTAGCTCTGCATCAGGAGGTCTCAGAGCACTCTTCAGGTTAGCAAGTATTATTATCACTATTGTACAGAGAGAGAAACTGAAGCACAGAGAGATTAAGTGACTTGCCCAAGGTTGCACAGTAAATCAGTAGCACAGCCTGGAATATGCCTGTGTCCCCCACCATCCAGGCCCCTTCTTTAACCACTAGACAATACTGCTTCCAAAAGCAAGCAACAGAAAATGCTGTATGTGATTTACAAGCACAAGTCGGAGAGGAAACTGGAAGGTGAGGAGTTCAGTCAGACTGTCACCAGCCTACCCATAATCTCTCTTTTCCATATCCAAGTCAGACCCAGTGTAGAGAGGACTTTAGAGAGGACACTCCTCTTACTTCAAACATCCATAGTATTGACTTGGATTACATATTGAGAAAAACTCCTCTTTTGCATGGTGTTTATTTCACTTGTCAGGAGCACCCAACCTGATCTCCTGGGGAGATTAATTATATGGCATATTATGTATTTGTTTGCATTTTTAAAGTATTCATTTTTATAATAAAGCAAGTTCCACAATCACTAAAGTGAGAACAGGAAACAGCTTCCTCTTGCTGATACAATTGTCAAGTTGTTACAGTTAGATTGTGCCATTGGACACTGACAAGACACAAATCAAGGGCCTGATTCCCCACTGCACAGTCATTTACATCTCTGTCACGCCAGTGCTACATGGGTATAAAAAAATGCAGCTGAATCACAGTAGTAGCATTACACACTCACTTTGCCCAGGCGTAACTGAGAGCACAAGGTGCAAGGCAAAGGAAAATCAGGGCCGACATATTCAAATAGATTTATCTGTGTTACTAATTCAGGCCTGATCCACAACCCTCTGAAGTCAGTTGAGGCAAATTGTGACAATGTGGATAGAGAACAATGACGAGGAGTGCGGGAGACTTGAATGGCAGTGATAAGAACACATCATTGCATCAATTGACTATGGATGGGATTTTCCAACGCTCCCAGTGTTGGCTTAATTCTTTTCCCATTGAAATCCAAGGCAAAACCCCTTTGTCGTCAATGAGGGCAGAGTTAGGTCAACACTGAGCTCTTCTGAAAATCTCACCTGCATACATTAATACAATATTTTCTTGAAATTAACAACTGGCTGGACTTAGCATTGGAAATAGAGATGAAATGTGAAGATCCAAATGCTTATCTTCTTTGTACACTATGTCCGCTCTACCAAATAATGTGCTTCAGTCACAGATATGTATACATGCCAAAATTTCCAAATTTGGGTGCCTAAATCTGGATTTAGATACTTACTTGTAACTGGTTTTATTCTGGAGGAGGTTGTTGCTCCCACTGAGGTCAGTTGAAATGTAGGTGTTCTGCACTCCTGAAAATAGGACCATTTTCCAGAGTGCCTACCCATGAATTTAGAGCTTAACATTAGCAGCCAGGTTCTGAAATTTTGGCCACTGAACAGAAAAATTTATCAGGAGAACTCTCCACACTTAGTCTCACATCTGTCCTCTCTGCACAAGAGCAGTTTGTCCACTTACTGATGCGTATCTGAAAGGACAAATATTAGAGTGTAATAATGAGGCGTGGAAGGATTAGTTTTTTTAAATTGGTAACTGTAGCTAAATATCCATTTCACCACACATACACAAACCATCAAAAAATATTTCCATCGATGGTGATAAAAATTTACAGATAGGCAAAGTAAGAAAAATGTTGCTTGAAAAATTTTCAAGTTTGATTTAAGGCTATTTACTTTTGTGTATTTTACCATATGATGTTGACAACTTGTGTTTTAATGGTGATAGGGCTTTAACTTCTTGAATGTCCATGTCTGGGACTGTCCTTAAATAATTGTCTGACTCTACCCAATTTCCCACAAAGTGTGAAAATTCAAATTGATCAAAACTGAAAAAAAAATGCTTAAAAATAAACATTATCAGTTGAAATGATAAAAAAAAAAATCGAATTCCTCCAAAGCTAGTGATAATAAATGATAACAAAATAAGGAATAATAAACCAGCAGTTGAAATGGAAGAGAAACCCAGAAGCCAAGGCCAGAAGGAGACTATTGTGGTCACCTATTCTGACCTCTTGAATAACACAGGCCATAGGACTTCCCTTAAATAATTCCTATATTATGTCTTTTAGAAAAACATCTAGTCTTGATTTAAAAATTGTCAGTGATGGAAAATCCACTACAACCCTTCCTAAATTGTTCCAATGGTTAATTACCATCACTGTCAAAAATGTATACCTTATTTCCAGCCTGAATTTGTCTAGCTTCAATTTCCAGCCATTGGATCATGTTATACCTCACTCTGCTTGACTGAAAAGATGAGATCATTATTACATTTTTGTTCCCTGCGGTAGATAGTTATAGACTGCAGTCAAGTCACCCCTTAACTTTCTCTTTCTTAAGCTAAATAGATTGAAGTCTTTGAGTCTATCATTATATAAAGCGTTATAAAGCATTATATAAAGCATGCTTTCTAATCATTTAAACATTCTTGTGGTTCTTCTCTGAGCCCTCTCCAATTTACCAGCATCCTTCTATAACTGTGTGCACCAAAACTTGGCACATTACTCCAGCGGTGGTTACACCAGTGCCAGATATAGAGGGACAGTTCCCAGAGACATCAATTCCATCATAAGGACACAAAAAGGATTGGAGAGGAGAGGACCATAAGCAGGGTGACCATATTTCCCTAAACTGAAAATGGGACACACAAGGCTGGTCCAAGACCCTTCCTGCCCAAATATTCGTCTACCCCCTCCCAACCCCCCGCACCTCAATTGAGCCAAATGGCAGAGAGGGTGAAGAGGAATGGATCTGAGCAGCAAAGCAGGGTGTGAGTGCTTTTGATCTTGGCGCTAGATGGTGAGGCTATTGGACTATTGGCAACGCAGCTCAGGGTCCCGTAGCAAGCATTTCTCCGCAGTTTGCAATTCAAACGTTGCATCATTGTGTTAGTGCAAGAAAACTGGCTAGTCAGTTAAATGAAAAGCGTGAGCAGAAATTATTTAAATGTAAACTAGATTTTAAAGTTATGCAAATGACATAATTAAATATGGAATTTAACCTGATTGTGTCTCTTTTTCAACAGCTTTATGAAAATGACTACTTGACTAAGACAGGGCAGACTACTTGAAGTCATTCCCTACTGGTTTAGGAGTTCACCATCTGGATTCTTATCACCACACCATTATTTCAGCAAAGCTGTTTCAATTTCTTGACTTCCATAAGATTCTCAAAATTATAGTATGCATACATAAAATATTTAGGCTAAATTGAAATATTAGGATTAGAATTAGGAAAAAATGGTAAAGAAAAATATCTGAAATTTTACCTACTATTTTCTGCCATTTGTGTGTTATTGCGATATGGTTAGGCCATGTTACAAACAGGTTTTGACTTGTGCAGTCATAACTCAGCCCACATAAACGCAATGCACACACTCATACAGATTTAATAATTTGTATATGTTCTAGCTTAGTTTGCCCTTAATAGTGCAGAACCTCTGTGTAGCCCCTTTATAATGAAAGCATAGCTATCTCATAAAAATGGATATTTTTTCAGGGCTTGATTGCAGGTCTAGCTTTAATTATTGAAATCTACAGCTGTTCCCCATATATGAAAATTTTGTGACTGTCATTTTATTAGAAAATTTTAATTGAAACAGTTCTAAAATGTACCTTTACTCTGTGGAGAAATCTGAAATCTTTTATTTTTGTTTTGTAACTGAGCAACTGCTTTGGTTTTTTTGGATCAAAATTTATAAACACTGTTGGAAGATTGGGGGGAAAAAAAAAACGGCAGTGGAGAAGCTTACTTTCCTGCTACTGCTGGCAGGCAGTGCTGCCTACACAAGTGAGGGTTAAATGCTTAGTTTTGGCAAAAAAGTTGGGGTGGCAGGGTCGGAGCTGAAAAAGGAGACTGTCCTGGCCAAAATGGGACGTATGGTCACCCTTAGTATAAGGCCAGGTCTACACTTACCTGAGAATTTGGCGGCAATCATTACGCAAGTTGCGCAGAGTAGCTTGCGTAACTCCCATCAACTTCTTAACTTCCGATGTGCTTGGCATCTTCACTGTGATGCGCCGACGGGAAATGAGTCAGCGCTGCGCCACTTGAGGGGGTGGTATTAGTGTGCCAACTTCCGGATCGATTGAGCGCATCTTCACTGACTGCTAAATCCATCCAGAAAGATCAATCTGATGGCGGTGAATTCGTGTGTACATAGCCTTAGTGTTGCTAACCAAAGTGGCATGCTAGAGCCTATTGCTAAGAAGTGCATCTGCCAAAAGGGTAGCTGTGACTCTTAACCAAAAACTGTGCCACAATTCTGTAAATGTAAACCATTCTCCAAAAGAATAAACTACCAGAAAGTTAAAACTGGTCCCCCTATGTTTTAAATGTTTCCTAGCAATGCATTGCAAGGGCTTGAGACTGTGATGCCATTATGCACTGGGGGACAGGTGCACTGTAGGACCGAATGTGCAGGAATGTGTCAGTCCGTCCTACCACACAAAAGAATTACAGCTCTGCTTCCACATGCTTCTCTGTAAGGACAGCGTGTGTGTCTAGAGAAATTAGATGCCTTCTGTGAGCCGTTTGGAGTGAAATTGGTGGCCCTTTAAATGAACAATGGATATGTAGGGGTGGCTTGCAACGCCCCACATTTAGGAGCACCTTGATTTACAGGCATTCCCACCCTCCTGCTGAAAAGCCTTTCTACCACATCACGCCACCAATTCCCCACCACCACTCACACCCCACTGTATCCACATGCATATGTATATAATATCTCCTATGCACAGTGATGATATCCAACCGGTTCGCAAGGTTCGCACGAACCGGTTCTTAAAATAGAAAAAATTCAGCGAACCGGTTCTTAGCGCTCCCCACCGCCGAAATTGACGAGGGAGGGTCAATTTCACTGGGGGAGTGATTCTCCCTGCCCCCGAAATTGACCAGGGAGGGTCAATTTCACTGTGGGGAGTGATTCTCCCTGCCGCCGAAATTGACCAGGGAGGGTCAATTTCATGGTGGAGGGCACTGTGAAGTTTGGGTGCTGGGTTGTTGGGGTGTTGTGTGCATGATGTTTAAGAACCTATTCAGAATAGGTTCTTAAATATCACCTGCCTTTATAGAACTGGTTATTGGAAATTTGGGATATCATCACTGCCTATGCATAAAACAGTCATTTGCAAAACTCTTTGGTACACTTTCAGAGGAAGGCATTATACACAGTTAAAGCTATTATTACTGCAGCAAGCTGTAGCTGCTTTGTGATGAAATTAACTCTCTTGCAAACCGTTGTAATTTATTCACACGCTGCCCTATCACTAACCCTAGCATGCTTACAAATATTGTAGCAAAGGAACATCTCTTCTGAACTGTTGAAAGAACCACTTAAAATAAAGTGTTATGGATGGGGCACATTTCCTGTGCTGGAGAGGGGATCAATAAGCAGCTGACCTGGTAGCTGTATACATTTCCTGTTCTCCAAGCCAATATCTGCAGAACTAGCATATGGTAACGCAGTGCAGGATTCTACATGAACACTTCATAAAATAATATCCGTACACAGGTGCTCCGACTTTCAGCAGCCGTATCATCACTTCCTTTTGGACTGGTCTACTGCCCATTGCGCAGCATCCCTCAATTCCTTCCCCCTCCTCTTCTACTCACTTTGCATTGAAGATTCCTAGTCATTTTGGGAGCTTTTCAGTTTGTAACATGAGCCAGGATTGATCTGAGGAGGGAGTCGTGAACAGACTCTGGCTGACTTGGGCCAAGAGGAAAATAGGTCCCAAATCACTTCACCCACTGAAGAGCAGAGGTACATTGTACTTACACTGAAATGTGAGGTATATGATCTAAGAATAGAGAACAGCCCAAATGGCTGTCTTAGGTTGTTTCAGCTGGAGCCAGGGGTTGGCAGTGGGGGTTACAATTACCTCATGTGGAATTTTTCAGCTGAATGCTTCCCTAGACAAACATTTGGGGGGGTAAAATGATGAACAAGCATTCACTTTAATGCCAGTTATTAAAAGTTACCCTTTCGTCTAGACAGATTTCATTTGTTTAGTTTGATTCCCGTACATGGTGTACAAGCTGCAGTGTGTGTGTGTGGGTGGGAGGGGTGGTAAGCAGCACAGGTAGTGTTGTCTACAGTTACGGTTACCTGACACTTTCCGTTATCGCTTTGCCAAACTTTAACCATTTGGGTTGAAATTTTCCATGCTGGTTGTCTGTCTCAGGTTAAGCCATTTCATAGGCTGCGGTTAGGGAAAGATATGTTGTTTTGCCCATGTTATAAAAATTGTGACAACCATATGTCTGAAAAGGTGTAGTAACTCTATGCTGTGGATCGGTGACTTAAAATTTGGCAAGGGGTTGCCCTTCTATCAGGGATGGGGTTTTGTTGTCCTTGTGAAAATCCACCAAAATTTGGCCAAAATCTCAGTTTGCACACACACAAAAGACACTTGTGAGAGTTTGCAAACCAATTCTCTGTGGAAGAATGAGCTGCCCTCCTCCCCATGTGCCATCTTGTGGGTGGGGTGCCTCTGCTTCGCCCTTTATTCTCCCTGTTCCAAGCCCTTTTACAGAGACTCCACACACTTGTTTGCCCAGTCGCCACCTTTATATGGCTCTGGGTTTATTTAGGCAATAACTCAAAAGTAATGCTCAAAATCTCTCAAATAATCTGTCTGCAGAGCCTGGGTGAGTGAAAGGGCTCCTTCATCTAGTCCTTTTTCTTTTTTATGGATTCTTAGGGGGTGACCCACCTGGGAGTTCGGCTTGTAGCTGCCCTGTTCAGATCTGACTCCTGTGTAGACTTCCTGGAGTCAGTTTCTTCAAACAACTGTTTCAGCTCTCTCAGACAGAACCGACTGCTTCTGGATCCCTCCCTGTTAAAGGCATCTCTGGTTTGCTCATTTAGCAAGCCTGCTCCAGGGTTGAAGTCTCAGATTCTCCAAACATTTCATCTCTACTGAGCACGTTCCATCCCCTCCCAGTGTCTCTGTGCTGACCACATGGCTCTTGCACGAGACCCATTGAAGGCCTGAGCACGTCCCAATCTTGGGCTGCAGGGGCTGAGCAGAATTTTTCTTGCAGCTGCTCTTCCTGTTTGCTGTGGGCTGCTGTAGAGCCAGGTATGAAAACGGAGGGCAGGGATGCTGTTTCTCCCAATGTTCCCCCTGCTGATGCCCAGGTGGCACAGAGGAGGAGGAGGAAATGGACTGACTGGAATGCAGAGGGGCCAGGAGCATGTGGGGGAGAGGGAAGAGATGCACGGCTGCAGGGGATAGACTTGGGCAGAGGGGTTAGGAACAGGTGCTGGGGGCTGGGGAGGAAGGACCAAGAGCAGCAGGAGGTGGGTAAACCACAGGAACCAAGGATAGGGGCGGATAAGAGCAGGAAGGAACGTGGGCATGAGTTGAGGGAAGGGCCAGGGCTCAGGATAGGAGAAGGAGTGGGACCAGTGCAGGAGTTGGGGAGGGGGGAGTAAGAGTAGATGGGAACAGGGAGAGGCTAGAGGGAATGGGGTAGAAGGGTCTTGAGAACCTGGAATTGAACCCATTATTCCTGAGTCACCGCATTCCTTTGCTGTCTGACAAATAGCTGTGAAACCCATGGGCAAAGTGTGTGTCTCCATGCCCCTGTAGCGATATGTCCGCATGGAAGATAACAGCCTTTTACTGCTGCCAGTTACTGGATCCCAACCCTACTGATGACCCATGTGGAGGATCTATATGGCTGCATGTGGCATTCAAGTTTTGGATTTTTTTTCAAGCTAGGAAATTGCACACAATAAAAAACCTACACTAAAGAATATTATTAAGGTTTCAAAAGCAATCACTCTGATGAGGAAATGCCAGAATCGAGATTGCGTATATAATCTTAATTTGGCCCCCTTGTGCATTGAGATACAGGGCATGTCTACAGGGCACGGCACTGTGCGTTACGGGGGGTGTGATTTCTAAAGCACACTAATGTGTTGTGCACTAATTGGGCCAAGCAGACTCTGCTGTGGGCACTAAAAGTTCCCTACGGGACTTTAATGAATGTCAAAGCATCCTAAGGAACTTTTGCTGCACACTATGTTGCACTTTTAACTAATGATGCTATTTCTCATAGACTCATAGACTCATAGACTCATAGGTCAGAAGGGACCAATATGATCATCTAGTCTGACCTCCCGCACAAGGCAGGCCACAAAACCCTACCCATACACATTTATAACAACCCCGAACCCATGACTGAGTTATTGAAATCCTCAAAAATGAGATTTGAAGACCTCAAGCTGCAGGGAATCCACCAGCAAGCGACCCATGCCCCACGCTGCAGAGGAAGGCGAAAAACCTCCGTGGCCCCTGCCAATCCGCCCCGGAGGAAAATTCCTTCCCGACCCCAAATATGGCGATCAGCTAAATCCTGAGCACGTGGGCAAGACTCACCAGCCAGCACCCAGAAAAGATTTCTCTGCAGTAACTCAGTTCCCATCCCATCCAGCATTCCCACAGACCATTGAGCAGACTTATCTGCCGATAATCCAAAATCAATTGCTCAAATTAAACTATCCCATCATAACATCCCCTCCATATACTTATCAAGCTTAGTCTTAAAGCCAGATAAGTCATTTGCCCCCACTACTTCCTATTTCTATTAATTATGTCCTTTCAAACTGTCACCAGTCTTTCTAGTGCAGGGGAAAAAAGGGTTGGGTCTGGTGGTTAAAGCACAAGATTGTGAGTCAGCAGACCCGAGCACTCTTCCAGGCTCTGGAACAAGTTTTGAGTAGGCATGTCACTTCATCTGTCTGTACTTGTATAATTTTTCCTGTTGTAACCATCTATGGTAGAATATGCACAGGCGCCCTTGGAGAGCAGACTAGTGTGGAAGTGATATGGGAGATAAAATTCATGATCTTCTTCCAAAAATCAAAACTTAGCTTCTAACATTTGAGCTAAAGGAGAATCTTCGTTAATGCTCACCAGTGTTAGGGTTTATAGGCCCATATAAGATCATCACTCATATTTGTCTATCTGTTCCCTTCACCACAGTATCTGAGCTCCTCTTGAGAACTTAAAAAAATAACTATAAAAATCTCTCTTTCGTCATTCCCAGCTGCAGGAGAAATTGGCTCCGTGTAGAATGTGCATGAGCGCAACTTGCTGCCAGAAAGCTAGTCTAAGAGATGAGTTTTGCATTTAGTTCTGTATGTGGTGAGGCCCACGGCCATCCGTATCTCTTGTGGGAGTGAGTTCTGTAGTATGTGTCCTGCTCCTGTTAAAGTTCTGTCTTCTCCCTGCTTTGCCTACTGGTCAACAGTTTCATTGTGGTGGTAACGCTAATGGGATGTCATGGCTGCAAAGGGAGAGTCGTTCTCCTGGCAGCTATAGACATCCCATGGTGGATTTTGAATATCTGAACAGAGACTTTGAACTAGACTCTAGTTAGTCAGGAGCCAGTTAAGAGAGTAAAGCGCTGAGGTACTTGTTCACAGTTTCCTATGTTGCTAAGCAGACAAGTTGCCGTGTTTTGTACCAGATGTAGTGTTCTTGAGGGGAGAGAATTCATTGCTGGATCAAATAAGTTGCAATAACCACCCCACGAGCAGAGGATAATCACAGCTATTTGAGGAGGTTTGCTTTTTTCCAGTGGAGGACAGTGGTTTACATACACCTCCAACAAATACATGACATAATTCCTTTTACTCCTTTCACTGCCAAAGTTGAGTCAATGCAAAGCTTATCTTTAGGCACCTAGGATTGACAGGAGTTCCATTGTCCATAGCTAGACAGAGACACTAACGTCATAAAATAAATTGAATATATATGGCATGGGGATCTGAATTTGTGATCTGTTTCAGAAACTCAGGCTTCTTCCACTTGAAATGAACTAAAAAATCTCTGTTTACTCTGTTTAAGCCACAAAACAAGACAATCACACACACCCAAGTCTTAACTACATCCAGTAGAGAACAGTGATACTTGCCAGCCAATCACAATATACGATGTTTACATTGAGAATACTACCTGAATTCCTGATCTCTGTTTTATTGAAGCAAATGCATATTAATTCAAACTATTTGAACTATGTGACCAAATTTGATATGAATTCAGCTCCACTAAAATCATTTAAAGGATCTGTTTGCTAAACCTCTTATATGGTAAAATATGTAGCATCTCAAAGCTGCTGAGGGAACAGTGAATGATAATAATGAAATGATTTAAGAATTGTGTTGAATTGAGGGCTTAGCTATGCTCCCAAATGGTTTTCCACTGAGACATTACCACTAAATTCTGGCTTTATTTTTTTTTTGGGGGGGGGGGCAGTCTTCTGCACAGAAAGTTAAATTTAAATACAAATATTTTCTCTTCTTAAAAGGTGTTTTGTATTTAAATCTTTACTTTAAATTAAAAATTCCCTAGTCACTCTTTGAAAGTTATCTGAAACTGTGAGTGCCTAGATAAAATGCAACTTCTCTGACTTTCTTTAAATTGCTCTTCTTTCAGTTGTTGCTTTATCGTTCAGCACAGATTCTGGGAGAAAAATGCTGTTAAAATGCTATAAACACTCTGGAGTGTTCATGCTTTCAAGATCTGAAATGACCTATAGTCAGATACCATCTAAATAGACAGGAAATTGAATGAAAGATTTAAAAAAAACCCTTGTATTAAATTTTATGAGAACATAATCGGTTCATCCCCAACATGGTTACTAAGAAGGAAGTACTGTACTTGTGGATTTTAACCATCAGTGTATTTCTCATCAGCAGCACTGTTTTCTTTTATTTGTGGCCATTGTCATTTACCAAACGAAATCTGATTGTTTGAACAACCTGCTCTATAAATACGCAGCCTTAAGCTAAACTACAATGGCTAAATTTTAATCATCATTGGGTGACTACATGGGAAATAGCATTATTATTACTTTTGTGGTTTTCATGTTGTTCCTTAGACTGTGTAGGTAAAGCCTTCCTTCCTATTCCTCTTTATTGTATCAGTCTGTGAGAGCAATGTATGTATTCTAAAGCGGGCAACAGTTCTGAAGTTCGTTCCTCCAGGTTCCAGTTCTGACTGATCTATCATGTTTTCTTTTACTTCTTCCTCATTTATCGTCTCAGACAGCTTGTATTGATTGGACTAACTTACTTAACTGGTTTGGCAAGAGGGCCTGGGATTCTTTTTCTCATATAAGCATTCATAAAAAAATGTTGAACTGATTTTTTTTTTTCCTGGAAAGCCTTTTTGATCGTAAAACTGAACTCTTGTACCCCAACCGATGACAAATTAGAATGTGGCTAAGAATTTGTCATTATCATTTAGTTATTGTCTCGATTGGGTTTGCAAACTATAAGTGTTTGGAGGGGGGGCGGTTTCCTTGTCTTTTAATGACTTGCATTGCTGAAGAATTTTAAGTAAAATGATCAACGTATCAGTGATGCCGAAGTAATATTTTGTTTTCTAAATAAAATTTTATCACAGATCAGTGCTGGTACAAGATGCAAAACCCTCTGAATAATATTTAAAAAATGCAGACAATGTGTATGCTCTCTTTTGTTACGCACAGTAGAAATCAAACAAGGCTCCAGTATATCTTGAACTTCACTCTAGATGTAGTCCCTTTTATTTTTCTAAGCTCTGGAATAGCCCAGGTTTTTGAGCTCTCCCTTTTTCAAGAGGTTGCATCAAGAAGTGATGGGCAAAAGCTCTGTGGAGGGAAAGTGTTTGAGGAACGAGTGCTATACTGAGAGAAAAATTTAAAATCCAAAGGAGGCCCCAAGATTCCAAAAGCCCTACCTGTTGAGAGCGCTCTCCTTATGCCTATATAAAGTAGTTTTTGCTGTGATAGAAACTAACAAAACAAATAATCCTCCTTTACCATTTGGAAAAATTAATTTCCACTCCCTACATCTAAGCAGACAGTGAGCAAAAACAAGGAAAGCTCCATGAGAGGTGTCCTTTATTGTCAGAAACATTTTCAGACCATTGGCTTGGCAAATTGATAAAAGTATAAATAAATGAAATTTACTCATATGTGGCCTAGTCAAAGAGAGCTGGTTTCAGAGGACTGTTTTCTTGATCTTGGTCAAAACATCTTGACAGCAATATTTTGCTTTTCAATTAGATCAACTCTACAGGTTTTACCTCTATCAGAAGATGATATTTGCCTTCCAAATTATTCAAGTGGAATGTTCAGTTAAGGCCAACTCCAAAATGAAGATATAATGATGAAGTGTGAGTACAAATATTGATGGTTTCTTTATTTCTTTTCCAGGCAGAATATGAAATTGCTCCAGATGAAAAACTGGGGGAGAAAGGAAAGGAAATCATGATGAAATACCTCACCCCAGAGGTAAGAGGCTGCCAGAATGATATCACTGAAAGAATGCAGGGCACTCCTCTGCTAAACAGAGTGATTCAAGATCTTAAACCAGTGTTATGCAGTTTAGTGGAAATATCTGCCAGGGAACAAAACTTAAAAACAGCTAGGTATAAATTAGTTCAAATTTCAATCCAAAAGTTGACTTTGAAAAATAATGAACTTTTTAGGGGCCTTATGCATTAATTGATTTAGGGCCCTTATGCATCAATTGAAGAGGGTTTCTCTTCCCTTTATGTAGAAGTTTCACATATACAGTATAATACAATCCTCACACTGTGGCCACCATTAAGAAGCCAACATTTGCCAACAGATTCCACAGCTACTTCCTATCCTAATCAAAGGGAAAAGACACAATTATGTGCTGAGCATTGGCGAGTGATGGCTTTTTAGTGGCAATTGCTGTATAGCAACTGGTGAATTAGACTCCTTAATGTTGTATCTATATCCCTAGCATATGCTCTGTGGAGCTATGTGGAATATATATGGCTTTATGGCATAAGGTATGGGATGCTGTTCTTCAGCTGCTTTCTTAAGGATGGATTCATACTCAGAAATCGTATTTTTTTTCTTTCCTCTCTATCAAGTAAGTCCTTGTTGTTAAATCTTCAGTCAGTATTCATGAAGGAGAAAAGCTTATGTGAACATTGTGTCCACTGGGTGGCATTACGAACTGGACCACAAGACTGCTGCAGGAATTTTGGGCCGGCTGCAGCTGGGACTAGTTCTTTTTTGTTTTTTTGTTCATTTGCTGACCACATTTAACCTTCTGCAGAAGTTTGTGCCAGTAAGTAACAAACGCTGAGCTTCAAACACATAAATTAGCGTAGGCTTTAAGCTGCTGAAAGCTTAAAGAGCAACTGAGTCCCACGGACACCGCTTAGATGATTTTTACAAGAGGAATGCATTTAACCCCAAAGATAACATATTACATTTTATAGTAAATGCCTTTTAAAATATTTAAATGATGCAGTATGTTTTGGAGGTGGAGGGGCAGGGCAGACCGCCTTTTTTTTCCCAGTCAATTTTCCTACAGTAAAGTTTATTGTGTACTTTAAGTTCTGTCAGGGAGCTGTCTGGTACCTAGTTTCATTGACTGAACCTGATATCTCAAGTATATAAGGAAGAAATGCTGCTGGTATGAATTGCTGCTACCCATTCATTATAGACCTTAAGTTTAACACTGCATTTTATTTTTCCAATGTGGTAGTTTAGCTTAAAGTTTCTGTTACAGAGTAATGAGGGGCGAAGATTGACTATTTAAAATCCATCATTCTCATCTTGCCCCAGAAACATGTTTTGTTTTTCTTTGGAGTGGAGAAATGAGCTTTGGTGATGTTTGTGACATTTCAAGTATATAAAAAGGTGTTACAAGGAGAAGGGAGAAAAATTGTTCTCCTTAACCTCTAAGGATAGAACAAGAAGCAATGGGCTTAAATTACAACAAGGGTAGTTGAGGTTGGACATTAGGAAAAACTTCCTGACTGTCAGCGTAGTTAAATGCTGCACTAAATTTCCTAAGGAGATTGTGGAATCTTCATCACTGGAGATCTTTAAGAGCAGGTTAGACAAACACCTGTCAGTGATGGTGTAGATACTAAGTGGAGGGAACTGGATTAGATGACCTCTCAAGGTTCCTTCAAGCCATATGATTCTATGATTTTAGCACTAATCAGACCGAGAGAAGGTCAGTCCTCATTGGTTTGAGTTAAGCACAGCTAGGAGCTGTGCAGTTTCTCAACACATCTCTGACAATCCACCTCAGTGCTGAGCAACAGCACCCCTGCAATCCCAGGGTATGTCTACGTTGCAGTCGGTCGTAATTGCAGAACTTGTACGCATACCTAAGCGAGCTTCGATCTAGCTAGCTTGAATTACAATCTCAGTGACGCTGCTTGAGTACATCTCCGGGGTCCTTGGCAGACTTGTGCAGCCCATGTTGCTGCATCTTTTGCTATGGCTTCACTGCTATTGTTATTTGAGTTAGTGTTGCAGTCACAAGAATTTAATCTTGTTGAATTCAGACCAATTCTCCAGTTTGTCAAGGAATTGTAATCCTGTCCTCCAAAATAGTTGCAACTCCTCCCAGTGTTGTAATTTGCATATTTTAAAGCATGCTCTCCACTCCATTATCCAAGTCATTGATGAAAATATTGACTAGGGACTGAGGGACCCCACTAGATATGCCCTCCCAGTTTGACAATGAATCATTGTTAACTACTCTTTGAGTACAGTCTTTCAACCATAGTGCACCCATTTTTTAGTAGTTTCGACTGGACGACATTTCCCTAATTTGTTTATGTAGAATGTTGTGGGGAGACTATGTCAAAAGCTTTATTAAATTCAAGTTTTGTGAAGTTTATTGGGCCTCAGGAGTTGGATATTCCATCCTGTGCCCTGCCATATTTACCCACCTAACTGTATTGTGAGGCTTCAGTCCTTTAAGATCCTTGGGTAGAAGGGGTCATAGAAATGCAAACATAGTATTTCCCTTGTAACCTAACTCCGGGTCTCCAGAGGTGAGAGATTAGTCACTGCACTATCCTCAGCCCTTCACCTTGTTATTACTGGAAAAATTGACTGTGGCAGTTTTGTTTCTTTCTGGAGATGACACCAGTGCAACTCAATATGTAGCAGAAATTATTTCCCAGAGGGTAGGCTAATTATGCCACCTCTGCAGGTTGGCTACTAGATTTACTAAACCAAATCCTCTCCTGCCTCAAGGAGCTTAAGGGCTTGTCTACCCTCCCCCATAAACTGTATTACATTATTGCAAACTAGGAACTTTTTAGTTCCATCCTGCAAGGTCTACTTGGGAGAGTTACAGTGGAGAGCGTTCACTGCTCTTCACACCCTCATAGTCCGAACTGCGAGGCAATGTAGACCTAGAGGTACCCTAAATATGTAGAGCAGATGGGGGACCAGCCAAGCCAGCAAAGAAAAGTAATCTCAGATACAAACATTTTCTGCTTTCTGATGAATGTTCCTCTTAAGCAGGTTTATGTCTGTGCTTCTAAGAACCTCACTATCTTTGTATAAGAATAGTTTGACATAAAGCTTGATTGATAGAAGAAAATTGTAGATGTTCTTGATTTATTTCTTTGAAGGATGGTTCAGATTTAAAATCAGAGTACATTTGTTATTGTTGCTGTTTGCAAGGCAGGATCAGAAGCAAAATCAAACTAAAATGCAGACTCCATATTTGGGCTATTCATTATTGTTTTTGTATTTTATTTAGATATTTAAGTTGTCTGCAGTTTTGCTGTAGCCGTGTCATGCCCATTAGGATGCAATATATGTAACAGTTCATCATTATATCCTGGGATGCTCACAGCCAGTTTGCAGGCGTGCAGGTCACATCTTAAGTGTCTGTGTGCTAGACAGCCTTGCTTCAGCAGCTCTGACCCCAGCAGACTGTCTACACTCTGACTTTCCCCAGCTTTGTTTACAACCAGCAGTGTGACCCAAACACTCCCCCAGTTCTGAATTTCTCTACAAACATGTGCCCTGAAGTGTCCAGCCCTTACCTGGGCCACTCAGAGTTATAACAAGGTTTGTTGCTCCTTTAAGAAGACAAAAGCACATTGCAGCCTATTAACTTAACTGGGGTAAATATACCCTTCTCTGAGTTGGTTTATAGTAAAACTAAAACTAATATATTAACAATAGGATTTTAAGTGAGTTCAAGTGTAAGGAATGAAGATAGAAAGAGTTACAAGTATAACAAAATAGAATATATCATCACTCTAAAATACGCTCAGTTACACATCTCATAGAAACAAGAAGAAGAAAACATTCCCCAAAATGTTTGTATGTCCTCAAAGCAGTAGGGGAAGTGAATTCCCGCGTAAAAGTCCCTCTGTTGAGAATATTCAGCACTAGCCCTCGGACAATTAAACCTAGGTTGTGCTAGCTCAGCACCTCACATCCGGTGGTGTGGAGAGAGGCAATGGCTCAAATAACTATGACTCAAAGTCCACATCTGGAATTGCATTCGGAAGCAAGTAGGTAAGCAGCGCAGGTCATGGAGAAGAGTTCGAACATGTTTGCTATGGCTAATATGATAAAGAAGCTGAGTAGCCTCATTCTGCACTTGCTGTAGCCACCAAATCGTCTCCATGTACAGGCCTGCTTAGAGCATGCTGTAATAATACAATCTACAAGCCACAAAAGCATGTTTCACCATGGCACGATGCAGAGCTGCCGAACTAGATGCAGATAAAATAGGTTCCTTTGGCCACAGAAGACAGCTGTAATTCCAGGTGTAATTCCAGGTAGAGATCCTCCATCCTTCCACCTTACCCTGATGCATTAACATCTCCTCTCTCTTGTTCGAACTAAGCGGAAGCTAGCACACTCACATCCGAGTCCCAGTCTCAGACAGGCACTGGGAAAACAGAGGCACTGCACTCTCTGGCTGTGATGGAAATAAGACATGCTAATGCAGGGAACTGTATCTACAGACTAACGCTGCCTCAATGCCAGAAGATCCACTACCTTCATTAGTGGTGTCACACGAATGTTGAGCAGGAGAGGAGATAAAATAGATCCTTTTGAGATCTCCATATGAGATCTCCGTGGCAGAGGAGCAATTACCTTAAACCTCACCCAGTTTACATGGAAGAGGAAAAAATTGAATCACTCCAGGATTGCACCCCTTTCCCCAGATAGGCACCACTGGTGAATCAACAAGATTTCATGGGCTACTGTATCAAAGGCTGCTGACAGAGCCAGCCAATTCAGCATGGACAAGGCCTTTGTCCATCACTAAGAAGAGACTTGTATAATACAACACCAGTGACATACCCTGGTAGAATATCCATCTGAAAGGAATTAGGAAATCTGAAGACTTCAGATGACTTCAAAGTTGCCTCACCACAACCCTCTCCATAATCTTCACCAAAATGAAAGGCTAAAGGCTGGGCAATTATTGTCTGCAAAGTTAGCTTTTGGACTTGTTTGAAGGAGGATGGCACTTTACTTTCCTTAGGAAAACTTTAGCAATCTCTACAAGCAATGTATTCAGCATTAGGGCTGACCAGAAAACAAGAATTCTGATTCGTGAAAAACGTTGAGGTTTCATCAGAACAAAATAAAGACCTCTCTTTCTCTCTCTCTCTTTCAGGTTTTGATTAGAAATTCAATCCCGGACATGAGAAACCTTTCTAATGAAAGTTTTGTCAAAACCAGTACATTTCCACTGAAAGTTTTGGTTTTGTCTAATTGGCATTTTTCGACAAAAGATATTTTGTCTAAAAATTCCTAATCAGCTTTACTCAACACCTTCCTGTTTGATTTAACTAGACATTGGAGAGAGGGGTCCAACTCCCAGGGCACAGGCTGATGCATCCTGGGAGTCTGAAAGGGAAAGCAAATTTCTGAGGCTGTGATATCGGTAGCTAAATATGTTCATGTGAATTTTCACAAACATTCTTTTCCTGATTTCACTGGCAGGCTGTGTTTTGGTTTTTCATAAGCTCATATTAGGTTTTAGTTTTATAAAACTAAATCCAGATATAATGGAAATATTTGAGATTTAAGTTCCATTTTATCAATGGATAGAAAGTCCCCAGGGGTAGTCATAGATCAGTTATAACAAAACCCAACACAGCTTTACTTCATTGCCTAGCTTCCTTTTATACCCGACTTCCTCCCAACCTCTTTTCCCCTCCTTCTCCTCCACCTATTGTAATAGCAGACAAAGAGGTATATTTACATTAGTACTGCTTTTAAATTAGAGCTTTGCATTTCATCTCTCTGCATCATTTTTGCCTTGCTGTCTATATGAGAGCCACGGTACCCAAGTCTACTAAATCATTAGCTCATTATTTTCTCTCTCACTGCAAAGTTTGTCTGAGAGAGGCTATATAAAAGCAAATTGATTTGAAATGGCTCTTAAGACATTCTCCATATGCCATTACAATTTATATTTGGACTCAGCTGGGTACTAAAAATGTTACTGAATGGGATGGCTAATGCGCATTGTTATTCCCATTAATATACTTTACAGAATCTGCAGAACGGTAACTGAAGTTGTTTTCTTATCTGAATTCCTATTCATTTACCTTTCCTTCAGGAAATGCACTGAATAAAGGCCACGTTTGCCATTTTTTCCCTTTTCTTCAGGAGGTGAATAGGACAAGGGTATAGTTCCACATATTCCAGTGAGGGGAGAGCAATGGGTATTTTGTTTTAAAAAATGTGTCCTTTGTTTTTAGAAACAATTATAGGATAAGGAAGGGCGGGCTCAGTCTTGTGAAGGGGAAATTGCTGATCAGCAGTGTCTGGCCTTGCATTTGCATACCAGCTAAGGAGTGCTCTGCATTCACATTAGGCTCTTTCAGTGATGTCAACTTCTTTTTAATATGGATGGGAGGAAATTACAGTTGTATGTTAATGTCTTCTGCTGGACAAACTTCCCCACTTGAGTCTAGTGTTCCCAGAGCCTGTTTCTGTTGTGCATTGTCGTAGAATAAGCTTCTTGTTGCACAGCATCATTTTAATCCTGCTATTGAGGATTTTATTTTCCACTCTCAAATACATCCATTATCCTCTCCTTGAGATTTCTTTTTCTTTCTTGTTTTCCCCATTGGTGAAATAAATGCAAAATCAAGGCACTCAACTCGCTAGATTAATCATCTTCTCTGATCACTGCTGCCTTCCGTCTCCCATGAAGAAAGCTCACTGTATCACTTTTAAATAATTTTGGCTGTATCCCATTTATGGAAGGGCAGGTCACATCCTACTGAGAACTGCACTATAGTTCTAAGACCTCTTGCTCTCTGTCTGTTTAGTTATGCTAAATGCCTTGTAGGAAAGATGCTATAATTATTTTTTGGAGCAGCCATGAACAGAAGTTGAACGTTACTGGAAACGATGCTCAGAAAGAAGAAATTCAAGTTCCTGTAAAATCTAGAAAGCTTAGTGTGAGACAGAGGCTTAGTGTTCTGAGCAATGAACTTCCAGGAATTCCTTTCTAGAACACCGCATTCTCAAGCAAATCCAGCCACTTGGCCATATATCCAGATGGTCTTTCTTTTTCCAGTTATATGCCTCAACAGGAGAGCAACACCATATAATACAGTGTGTGCTCTTCCACTGGACTCCGTGTGGGTTTCCTGCAGTGTTTGCACAGAACATACATGATGCATGTTGTAGTGGAGGTGGGAGCCTGTACAGAGGGGAGTGGGTATCTGCAGAGCTGGTCATAGAACTATTCTGAGACTGCACAAGAGTCCCCTAGCCAGATTACTGGCAAAACAGTGAGCACTTGATTTCTGACACACAAGAGGCATGCGGTGCAGTGCCCCATGTGTACAAAACATGCTCCCTGGTTCTGAGACTGGCCACGGTTATTTACCAGCACAGAATGTGATTCACAACAGCTTTTAGAACTATCAGAGGACCTTTAAGATGCCCAATACTTTAGGTGAAATCCTGACCCTAATCAAGTTAATGGGAGTTTGGTCATTGACTTCAGGGGGGCCAGGATTTCATCCTCTGACTTGATGAATTTGCCATTCCCCCTTGTATTGACTTTGCTACTATACAATGACAGTTTTATCCAGTGGTGAATCTGTAACTTGAGCCTCCACCATTATGAAGCATAATCAATATATAATCCTGTCGCCAGAGAAATCAATATGTAATTGTTGTTGTTTCAGAAACAGCATAATCAATGTCTCTGGTGATCAGAATGTCTCAATCCTGAGGAAGTTGGGAAGTAAACTTTGCAGTGTGCTTTCTATACAAGCACATCTCATCGAGTCACGTGGATGTTCCCATTTTGGAAAGGTTCTAAACAGCAGCCTGGTGACCTTGCTACTCAAATTAGTGCTTTATAATCAGGGTTTATTATTAATAAGCATTCTTCAAATTACAGGGGACAAGCTGTAATACAGTGTGATAGTGGACTCTAAAAATAAAAATTAAAAATCATACAACTTGTTTGATGAGGAATTCCCTTGCTGTGGTCTCAGAGTAAATGTCATTTTCCCACGGTTTGTTCAAGCCCTGTTCCCTAATACCTTACCCACTGTTTATAATATATATGCTACTTAACTAAACACTTACTGAGAATTTCTGGCTCTTGCAATGATCCCAATCTGCTAGATATCCTATTGAAAATTATATGGAGTCTGTTCTATTCCACTGTCCTAGAATAAATCTATGAGCAGTCCTCTGTGCTCCTTTGATTTAAATAGCGCTATACTTGTAGGACACTTTTTTGTGTGGCGGAAAGGTTGGGCCAGGTACAATAACTGCACTGCTCACATTTTAAATGGAAATGTCACTTGAGGATGGACCCCTTCTTGTTTTTGTGGTGGATTAAATTCTCAGGTTCGTATCTTTTTTGCCGAGTAGACACTTCTCAACAGTTTGTCATTTGTGGTCAGGAAAAGCAAAGAGATGTCTTGGTCCATGGCTAAAGGCTATTTATTGAGCTCAGGTTTGACAGAATTACTCTGGTTTGACCCTTTGAAAAACAGAAACTTGTGCCAGCTGAATCATGTTGGCAAAACGTGTGCAACTGGATGACACGTGAGTCATTCGATCTGGGCAGGCCTCACGGGCTGTTAAACTCACAGTGACTTGTGTCATGGAGACTGTGTTCTGGCCAATGTAGCTGAGAAGTTAGATGGTGTTGTTTTCTAGAGATGTCAGGATTAAATCTGCATTTGTTGGATGTTTAACCAACAATTTGTAAAGCTGAATTTTATCCCAAATATCCGGATACACAACATTTACCCTGAAATAATCTCTGCTGCAGTAATCTTTCCTTTATTAGCTAGGAGGGCAGAATGACTGTTCTGTTCCTAAACCATTATCCCATGGCAGTCGTAACAGGTCAATTTGCAGCTTAGGTAGAGGGTAATTCTAGTCTGCCTGCCTACGTTCTAGCAATGGGCCAAAACTGTAATCATTTGTCTGAGTTTCCCACGCCCAAACCCTGAACTATAGAACTTTGCATAAAATTGGATCCAACTCCAAAAAAATCTTATTTTTCAAACCCAAGTAACAAGGATTTACAAATCTAAAACCACACCGGGCTTTGCCAATCTATACAAAATCCCCCCTGCAGTTCCACTGGGAGAAGATAATCTTCAGCTCATTCCTAAAAATTGGACTACAGAGGTTATGCAGATGATTTTGTTCCTCTCGCAATTAGCTTGGTGAAGAAGAGATTCCTGTATTATAGACAAAGTGTATAACGTTAGTTAAAGCACCATGATGCCTGTGACTGAAGTAGTGAACAGCGAATGATTATTAATAATAATAATAATAATAATAATAGTGTACTGGCCAGCAGGGGAATCTAAGAGGTGAAGTGAGATGAGTGACTCTTTTATTACAGCTTGCTCACTTCTTATGGTGCTGGATGCGGAAGAGAAGCAAGTATCCCACCATGCTTGAATAACCCACATAACCTACACTGGTATGTATGGGTCACACGTAGGTCAAGGAAGCTTGTCCTAAACATCAGAGGTCCAAAGCAGTTCAAATCCCCATAGGGGCCACTCCTTATAACAACATTGCTGGTGGAGATCATCTATGGGGCTAGAACCTGGAATCTCTGGATCTAAAAGCAGGCAGGGAACTTTCTACTTCTTGAGTTAAAGGAGCATCTGTAATAGCTTGGAAGCAGTAGCAGATTGATAAAACCTCACACATGGTACAGCTGGTAGAAGGAGACAAAGACGCACGCAGAGCTAATGCAGATTACACTTAGCCTGTTTGTGCTGTTACCTGCTGTCTGTATCTCCCTTAAGAATGACTGTAAAAATGAGGTCAAACTTGATGCCTGCCTCTGAATTTCTTCGTCTAGAAGCTACATCAACCAAATAGCCTTTTATGAATGGGCTTGGCAGACTTATGATGTAAGCCATGAGAATTATGCTCTTATCTGGTAAAATTCAAGTGAGAAAATCATTTTGTTAATAACATGAGAGTGTTTTATTTAAACGAGATCCAAAAATTATAGTAGCATCTTATGGCACTGTTTTTGTCTCACAAGTAATAAATACATAAAATGTATTTAAAAGCATTAAAACCTGATTGGAGAAAAATCTTTTTTTTTTAAATATGAGCTTCCAGAAATTCCTTTGATGGCAGGTGGGTTTAAAACATAACCAGCTTATTCATGCCGTGGAAAGTTGGCTCTCAAAGTGCTCAAATTTAAATTAATTAAAAAAAAAAAAAAAAAAAAAGGAGGAAACTACACATGCAAAAAGCACTTGACCTGCATGCCAAGCCTCTGCTTGTAAATTAACTTAATATCATTTAATTAGGCGAAAGCCTGGACCCAATTCAAAATCCTAGCATCATAATTTAAATATCCTAACACAGCTGTTGTTTGTCCAACAGACCAAAACTGAGAAAGAGCAGAATATGCTGCTGTAAACAGCATGTCATCCTGAACAATAAACATCTTCCTTCTCGGTTTGCTTCTGATGGCAGTTGCTGCCTGTTATCTCACTGCTGGTTCAAATGGTACACGTGATCAGGGGACTCCCTTCTGAAAAGGGGTGGGTGTTAGTGTGATTTTTTTTTTAATTCTGCTTTTATGTGGGTGTTTCTAGTCTTTTAGTAAAAGTGGCATTCAGCTTCCTGGTTTATTTTAATTTTACTCATTTCCAAGTTGTTTTTAATACCCTCAAATAGCTAGCTGCCTGCTGTGTTTGTATTTCTCTCTCTCTCACACACACACACACTCTCTCTCTCTCTGTCTTTCTCTCTCAGGATTTTGACCTATTATTCAATGAAATTCATTATTAAAGAGGGCCGGAGCCTGCAAACTTTCTGCCCAATCCAACTCCCATTGCAGTTGGTAGCAAGGAAGCTTCTGACTTCAGCTGGATCCAGGCCTCTTATGCACACGAGTGAACCTTACTCAGTGCAAGTATTGTAACTCCAACGACTACAGTGGGGCTGCTTGCAAGGGAAGGTTACTCACCTGCATAAAAGTTGCGAGATCAGGCCCTGTGTTTGGGGTGAGCTAATTTGAGCAGAAGTCTGTTTGTTTTCCCACTAGAAAGCCACTAAATAATGCTGAGGTAAGCGAGCGTTTATAGATTTAGGGACCTTTTTTTTAATGGAACAAATGACATTTGGTTTACCAGAGCAAGCCAAGCTGTGACTATTGCAACCTAAGGTTGTTTGCTAATGTTTAGACTACTCACTAGAGATGGGAGAACGTCGAAAGGTAGAGAAGTTCCAATAAGTAGCTGGCGCCTGGGTGCATATCCAAACCTATTGAGCCTCTTAAACTGCATAGGAAAGCTTGTGGGAACAGACTTTCTTGTATTGTCTTATCGCTCCTGTTGCCAGGTCTGTATGGGAACAGAAATCTGAGCCACGCACAAAAGAAAAATGATTGTTGACAGTAGTTATCTAAATTTTTGTTTTTAACCCAGAAAAATATGTTCAGTTGAACTAGAGATAGACAGGTCAGGTCTGAACTTTCCACAAGTGTCAGACCCTTCAGATCTGGGGGTGGGTTGGCCTATTTTATGATACATAGGAGGGCTAGATGACAAACTGGGATTCTAAAATCCAGACTTTTCTAATGGTATTTGATTCTGGGACATATGCTTAGGTCAGGCAAAATGTAGCAGAAACAGGAAAATTTAGACTGGTTCTGATTTTCTTCCAACTATGTAAGGTATCCTGTGACTTTTTCTTACAGATGTTTGATTTTTGGCTAAAACCTTTAAGGTGTACCAAGAAAATGAGGTTTTTGAAAGAGCACTTTCGATTCTATTCGATTCTATTTTTAAACTTCTTATTTTATCATTATTAACACACACGAACTTTTCATACAAGTATTAACAAATCTCATTCATAACCTCAATTGTTACCTATAAAAGACCTAATTAATCTTTATCATATTTTATGATAAATGAATTTTATCATTATATGTGTATGTATTTCATTCAAATTCATAAAATGGTAACTATATATTGTCAGATCCACTTGATCTTGAACAAAAAGCTGTCATTTTTCCGCCCATTGAATGGCTTTCCCATACTTCATTTGTCTATGCTACTAATGTTGAGAAATCTATCTTTTTCCAAAAATGAGGTATCACGCATCTAGCTGCTAGTAGTAATTGGGCTATCAAAGGATCCTTCGCAGAATCAGTAAGCTCCTTTGGACTGTAACTTAGCAGAACCAAGATGGATTCTGTAAGTACTCTAACTTCAGTTAGCTTGAAAATTCTATTTATAATTTCTCTTCTATTCTGGTTCTTAAAATGCTTTTACTTGTGGTATCTGGTTGTGAGTACCATATTTCAACTACATATTCGCCATTTGCAAAGTTCTTGAACTTTTGTTCTGTTTAAAATGAAAACAATAACCCAGATAAAACCCAGACTTTCTTTTTCATTTCTAAAAATAAGTTCATACGGAACAATTCCAGTGTCCTGATTCATGAACAACCCTATATCAATAAACCAGTATATATACGGAAAGAAGATAAAACACCTTTTGGATGGCAATAACCATACTCAAATTTCCAACGTGTTATTAAAACAGTGTGGTAGGAAGGGTTAGATCTGAAAGTTGTTGAAAAGTCTGTTGCCAACAGCTTCCTATAAGGCCCAATCTTCTTCCATTGAAGTCCACAGCGAAACTCACATTGGGCTTCAGTGATAACAGGACTGGGTTCTTAATCTAAACTCTATCAAGGAAACACTTAACAGCTTTGGTTGAATGGGGTGTTTTCCTCTTTAAATGACAGTGGAGTTCAAAGTCTTTCAACTGGTTCACTGCACTTGCATTGCATGCAGAGCTGGTCAGAAAACAGAATTTTCATTCCATGGGAAATTTTGCTATTTCAAAACCAGCCCACTATCTCTGCTCCCCAGCTCCCAGTGTATTCATCTAAAGGGCTTTCTTCCACCCTCCTACACTATCACATACACTGGTGCTCCCCTCTGCAGCCATCAGAAACCATGCGTTCATCCAAGAGGCACTCGCACTCGGTCCAGCCACCAACCACCGATCTTTCCAGTCCCTTCTCTGGTTGCAGGACCTCTCATCACCATGTTCATTTGACGTACAGTGGGGACAATCTTAAGCACCACTAGGCATCATTAACCACATCCTTTAATGGCTGCACCTTCCACAAACATCTGGAAGTGGATTTGGGATGAATGCAGCAGCAGCAGAATTGGTATTGCATGCCAAGGTTTTGCTAGCATTGACGCAGTCTGTTGCTTTCTATGCTGCACAGTAGTGAGAGAGATGCAAATACAGGTCAAGTGCAGCTGCAGGACAGTTGAACAAAGTGATTTCTTTCCAGGTTCTCTTGCACATGACCATTCTGATCTCATCATGCTGTAGGACATCTGCTTTTCATCTTAAACTGGTCCTTTCAGAGCTTTCATACCTCTTCTAATTTTTAGTCCACAAAGAGAATTTGCAAATCGTTTACACATGGAATGTCAGCTGCCCACATCTGAAAATATACACATCATTAAGAAATAAGTGCTTGGGTCTGGAGACAGCTTAGGAAAAGTTATGGCTTAACCTTTTGTCCATGGACTGAACCATTTTAAATTAATTTTAGACTAGTTTGTTGTGGAATGTTTTCAGAAACTGAAACGTAACATATGCTGAACTTTGTTTTATACAAGCGACATTTGAAATAACACATAATGATTCAATAACACATCATTGCTGCATTTCTGAAACTTGCCAGCCATGTAGTCCTATTTATGATCAGAGATCTTGCATGCAATCAATACTATTCAAAAAGATATTCTTGTTCACGTCTAGATATGCTTTTATATGAACATTCATGGTTTAAGGTTCTCTAAGGAGTGTCATCCATGGTCCCAGAGCCAGCATGTGATGGAGCTTGTATTCCTGCGTTCTATTCCCTATGTTGCCACTAACATACAATGTGACAATGGCAAGCTATGTATGGTCCGATTCTTAGAAGTGTTGTGCACCCACAGCTTCCTCTTACTTCAGTTGATCATCTTTGATTTCACTAGGCTTGTGGATGCTCAGCACCTCTGAAAGATGTGTGTGTGGGGGGGGGAAGGAGGATCATTAACTTCTCTATCTTCAGTTTACCCATCTGTAAAATGGCTGTAATAATAACTAGCTCTCATATAGCACTTTTTTCAGTAGATCCCAAAGTGCTTTGCAAAGGAGTGCAGCGTCATTATTCCCATTTTATAGATAGGAAAAGTGAGGCATAGAGAGGTGACGTGACTTGCCCAATTTCACCCAGCTGTTAAGCAGCAGAGCCAGGAACAGAATGCAGGTCTCCTGAGACCCAGTTTGGTGTTCTACCGTCTAAGCCACATTACCTCTGCAGGATGTGGCCTAATTACTTAGTGCATCTTAAGTGCTTTGAGGTTCTTAGATGAGCAGCATTGTACAAATGCAAAGTATTAATTATTCCTATTTATGGACTAAGAAATTGTTGTTGCTGGTTAAAAAGTCAGGCTGACCCAGACGAACGAGAAACTTCTGTTATCCACAGAACAGGTTTAGGACCCAAGCCTCAGCTAATTAATTGCCTCGTTTAGCCCGCAGAAACTTCCAGACATGTCCTTCCAGCTCACTAAAACCTGACCAAGGTTTCCATGTCTTAAAGGAAAAGTCGTACCACATTTAACAGTTCCCCATCTTAAAGGGGCAGGAGCAAATTTAACACATCTGAACAAAGTAATATAATTACTAACAAAATGAATATGTCGATCTCAACCATTTACTGCTGAAGTGCATTACCCAATACAGCAGATGCAGTTGTTCACTTCTGGAGGGTTTGACCACCTGGCAGAATGACAAGATGCCATGTGTATTGCACAGATTCTCATGGAAAATATTTCCTCATCATAGAAATGTTACAGATATTATGACAAAACATATAGCGATGAAGGGGGAATTTGCTTCCTTTTTTGTTTAGTAGACAACAAATAATGAGTGAAGCATCCTGTAGCAAAACATATGGCACTGTCATAAAAGGCCAGTTTACCTTTTAAAGCACAATGATACAATGTGACGTTTAACATAACAGATAATGGGGACTTCGGAATCATCTTGGAAGCTTTCATTGGTGTCTGAATCCAACTCAGCTTCCCTTCAATACTTGCACAATGAGGTGTCTCTGTACCTATTGACCTTCATCATTACAAGTGCATATGTACACAAACAGACCAGCATATAATGGTTTTATTTTGGTTAAAAATGTGGCAAAAATGGTTACCCTTTGGACTTTTATGAATCAAAAGGTGTAGCTTGATGAGAGTTTCATTTTTATTGGATCAACTCAACAGCTTCATGCACTGCCACAGTCTTAGGACGTGATTCTGATCTGAATTACACCTGTTTGACACCACTGAAATTTCATTGATTTCAGTGGAGTTAATTCTGATTTACATTGATGCAAGTGAGATCAAAATCGGACTTTTAGCATTTGAGAAAATGTAATAGTCATTAGGGAAAATGCAGTACTATGCACAGGTTATGTCTGTTCAGGATTGTGGGGGTTTGGTGGGTTTTTTATTTGGTTTAATACAAGAAAAAAACGAGAACTTGGGAAGTTCAGAGGAGATCTTGAGTCACAAGATTCAAGATGTATGGTATTAATCTATACAGTCTAGGTTTACTTTTGATAAATTAATCTCCTGGCTGTTTTTGAACATTTAATTTATGCAAAAGTTGTGTATGTGACCATCTGATAAAAGCCAAATCTGCTTTTACTGCCCTTGCCCATGGCATCCTGGGAGAGTGGCACAAAATAAGTGCCACTGAGCACTTTTCATTGAAGCTACACAAACAACCCTCTTCTTTAGTCAGCAAGGTGCTAATCTTGTAAACTTTCAGTTGCTGGGACCCAAATGCTTGTTTCTTGGTTTCAAAAGTGTTGTTACCTATTTGTTGTTCCCTAAAGCAAAAGTCAGGTGTATGAGTTGGTAGGTTTTTTGGGAGTGAGAGGTGTTTTTTATTTATTTTTAAATCCAATCAATGTGAATGTGTGTTGAATTGCAAGAGCTAAGGAAAAATGACAGTGAGGACTGTTTAAGAATCCAGATGGACAACACATTAGGTCTATCATTATGGGGTATGAAATCACAAGAAAAATCTAAGGAATTATGTCAGTGTATATTATATATAGATGACGCTTTGGGACTATAAATTGTACAGAAGGATAGGCTACACTAATTGAGTTGGATTGGTCCCTTTGGCTGTAAGCCTCTGGTTTTGAATGGTTTCAATGGCTGCACAATTACACAACTTGTTTTCATAGACATACAATACCTCTGAAAATGAACTGCACATGAAAAAAATGCATTCTGTTATAGAAAATGAAATGGTCTAGTAAAACTGTTTGCACTACATACTGGGCACCAGTCCATCCATATGGTTCCTTTTAAAAAGTGCAGAATGTTAGTGTTCTTAGATGGCTTTACTTTCATTAATGTTGTGAGTCTGCTGTTGATTTGTTAAGAGGGGAGGAAAGAAAAGAGTGATTCAAAGGTCAGTTATGAGTGGTTTTGAAAAATTAAGCATTGACTTTGTCTCTCATGAACTTGGGATGAGAAAGGGCAATTAACTGTACTGGTAAACAGTTCTCACAATCTTTTTTTTTCCCTTCCTTTTCCCCTCATGTTATCCCAAATTCCATCTCCTCGTGTATTTAAATGGTTCTTAAAATTGTGCTTATGATATATGGGATCCTATTGTGCTAGGTGCTGTACAAACAGAGTATCAGACAGTACCTGCCCTGAAGTGCTAGCAATCCATAGACAAGACACTCAGGATGGAGGGAAGAGCTATGTCACACAAGCAGCGTGAACAATGCGATGGCAGCAAACATGGTTAGTTCCAGTGTGGGGGTAGGAGGGGTTAGTTCAGAAGAGATAAGATTAATGGAAAGAGAAGTGAAGGGGAGGGGAGGAGAGTCAGGGGCAGGTGTGGAGTGAAGCTGAGGTGAAGAAACTGAGGCAGGAGGAAAGGGAGGGTTGGAGCAAACAGCTAATCAGCTCAGGGCAGAGCATGGATAGTTAAAATTGCAGGAAGTTCTTTGAATGCACAAAAGACTCTGCTTTGGCTGCTTCTGGGACTGCTCCTAGTGTCTGGTTGCTCTCTGCAGTTTTTCCCCAAGGAGGATGGGTTAGGTGTCACGTGAGTCCTCGTTTCCCCTGAGTTTATGTGAGGGGTCTCCCCTGCGCACTGCTGTGTCCGTATGTGTGTACTGGGGGGGAAGCTGGCCCTCGCTGGGCCCCATTTTGTCATGCACTTTGGTCCCAGATAAAATGTGATGTATTTAGTGCCATAACATGAACTTGATCCCAGACAAAGGAGGAGAAATAGAGAGCATGGCTATATGAATGGGGATAGAAAGACAGCCAAAGTGTTCTAACTGAATATTTAAAGCTAGGCACCTTTATCTGTATTTTGGCACTTAAATAAACACCTTGTTTTCCAAAGTGTTGAGTACTATAGTTCCCATGAAGCCCGTAGGAGGTACAGATGCTCAACCCCTCTAAGAATCAGGCCATTTTGTTAGCTGTCTAATTATGGACAGGAATGTTTTAACATGTTAGATCTGTGGTTCCCAACCTGTGGCCCGGGAGCCAAAAGTGGCCTGAGGGGGCTTTCAAAGTAGCCTGCGGCTCGCCTTCCGCTAGCTGCAGAAGGGAGCCACTGCTTAAGGGCCCAGGTGGAGCATACAGGGCTACGGGATGTGTGCAGTTTTGATCAGCGAGGAGGCAGCCTCCTCACTGAACTCCTTCTGTCTGGCTGCAGTGGGGGGTGGGGGAGGGATGCTGGCAGAGACTGGTGGCCCTTCAGGGCTGTATAAATGATATCTGTGGCCTCGAGCCAAAAAGGTTGGGAACCACTGTGTTAGATCATTGCCTCGCCCTTCAGCTTGGTTAACCACATCCAACTAACACATTTTAAACACTGCTGCCTTTGTCTACACTAAATGGGGGTTAACCACGTGTTAATTAAAACATGTAAGTTAATATTTTTTCTAACCCAACTCAATGGAAAAACTCCTGTTACTTTGGATCAGGCCCTACATGAGTATTCCTGAATGCCTTAGAATTTACATTGTTTTCTCAGCAAATGTGATCTTGCAGGTATGGGTTTTGTTCCCTGTTCGTTCACTGTTCATGCCTCAGGTTAGTCATATACACAAACATTTTCAAAATTGAGTGGCTAAATTTAGAGACCTCATTCCCTATGTAGGTACCTCCATAAATGACTTGATTTTTTTCATGGTGCTCCGCACCCGACAATTCCCATTGCCTGCAGTGAGCAATCAAGATGAGAAAATTTGGCCTTAACCTCCTTCTACCTCAGTTTCCTGATCTGTTAAATGAGCACAGTAGTACTGCCTACCTCACAGGGCGCCATGAGGCTTAGTTAGTTGGTTGTAGTCTGACGTCATTATTTAGAAGTTCTTTTGCTGAGTTAAAAATGTTCGTATCATGTCAATGGGTCCTGCGTGTAGCACTTGTTGGTAGTCAGTGTCGCCTCCCAGGCCTCCTCTCTTGTTACTCCTCCTGGTGGTGCTGGGAATGCTGTAGAGACCGTCTGCTCCAGCTCAAGTGAAAGTGCACCTCATGTTGGTCTCCACAGAAACCCCGTGGCTGGGCTGAGTGGTAATGATGAGCTTTACAGGCCCTTCCACCTAACCTTCTTTGGCAAAGGAAGATCAGCTAGACATACAGAGTGAAGGAGGAAATCTCCCACTGGGGACAAAAACATCAAGCATGTTCTACAGACTTTATTAAAATGCTAAACTCTGAGTCTCCGTTTCCCAGGGCTATAGAACATGGCCCTGTTTAAAAATACTCCGGCAGAGCACAGGTTATGCTTCCATGTTGTAATCAGGACCATACTCTCATTTCAGCAGTGAAAAAAGAAAGATTTAATTCAGCTTCCATCAACCTGGAGATTTTCTCCTACTTACTCCTGTTCTCTTCTCCTTCGCCCCCTTCGTTTGTTCAATTGTCACAGCAATTTATTACAATACTTGTCAGGACATCACAAACCAAGCATGAGCTGCCCAGACGATCTGATCAGAAGTGTGTGATTAAGTGCTGTGATCCTCCCACTCAGCACCATCTGGTGATCATGGTCATGAATGAAAATCTTGCTTTACAAAATGTTAAAGCTCCTGCACTATACTGAGAGGGTTTAATTGATACATATAGCTGGGATCTCAAAGGAGCTGAAGGGAGGGAAGTGCTCAAATCCCACTGATTTGAATATATAAGGGGTGGTTTTAGTGTACATGAGAATAAGGCCCAAATAACAATCTGAATGAAATATAGCTATAGATAGATTTCATTCAAATGTTATAATTGCACAATTTTCTTATCAACGTGCAAACGTATGAAATGTCTCTAAAAACAAATCCCTTCTGTTAATTGGTCCAAAATAGACCAATTTGGTGACCTTCTGGGAACATTGCAAGATACATCTGTATGACAGGGATTTTGGAGAGAGCTGAAAGTATGTTTGCTACAGCAATGAAGGGTTGGAAAGAAGTTCCTGTAGACAGTTGGGTGGGAATTGGCCTGTCTGAAATGATTATTTTAATACTGCTGAGATTTCACTCTACTAGTAATTGGGATTCTTTTAGACAACACAATGAATCATCAATGAGGTGAAAACACTGGGAGAATTCTCTTTTGTGTTAAAGAATTCAGGAGTTCAGGATCCTGATGAAAGGAAGAACGTAGAACAGCAGGATATGGACTCCAGGCTTCAGAAAAGCAGACTTTGACTCCCTCAGGGAGCTGATGGACAGGCTCCTTTGGGAGGCTAATCTGAGGAGGAAAGGAGTCCAAGACAGCTGGCTGTATTTTAAAGAAATGTTATGGAGGGCACAGGAACAAACTATCCCAATGTACAAAAAGAATAGCAAATAGAGCAGGCGACCAGCTTGGCTTAACAAAGAAGTCATTGGTGAGCTTAAACACAAAAAAGAAACTTACAAGAAGTGGAAGTTTGGTAAGATGACTAGGAAGGAATATAAAGATACTGCTCGAGCATGCAGGAGTGAAATCAGGAAGGTCAAATCACAACTGGAGTTGCAGCTAGCAAGGGACGTGAAGGGTAACAAGAAGGGTTTCTATAGGTATGTTAGTAACAAGAAGGTAATGGAAAGTGTGGGCCCCTTACAGAATGGGGGAGGCAACCTAGTAACAGATGATGTGGAAAAAGCTGAAGTACTCAATGCTTTTTTTGCCTCTGTCTTCACAGACAAGGTCAGCGTCGAGACTACTGCACTGGGCAGCACAGAATGTGGGGGAAGTGAGTAGCCCTCAGTGCTGAAAGAACAGGTTCAGGACTATTTAGAAAGGCTGGACATGCACAAGTCCATGGGGCTGTATGCAATGCATCCAAGGGTGCTGAGGGAGTTGGCTGATGTGATTGTGGAGCCATTGGCCATTACCTTTGAAAGCTTGTGGTGACTGGGGGAGATCCCGGATGATTGGAAAAAGGCAAATATGGTGCTCATCTTCAAAAAAGGGAAGAAGGATTATCTGGGAAACTACAGACTGGTCAACCTCACCTCAGTCCCCAGAAAAATCATGGAGCAGGTCCTCAGGGAATCCATTTGGAGGCACTTGTAAGAGAGGAAGTTGATCAGGAACAGTCAGCATGAATTCACCAAGGGCAAAGTCATGTCTGACCAACCTGATGGCCTTCTGTGATGGGATGACTGGCTCTGTGGATGTGGGGAAAGCAGTGAATGTGATATACCTTGACTTTAGCAAAGCTTTTGATATGGTCTCCCCCAGTATTCTTGTCAGCAAGTTAAAGAAGTATGGGTTGGATGAATGGACTATAAGATGGATAGAGAGCTGGCTAGACCATCAGGCTCAACAGGTAGTGTTCAATGGCTCAATGTTTAGTTGGCAGCTGGTAACAAGCGGACTGCCCCAGAGGTCAGTGCTGTGGCTGGTTTTGTTCAACATCTTCATGAATGATCTGAAGGATGGGGTGGATTGCACCCTTAGCAAGTTTTCTGATGACACTAAGCTCGGTAGATACCCTGGAAGGCAAGGATAGGGTACAAATTAGAGGATTGGGCCAAAAGATATCTGATGAGATTCAACAAGGACAAGTGCAGAGTCTGGCACTCAGGACGGAAGAATCCCATGCACTGCTGCAGACGGGGACTGAATGGCTAGGCAGTAATTTGATAGAAAAGGACCGGGGGTTACAATGGACAAGAAGCTGGACATGAGTCAACAGTGTGTCCTTATTGCCAAGAAGGCTAACAGCATATTAGGCTGCATTAATAGGAGCATTGCCAGCAGATTGAGGGAAGTGATTATTCCCCTCTATTCAGCACTGGTAAGGCCTCATTTGGAGTACTGTGTCCAGTTTTGGGCCCTCCACTACAGAAAGGATGTGGACAAATTGGAAAGAGTCCAGTGGAGGGCAACAAAAATGATTAGAGGGCTGGAGCACATGACTTATGAGGAGAGGCTGAGGGAACTAGGCTTGTTTAGTCTTCAGAAGAAAAGAGTGAGGAGGGATTTGATAGCAGCCTTTAACTACCTGAAAGGAAGTTCCAGGGAGGACGGAGCTAGGCTGTTCTCAGTGATGGCAGATGACAGAACAAGGAGGAACGATCTCAAGTGAAGTGGGGGAGGCCTAGGTTGGATATTAGGAAAAAGTTTTTCACTAGGAGAGTGGTGAAGCACTGCAATGGGTTACCTAGGGAGGTGGTTGAATCTCCATCCTTAGAGGTTTTTAAAGTGCAGCTTGACAAAGCCCTGTCTGGGATGGTTTAGTTGAGGTTGGTCCTGCTTTGAGCAGGGAGTTGGACTAGATGACCTCCTGAGGTCCCTTCTAACCCTACTCTTCTATGATTTTATGAATGCAGAACTAGTCCCTATGCAGTTCAGTATAGCAAATTTTTCATGGGATGTAAAATGTGGTCTGTTAATTGATAGAAGAGGTGGCAGGCCAGGATCTTTGGCATATCCATGGGGATGAAGAAGGGGTGAAGATATAGAAGGGTGCATGAAAGGTTATTGCATTTGGGTGGGGGTACAGTGGGACATAGGGCAAATCACCTTAGTATCCTACTGTATTGCAGCATGACTCAGTGTGCCTTTGCTCTTGTGCAACCCTCGGAGCTGAATTAGAATGGCCAAGAGTTTGGCTAATGAGCGTGACTTAATGTCCTAGCAGGGAATCCACCGCTCTTTATCACAAAGATAACATTGCTCCTTTTGTCTTTCCCTAGTCCCCAGTTTATGTTGCAGAAGTCAGTCAAGATCTTGTCCAGCAGACTGAAGAAAAACTTGAAATCAGTCCCTGCAAAGAGCTGTTTTCTCACTGTGCAAAGTAAGTATAACTTGGCTTCCAAAGATCACACAGTTGCAGTCCTCAGGCTTGTAAAAGACTGGGTCAGAGAAGGGGAGGAATTTGGATCTGCATCTTGCATTTTCTTAAATTTACATTCATATTCTCAGACGAATAACTGACAAGTAATGAAATTATTTCATCTGTATAAAATACAGTAAATATTTCCCTTTCACTATACAGACTACATACAGGCACTTAATGTTTCATGTATTGACAGAATGTTCTAGTCAAGTAAACCAGCCATAGACTTCATGCTGTGTGAAAAGAGGTAAAATGATAATGAATCCAAAGAAAACATTTGTTTCAAAGTGAATACAAATTAAGTGGCTATACAGTCCATTTAGACAGTGGAATGTGCAAACTTTGCCTTTCACGGCTTTTCCTGAAAACCTTCAACAAAAGGATGAGGCTACAAAAAAATACCATCAGTATGGCTATGGAGTTGAGATGTATGTGCATCATTTAATCCTTTTGTTAGGAAAATGGCTTATCAGTTTTGCAGAGGTGAAGCTATTGTGTCCTAAAATTCCCAATATGCAATTTGCAAACACTGATCCTAGTATGTTTAATTCCAGTAGATCACAACCCAACAAAAATACAAAAAGGAGGAATCATCTAAAACAGGCCCGTGTGGTCTCTGGTTAAGCACATTTTATTTTCCCTCAATGATGTAATGGGGATTTGTAAAATGTGCTCTGCTGTCATTCACTATTTTGACTCCTGGTATTGACCTTTTCTGCTTTCAGTTATGCTTTGCATTGGGAAAAGATGTGGATTATTTCCAGCCCTCTGTTATAACAAATTGGTTTACTTGCATTGGCTTTGTGTCCATTGGGATGCTAATATAACTTATACCAGCTGAGTGCACAAGTCCTGATGATGACAAACGCAAAGCTATGCTTGACGTAAAAAACCTGATGTTGGTTTCCGTTTCTCATATCAGTTTCTAACCTGACGGTTTACTGTAAAATGTATTTTGTTGATGCTTACCTGAGGAACTAAAAAGCAAATAACTGGTGAAAGGCAGCCATTGTTTGTTACAATTCGTGGAGCTTTTCATTACTAAATGGCTTGCTTTGGACATCATTTAGTTAAGGCTGTGTTCAGAAGAGTTTGTGATAACCATTTATCAACTGAAACAGATAAATTAGCCAGTTATGACACCTCATTAATAAAAATGCTGATCATTTCACATGAACTGCAATGGGCTCAAAAGGAATTTTTAAAAACTTGCTGTTGGTGTTTGCTAAATGCATCGAACCATGTTAATTTTGGAAGTGTGCATGGTCAAGTCCAAAAAAGGAAAACAGACACACAAATGTGATGTTTGCCTGACTTGATGTGCTGCAGCAAGGATTTATTTCAAATACATCTCCATGGGTTAGACTAATCCCCAGTAGAAATATATATGTTTGCATGTATTTGTTTTGTTTTTTAATTTATTTGTTTCCCCTACCATTGTTACCTTATTGGGTCTAGGTGTGGTTTTTGTTTGTTTCTTTTTGGTAGTAATTGGCTAATGTTGAGATTTTCTTCTGTAAACTTCACACTTCTGAGGAAAAATATTTCCTGTCACATACCATATGCACCTGTGTGTCCTATCAAAACTAACCAAGACAACTTGAATTTGATTTTTGAATGTAAAATACTGGCAATTAACTGCTCATGCACAATCGACAGAACAAGAATTATTAGGAAACAATTTCAAACACCCAACAAACTCCAGAAAATTAAAAATGGCTCATGGGCCATTAACGAATGGAGAAAAGCTAAATTCAGGCGATAAATTAATAACAATGAATAACTCACTCAGCTCTAGAACCATATCAGATAATGAAAAGAGCTAGTCCCAAAGCAGAATTGTTTCTCTGTGGGAAATACCATAGAAATGTTTCTTCTCTCTCAGAGCAGCCTTCTTCTCAGAGAGACACGTGTGCTATGTTTCCATTGTCAGCAGTTTAGAGGCGTGCTTTTCCGGATGTCATTTTCTATCTCTGAAATGCGCTTCTAAATTAAAGTGTATTTGGCTAGAAAGCCTGCAATACCTACCACTGCACTGGTTGGTTGGTCACAAAGTAAGACTAGTTCCAGAAGGCAAGGCAATCAAGAGACCACAAGCTATCAAAGTAGCCCTGATTGACTTATCTTAAAACTGTATATGAGCGGGTGCCTCCTTTTCCCCTCAAGTCGCTCTGGGCCAGTGTGATGTGATTCTGAGGCAGAGGGAGAGAGACTCTCATTCCCTGTGCTGTCTCTCTTCTACTCTGGGCTGAGCTCTGTCCCCTGATGGAGTGCCGTCAAAGACACTAGCACACAGCCGTGACCAGAGGGGGCAAGATAGCCACCAGCTGTACAGCAGCAGACCAAGCACATCAGTGTCCGAGGCCTGGCTCAACTTATTTCTTTCAGCCCTGACCCTCAGCCAGTCTGACAGGACTTCTCTTTATCTCTGGCCACCGCTGCCTGTCACACAATAATTCCCTGACACGTTGTCACACTGGCTTTCTACCAAAGCTTTGCATCCATGATATGACCACTCAAGGCTCCTTCCTGATACAGGGCCAGATCCACAAGCCCGTCCTTCCTTTCTTCATTTGTTTCATGCCACCAGCAACAGAGCTGCTAGGTGGGGTCCTTTGACTTCATTACAGTAATGTTTTGCTTTCTTTGAACTAAAATGACTTCTTCCCAAAAGCACGAATTATGGCTGACTCTTTTGCTGTAGCTAACAGCCATCCCTGATGGTCATTCGATAGCTGAGATGATGTCATGCCAGAAAGTTTGAATACAGGTCTGAACATCATCCAGAGTTCAGGAGAACTGGCTGCTGAGGGGTTTGGTTTGGACCACTCCTCAACTTATTAACTGTCCTAGTGGCTAAGGGGCTAATCCAAAATCCATTAAAGTCAATAGGAGCCTTTCCATTGTCTTCAATACACTTTTGATCAGGACCTATAAGCCCACTACATGTGACTTCACTGTTAGCTATGATTAGTACCTTCCCTTGGTGCCAGCCAGCTAAAGAGTTTCAGAACCAGTGCCACTGTCAAACCAACCATGGCCACCCCTGGTGCCACACTAATACCACACATGGTGAGGTACGGTGTACATGACTCATTGTTCCAATGTCATTCCTACTGATTAAAACCATGAACAAAATAAGGTGGAAATAAATGAAGCAACACTGCTTTAGAACCAAACTGGAATTCCTTCTCCACCTCCCCCGCCCCAAGTTCAGGATTATAAAATGCTTATATATCTTTTTCATCTGAGACAGATCTGTCCTTGACTACCTAAGTGGGGAGCCATTTCAAGAATACCTTGACAGCATGTACTTTGATAGGTTTCTACAGTGGAAGTGGTTGGAAAGGTAAGCATTGCTGTTTTTAAAAATATATGTATTTTCAGTTTGTATGCAAAGCTTGCTGTCTGTGGGTCAAAATTTGCCCTTAGAAAAGCATGTGTTGCTTCCACTGTCCACTTTAAATCAAAAGCAGAATTTGGCCCTGTATTTGGGTTACAAATTATTTTAGAATGTAAAATTACATAGGATGAGGAGAGGGATGGGAGAAAAGAAATAATTTATTGTAGTGAGAATTTACCCGACCATGCAGACGTCTGCTAGACGTCCTGTCCCATTGGCTTTCCCTCTTGCCTTCTAGACTTCACATCACAGCACTTGGATTTTGCTCTCCTCCATTTTCCTTCGTCCCCTTCACAAAGACTCATTGTGCCATGCTCTCTGCTGAGGTTCAGGATCTCCATTCCTCTCATAAAGACTTCCTCAAGCTTAATATTTGGTCATCATAAGTGCCCATTGTTCGAAAGGTCAAAAACACAGATTGAGGCTTTGTCCTGCGTAATGAAACCAGATAAGAATCATATTTGGTGCTAGATCCCATTCCTCCTTGTTCATGCAGACACTCAGGAGTAATCTCCTCCCCTTCCTTCCACTCTCTAGAGTACCATTTTCCTCAAGATAGTGAGGATATGTCTACACTGCAGTGCTACCACTGCACAGCTGAAGCTACGCTGCAGTGTAGATGCTTCCTGTGTTGACGGAAGGGGTATTTCCATTGATGAAGGCGATCCACCTCTCCAAGAGGCAGTAGCTAGGTCTGTGGAACAATTCTTCTGCCAATCTTGCTGCATCTACTGTAGGTTGACCCAAGTATGTTGCACAGGACATTTTTTACATTCCTCAGTGATGTAGCTAGGTTAATTTAATATACAGGCCAGGCCATAAGCCACAGATAATAGTTTGGGAAGCTACAGTGCAGAACGTTGATGGTGCGCCAAAGGCCTTTAGGATGAGATTTTCAAAGCTGCTTGAGGAATTTTGACACTCAATTCTCAATAAAAATAATGGGAACTGGGCTCCAAATCTCCTTACGTGGCTTCAAAAACCTCTGCCCTAATAGTTACTGAGCTCACTGTCACAGAAAGTTATTCATTGCAGGCAAATAAAAGGTTGTATCCTGTTGCGAAAATCCTTAAATGACCCATTTTAATGGTTACATCTTACCTGCATGTGTCTATGATGCTAAGTTTTAGATGTGAGTCACGTCTCCAGTTTTCACATTTACAGAAGGAATGCGTAAGCAATGCTGAACCAGATTCTGCTTGCTAGAAAAATAAATAATAAAACAGAAAAATATGCCAGCTATGGCTAGTGGGTTGTAGTGTTTGACTTCCAGTTCACTGGGTACTATTTAAAAATACACTCTGCAGTTTGAGCCTTCCTTTTGCATAGCTGACCCTTGAATGCTGATGACCAAGACAGATCTAGGATGACTTTTTGGTTTTTTGGAGGACCTACTATTACTGTTTTTATAAAACAGAGGAAAATTCTACAGCATGCATGTCCTAGAGCCAGATTTATTGGATGCACATTTCCAGACACACCTCATCTTCAGGAATCTTTAGGGGCTTTGACCTGCCCCGACAAAGAAACACGTTTTCTTTGTTGGCTGGTGCCACAGCAAGAGCTGCTGGGTAGTGGTGACTTTCACTGTGAGTTAAAGGAATTGCACACTTTACACAAACTGAATTAAGGGAGAAGATTTAGGGCCAGATTCTCAGCTTGGGTAACATAACTCAGATGAAGTCAATAGAGCTGTGCCAGTGGCACCAGCTAAAAATCTAGCTTTTAAAATTAAAAACCAACAAACCCATATGGTTGATGGTCAACCCTTTCAGGACAGCACATGCCATGTTCCACAGGAAAACGGCTGCAGCCAACATTCACTGTGCTGCTCTATTTTCTTTCTTACACATAAATTGAAAAAGATCAGATGTTTCCTATCTAGTCTGACCTTTTTCAGTCTATTTCACACCTAGGATTTGGAGTTTTGTCAAATGCATTGAAGATTTTTATTTCCCTCTCCCTCACCCTCCCAAATAAACTTGACAAGACATCAGATGAGCCCACTCCATTTAGGAAACTGAAAAGCACTTTCCATCTTTAAACAAAGACAACTTTACTAGCATGGAATGATTAACACTTGTTCTGACAGCCTGTTGGCTTCAGTAGAGCAATTAAACATTCAGTTTATTCCAGGGACGTAGTTTTCACTGTTAATTGTTGCTTGTAACCCTACCAGTGTGTGCAGTAGTTTCTTAGAAGCTTGAAAATAACATTTTCCCCTTCCAATTCTGTCCGTTCTCACTTGGTTTATATAAGGTTTCCTTCTCCTTTCCCCACGCTTGTTTTTTTTTAAATAGAGCACAAATGAACATGGCTCACCTTAATGTTTATTTCCTTTATTGTCATCAGCCACATCCTCAGTGTTGTTCTCACAGCTATGCTATTTAACTTGTACTCACTTTGCTGGCCAGCTAGCTGCCCTACAGCAACAAAACAAAACTACTATAGGGGTCTTATGAATTTTCATTAGCAGTGGCTACTAATATAGTTTTCTTTAATTCCTAGTGACAGTGTGGTGGATAAAAAATAAGATATGTGGAATAAAATATTCTCCAGCATATCATAAAAATGTGAGGGGGAGGTAAATGTTATGGGAAAGTTGTATAACATTTAATAGAGATGAAGTCAGTAGAGTTCTATAGAAGTTATTGAAAAATAACTAGAGAAACATGCCTGAATGGAAAACCAGTCTGCAGATTGTAGTCTCCTGGGGGCAAGGACCATCGTTTTGTTCTGTGTTTGCACAGCGCCTAGCACAATGGGGTCCTGGTCAATGACCTACGTGCTATGGTGATACAAATACTAAATAACAACAAGAACTACAATAACAGGCTTTCATGACAGCTACAGGAGACTGAGTTGGGTCAGTGGGAAAGCAAATTGCAAACATGGCTGCTCGATTCCCTTTTCTTTCCCCATTCCATTCCGACCTCCGCTCACCAAATCCCACTGTATGGGGACATGGAAGAAGCCCCTGATAAGCTTGGTGGCAGGTCACAAATGGGAGACTGGATTCTAATCAGTCCAGTGGGGCTAAAGAATTTCCACCTGGGGCAGGGCACTCTGCGCCCATGGAGAAAGGGGCAAGGTTTGAACCTTAATAGATACCTGTGAACTATCAGATGATTCATAGAATGATTGTGTCTTTTCAAACTCTTCTGACTCCTCATATTTAAAAAAAAAAACTATATGATGGAAAGTCTGGTCCCCATTTAGTCCTTAGACTCTGTCAGAAATTATGCTGCACACCGATGACTCACTAATGTGTTGTATTTTATTACAGCTTAATATGTTGGAATTGAAAAGTTCAAGCCATACATAGTATTGTAGTAATGTGATTACATAATTATATAGTCTATTAGATAATGTGATTACCTTGAAATAATGTGATTATATAATATTTACCTATTTTGCCCTTTCAAAAGTATGATCTGAGATAAATACATCTTAGAGAGTGCATTAAATGTTTAGAGTTTCTTTTTATATTTCCTTTTCTTTCAGGCAACCAGTAACGAAAAACACATTTAGGCAGTACAGGGTACTAGGAAAAGGCGGTTTTGGGGAGGTGAGTAATTCTGAAAGCTTCTGTTAAGAATGTTTCTCACCTCACAGGCACTGTAGATTAAAAGAAATCTTTTTGATAAGAAACACTTAATTGTTGACAGTTTTCTGTTAACATTTCCTAAGATTATAATCGTTACAGAAATGACTCTATTGTTTTGACTGTTACAATTACTTTGAATTATGCTCACACCGTTATTATCTGTATCACAATAGCAACTAGAGGCCTCTGTTTAGATCAGGGCACAGTCTAAATGCATAATATGAGACAGAGTCCTGCCCTGAAGAGTTTATAATCTAAGGGTATGTCTGAGCAGCGAAAAAACTTGAGTTCCAGGTCAACTGACTGGGGCTTGCTCTGTGGGGCTAAAAATCGCAGTACAGATGTTTGGCTCAGGCTGGAGCCTAAGCCCTGAAACCTGGAGAGGGTCTCAGAGCCTGCTGGACTCCAACTGGGAATGGCAGTGCAAGCCCAAGTCAGTTGACCCAGGCTCTGAGACTTGCTGCTATGGAGATTTTTCTGCTGTGTGGATGAGACAAAGGGTGGGAGTGGAAACAGGCACAGAAAGGTGAAGTGACTACACTAAGTTTATACAGCAGGTCACAGTTCCAGAAAAGGGGTGAGAACGCAGGTCTCTGAATACTTAGTCCAGAGCCATACACAGTAAGCCACACTGCCTCTCACACCGTTAGCATGCACTTAAAAAGCCTGCAGACAAATAAGATGGTGAGGTACTAAACTTTATAGATAAAGGGTATTTTCTTTAAGTTACCCAAGTAATTGTTTTTCCCTTCTCTTTAATGTTTAGGTCTGCGCTTGCCAAGTCCGAGCGACAGGGAAAATGTATGCCTGCAAAAGATTAGAGAAGAAGAGAATAAAAAAGAGGAAAGGCGAATCCATGGCACTAAATGAAAAGCAGATTTTAGAAAAAGTCAATAGTCAATTTGTAGTGAGTATTGAACTCCTTTTTCTGGGCCCGGTAATGTAGTCAGTCCCTGTGCATAATTCCTGTTGATTTCAGTGCCTCCTATTGGCTTCATGGTACACTGAAACATGGCAGCTGAAGTGGTTGTGGCTCCACTGTTTGATGCCTAGTCAATTTACCTGGGCCCTTTTTTGTTCCATGCAACTGACTCTCATTTTTACTTGCAGCATGTGAGAAGTGCACCAAATGTGGTGGATATTTCTAGTTCGGGAACCTTAAATGTTTACTATTTGCAGCCTCCCGTTTTATTGGGGTTGCATCAGGCTGAGCTATTTCTATCACCTGATTTCCCAGCACCTGGGTGAGAGAGGGACTTTGATGAGAGCAAGCTGAGTGAGGCTCAATCCAGATAAGACAGAGGTGATGGTGCTTGGCTAGCTGGAAGCATCTAGTCAGTATGGTGGGCGTGTGGCTGAGGATATGTCTACACGGGTTTTGGAGCAAGTGGGAGCCAGTCTCCCAGCACGGTTTGACAGACTCAGACCAGCTGTGGCTCAAACTCTGAAGCCTAAGGAGGGGAATGGGCCTCAGAGCCTGAGCTCCAGCCGGAGCCTTAAAATGCCAGCTTGAGCCCCTCTAGCCCAAGTCTATTGACCCTATTGCCACTCTGTCCAAAATGTTGTATAGACATGCCCTTAGGGGCTTGTCAGTGAGATCAGCCATTCAGAGTAGAGTGGTCATTCTCAGCACTGGTCAGTTTTGCCTTAAAGAAATAGATACAGTTACCTCAATGTTTGCAGGATCCCCTAGGTTTACTCTAGAAAATACTTTGAATCTGGCAAATACAGAGTTACCCATGCCTATTTATCGATAGCATGATCAAAGGCAACTGGCAAGTATTTAAGTGTGACCACCGTATTTCTAGATGCCTGATTGCTCCTGGAGTCCCAGGTGGTATTGTAGGCCAGAAGTGCCTTGTGTTATCTGCATTTAGTCTAGCCACTGTGGCTGATTCCAGATATGGTCATGCCACACGAATCCATGCTTTTGTGACCTTCAGGTTGACCACTGTAATGCTCTCCATTTGGGTTTTCCTTGAAGACCACTGGGGCCTGGTCTACACTGCCCGAGGCAGTTGATGGGTGATACGCAAGCTACGTAGAGTAGCTAGCATATCTCCCATCGACTTACTCACTTTCACTTAATGTGGTATCTCCACTGCGCTGTGCCAACGGGAAACGCCTCTGGTCGACGCAACCTTAAGCTTTTTGTGCAGGTGGGTTTACAGCATTGACCGGAGAGCACTTCCGGGATCGATTGAGCAGATCTGCACTCCCCACTCAATTGATCCCACAGTATCAATCCAGCAGCGCCAACAGAGCTGCTGGCAGTGTAGACATGCCCTCAGAAACAATAGGCTTTGCAGAATGTGACAAACCCCTTGTTTATTGGGATTGGTCACAGGGAGCATTATACATGAGTCGCCGTTGCAAAGACTTTCCCTGCTGCCTATTTCCTTCTTGGCACAATGGCTTTTGAAGTCCTGTGTATCATATGTCCTAGTTAGCTGAGAAACTGCATCTTTCCCTATGTCCATTGTAACAATTCTTGTCAATTGATAGACTTCAGCTGACAGCTCCTAGATCAGTGGTTCCCAAACTTTTCTCTGCCAAGGCACACCTTGATACCTTTTAATTATTTTGAGGCACACCACCATATAGTCTCCAAATGAACTCATGGATATTCATGAGCCAACTCAACTCTTCAAGTAGTTTTTCAAGAAATTCCATGGCACACTTGCTCAGGCCTGATGGCACACCAGTGTGCCGTGGCACACTGGTTGGGAAACACTGTCCTAGATGGAAGTTGATGAATGGTTATTTCCAGCAGAGAGCCCTCCTTTCTGGCCTTTGTATTCCCTGTTAGGCTCTTTTCAAAGCTCTACTCAACTACACTGTTGGCAAAACCCTATCGGGTTGCCTGTGTGAAGCCGCAAATTTTAAGATGCTCTTTACCATGAATTGTGCAATTGCTGTACGTGTCCTCTGACCACAATAAATAAATATATAAATTCAAGTAGATCTGAGCCTTTTAAATGTGATTCCTACAGCTGACTTAGTATTTGGATTCTGTGTTCAGCTATCAATGACAAAGTGAAACTTGGATGACAGTAAATGCTGTTGTAGGGGTGAATCCACTGATTTATTAAGACTACATCCCATTTATCTGGAAAGGCAGTCTTGAATTAGTGCAACTTACTCAACCTGTAAAGAAGCTGTGCCACTGAACACTGACTTCTGATAAGTGTAGGCAGGATTCAATACATCAATCCATAATATTCCTATTTACATAGTTTTGTAAAACAAGCCTTATGTTGCTAGAAGGCTCATGTCATTTTCTACTCACTTTGCTTTGTTTACAGCACACTATTGTCTAATTTTGTCATTTTTAATGTACTACAGTTAGCAATGGCTTCAACCCACCTTATGACAGAACTGTGAGTGCTGTCTTACAAATATCTTTCTAGGTTAACTTAGCCTATGCCTATGAAACAAAGGATGCACTGTGTTTAGTTCTGACCATAATGAATGGGGGTGACTTGAAGTTCCACATCTACAACATGGGAAACCCAGGCTTTGAGGAGGAGAGAGCTTTGTTTTATGCAGCAGAGATTCTTTGTGGCTTGGAAGACCTGCACAGAGAAAACACTGTATACAGGTAAGCTTTCCCCAGTGTCTTGAGATATTCATCAGGTAAAACTTGAATTTTAGGGCCCATTTCAGTGCAATACATCCTAGATGCTTATTGTGTGTCTTGGATTTCTCAGAGCTTTGAAGGAACATAACCCTAACATAACCCACTAACAACGGAAGGAAGCAGTAGCTTTACTGAACACATTCTGTCTAGATAGTATAGAACTAACTTTATAAAACTAACTAAAGCTCCCAAAATCCTGTCACAACTTGCATGTATAAAACCTAGACAGATTCTTTACGAGTTATTTCTTTGAAGCTATTTCTTAGTCAGTATTATACAGAGATGATCCTAGGACATCAAACTTCCATTTCTATTAGTTAGATTGTGGTAGTGACTGTAATGTGCTAGGTACTTCCCAAAAACAGAGGAAGACAATCCCTGCCCACAAAGAAAGGTACAGTTTAAAAATACAAAGGCAAAGGATGATGGAAAGGAATATAACACACAAGCAAAGTGATCAGAGTGTTTATGGACATGTAGTTTGTTAACTGCATGGTTGAGTTTTGTTGATACTGTTTTTTAAGTTAACTGGGTGTAATTCTCCTATCACAAATGAGTGTGTAAATCAGGAGTTACTCTACTAAAGTCAAAAGAAGCTATGAATAGGGGGATTATCCCTCTTCTTTCCATCAAGGTAACTAAATATGTTTTTTTCTTAATGAACAAAGAGGTTTAAATCTGGTGTGAGATGAGAATCAAGCAATGAATTTCGCTCCCCTCATACTGACTTCAGAAGTAGGTGTACTCAGGATCAGCAGCAACATGAGAAAATTACAGACTGAATTCCCCTTTCACCCAACCATCTTTCTTTATTTCTTTCTCCATATTGGATGAGCATCTGATTGCACCAAGACACTATGTACAAGTGCTTTTGCAGGACAGCTCAGAGATTTCTTGCTGAATCAGCAGACTGAATGCAGAGCCAGTTTTCATGACTTCTGCCCTATGGATGCCAGGAAATTATTTTTTAAATGGAGCTCTAATATAGTTTAAAATAATATGTAATGTTTGTCTTCCTGAGCCTCGCTTATGAAATAATTACTGGCATTCTATACAGCAGAGGTCCAGTGTATTGCTAAGGTACCATCCAAGGGGCATTACTTCCAGGAAGATAATGCATTTTGAAATGAGAGCACAATTTAAATCATTAATGTGGCCATCTAAATCATGCAACTTCTGGTGCTACCCTTGTTGTGAGGAATAGGCCATAATGCATAGAGTATTTATTGCAGGTTTAAATCAGCTGTGGCTTTGATCTTGTTAGATCTCACAAGGAGGCTCAGGCACTATTTGCAAATAAAATACAGTAACTAAAATGCCACAGCTTGAGCTAAGTGAATGGTTCATAACAAAACACTTTTTCATCCATTTCACTTCTTACGCTACCTGCAAAATATTTGCAAGTCATTTACAAAAATTCCAAAATATATTCATTATTAGACAGCTCTGAAACCAGTAGCTCACGCTCTTTGGGGCAGTCACATTAGTAACGTGGTATTGGTTTTGCTACCTGACTGGGTGACTTATATAACAAACCATCAAAGGAAACTGTGCAGTTTGGAATATTACAGTCAGATACAATTCAGAGTTCACTTCCTGTTACTAAGCAAACATTTGAGCTTAAATTTAATTTCTCAACCATATTTGTGCTCGACTGCTCAACTATTCATGGAAAGCAAGCATGGTGTTGACCCAGTTGAATTATTAATTTAGTGCCTGGAGGTCCCCATCTATGTCAGGGCCCCATTGTTTTGGGCATTGTAGAAATATAGTCAGGCCTTCTCTTTATTACCAAGTTGTACTGCTTCAACTACCCCAGTACAACTTCCCTACTGTGGATGCAGTTATTCCAGTATTAGAGTGCTTATACCTGTATAACTTATTCCTTTGTGGGAAGGGAAATAACCTTATATCAGTACAAAGTATCATTATGCCTACTTAAATGAAGAAAGTGACTCGAGGAGAGGCTGGCTGTTATAGACAAATAGGGTGGAACTGGTTGAGAATTTGAAGGTGGAAGGCAGATTGGGGGAGAGATCATGAAATGATAGAATGATACCATTCTAAGGAAAGGTAGGAGGAAAAACAACAGAATAAATACAGTGGACTTCAAGAAGGCAAACTTTAGTAAACTCAGAGAAATGGTAGGTAAGATCCCAAGGAAGCAAGTCTAAGAGAAAAAAGAGTTCAGGAGATTTTGCATTTTTTTAAAGACTCCTTATTACAACAGCAAACTATCCCAGAGCGTGGGAAAGATAAGAAGTATGGTACAAGACTACCTTGTCTTAGCCAGGAGATCCTCAACTGAAAACTGACCTGAAACTCAAAAAAGAGTCATACAAAAAGTAGGAAATAGGTCAAATTATGAAGGATGAATATAAAAAAACCCACAAGCATGTAAGGACAAAATTAGAAAGGCCAAGGTACAAAATGAGATTAAACTAGCTAGGGACATAAAGGGTAATAAAAAAACATTTTGCAAATCTATTAGAAGCAAGAGGAAGACCAAGAAGGGTAGGCCCATTACTCAATGGGGAGGGAAAAACAGTAACAGAAATGCAGCAATGGCCGAAGTGTTAAATACCATTTTTATTTCAGTTTTCACCAGAACGGTTAGCAGTGGTCAGATGACTAATATAATGAACTTCAGTGTAAATGGAGTAGTATCTGAGGCTACAATAGGGAAAGCACTAGTTAAGAATTATTTAGACAAGTTAGATGTCTTCAAGTTGGCAGGGCCTGGAATATATCCTAGAATACTTAAGGAATTGACTGAAGAAATCTCTGAGCCATTGACAAGTGTGTCTGAGAACTTGCGGAGGAGGGGAGAGATCCCAGAGGGCTGGAAAAGGTCTGGAAATGTCTATCAATGTCTATAATGTCTATAAATAGGGGAATAAGGGCTATCCAGAGAATTATAAATCGGTAAGCTTAACTTTAGTACCTAGAAAGATAATGGAGCAAATAATCAAACCATCAATTTGTAGGCATCTAGAAGATGATAAGGTGGTAAGTAACAGTCATCACGGATTTGTCAAGAGCAAATTGTGTCAAACCAACTTAATATCCTTCTTTGACTGGGTAACAAGTCTCCTGGATGGGGGGGAAGCAGCAGAGGTTACCTCAACTTTAAAAAGGCTTTTAATAGTGTCTCACATGACCTCATAATCAAACTAGGGAAGTACAGCCTAGACTAACCTACTATAAGATGGGTGCACAACTAGTTGGTTGGCAAACCATATTCAGAGATTAGTTATCAATGGTTCATAGTCAAGCTGGAAGGACATATCAAGTGGGATCCGCAGGGGTCTGTCCTTGGTCTACTTCTATTCAACATCTCCATTAATTATTTGGATAATGGCATAGAGAGTACACTTATAAAGATTGCAGATGATACCAAGCTGGGAGGGGTTGGAACTGATTTGGAGGACAGCATTAAAATTCAAAATGATATTGACAAACTGGAGAAATGGTCTGAAATAAATAGGCTAAAATTCAATAAAGACAAATGAAAAGCAATACACTTAGGAAGGAATAATCAATTGCACAAATACAAAATGGGGAATGACTGCCTACGGAGTACTGCAGAAAAGAATCAGGGGGTCATAGTGGTTCACAAAGTAAATATGAGTCAACAACATAACACTGCTGCGAAAAAGCAAACATCATACATTAGCAGGAGTGTTGTAAGCAAGACACAAGAAGTAATTCTTCCACCCTACTCAGCACTGATAAGGCCTCAACTGGAGTATTGTGTCTGGTTCTGGGCAGCACACTTTGGGAAAGATGTGGACAACTGGAGAAAGTCTAGAGGAGAGCAATAAAAATGATTAAAGGTCTAGAAAACATGACCTGGGAGGAAAGATAGAAAAACATTGAGTTTGTTTGGTCTGAAGAAGAGAATGCTGAGAGGGGACATGATCACACAGTCTTCAAATACATAAAAGATTCTTATAAACAGGAGGGTGGTAACCAATATGGGTAGGACAAGAAGCAATGGGTTTAAATTGCAGTTAGGGATATTTAGGTTAGACATTCAGCAAAACTTCCTAAGTGTAAGGGTAGTTAAGCATTGGCCGTTTTTAAGAACAGGTTAGACAAACACCTGTCAGGGATGGTCTAGATAATACTGAGCCCTCCCTCAGTGCAGATGACTGAACTAGATGACCCTTCCAGTCCTAGATTTCTATGATTCCTAGATTCTACAATTGCATCCACAGTAGGGCTTTTATTAGTATAACTATTTCAGTAAAAAATCACACCACTCTAAAAATTGATAGTTATATCATTAAAATATTCATGTCTAGACCATGCACAAGAGACAGTCTGCCCTGGAGGTGCTTACAATCTAAAAGACAAATAAAGGCTGGGAGAACAGAAGAATTATTACCTCTGTTTTACAGATGGGGAACAGGGGCACCAAAAGGGCCTTGTCATACATGGAACTAGTGACAAGGTTGGGACTTGAATCATTGTCTCCTGAGTCTCAGCCCAGAGTCTAAACCACAAGGCCATCTTTGCCCCTATTCAACTAAAAATTAATTTCTGAATTCACCTGAATATGCAGAATTGTTTTTTCTTACTTCACTTGACTGTAGCTGCAGCATGAAATGTGACTGATGACTGATAGGATTGAAAATGAAAGTAAAGATGAAATCTGGGATCTTCAAGGAAATGGCTTCTAGGAGTTTAAAATTAGATTGAAAAAGTATGTGGGAAATGACCTTTATCACATTGCTCCAACACTCCTAGCCTTTTGTTAACCATGAGAGATAAGCACACAGTAGTATGTAAAATAAAGCCATACATTCTCCACAGCATTCTTCTGCCCTTCGCATATTTGAGTATTGTTTGTTTGAAAAGTAGGCTTGGTACCACTGAGTGCTCTGCAAAGTTTATCTTGTGAGGTCAAGAGGGTTTTAAACTAGCAAAAGGAGGAGGAGAAGAATGTTCGTGGCATCGTGTGTTTCTACTTGAAATAATATGTTATGAAATAATACAGGTTATGAAAATGTGCCCTCAGCACAGTCAGAATACAAAACTCCAAATATTCAAATAGAACAGTTTGAAATATCAGGGCAAACTTTTGCATGTACTGTCTATGATGGGTGGACTTCCTGAGATTTCTCTCCTTCTAACACCCTCCACCCACACCCACACTTTGAAAAGAAATGTTTCTTACTGGGGAATCTAACACATTCATAAATCCAGGTGGCCTTTAAAAAACAGTGATCCAAATTCTGCCTGAATTTACACCCTGTTCAACCCCATTACTTTAATAGAGTTACTGGGGGAAGAACTTGGTCTATTGGGAGCAGGGTAGTGCCTCTTCCCAAACCTGTATTCCTCAGATAGTCCTAGTCTCCCTCACCTTCAGGATCCTCATCCAATCTTAGTCTTCCTGCCCTCCACTGCTCCCAGTCCCAGGCTTCTTGCCCAGCCAGTCCCAGTCACATCCCAAGGATTAAGGTGACAAATTCTAACAAGTCTCTACTGAGTATGTGTGAACTGAGATTTTTCAGTGGCTTTAATCTTTGGACATTTTGTAACAGGAATAGCAAAAGACACCAGGGCAACCCCTTTGTCAACTATCAAGCCTTTGCTCCAAACCATGGAGGGTGGTAGAGATTCTCAATGAGATGGTTGTAAGAAAATTTTTAACATGGGCAAAACAACATATTTTTCCCTAATCTTGTTCTCAAATGGTTGAACCCTTGTTGCTGAAACTTTCCAACAAAAATTCAGGCTCAGGCAGACACCAGGCATGGAAAGTGTCAGCCTGAATGGTTACAATTGCCCAAATTTATAAGCAACTGAAAATGGGGTTTTATAGCCGGAATTATCAGACAACCTTAACTCCCGGTCGGGTAGCTACCAGTTCTGCCTATAACATGTGCCACACCAACTATCAGAAGGCAGGGTGAATTCATTAGAAAGCAAGTTATGAAGTGAAGTCTTTGCTTAGGGAAACAATTTAACTGCAGTTAAGAAAAAGACATATATGGATTCAGTCTTCCTGTGAAATAAGTAATAGAGTCTTTTATAGGCTTTACAAGTTCTTTACTGTTTCAGTTGACTCCCAACTGGTTTATCGTTAGCAGGATATGTATTCACATGCTTGTGTGAACTGCTTTCACACAAATAACTGCTATCTTTCATTTTCAGAGATTTGAAGCCAGAAAATATCCTGTTAGATGATTATGGTAAGTCCCAGAGGTTTAGAGAGATTCTTTCACTGTAAAGTATCTTAAGTTAGTTTTAGGATGCATATTGTATAAAGGCAAATACTGCTCTGAAGTGAATAAGAGGCTCATCACATACTAAAGCTTGTGTCTTTGGATGCCTAAAGTGGTAGAACCTTCCACGAGGACTATACTACATAGCTAAGGAAACCAGGCTGCATAGCAGGGTATGTTTCTTTGGACAGTGTCTTACCTAGCAATGGGTATGCCTTTTCCACTGTTGCCCCCTACATTTCCTCATGGAAGGAGGCTTCCATAATATGAAGAAAGTTGTGAAATCTATACTCCCAGATATCGCTTCAGAGATACTTTACCCCTTGCTTGGGCCAGCTCTCATTTTATCCAAGCCAGTGCACCCGTTGCTAGCTACAGTCTGCCATGATCAGGTCTCACGCTTCGGTGCATAAACTGATCACTGCTATAGTCAGGAAGGAAATTTCTCCTATTTACAGCATTGCAGAATTAGCCAAATGGTGAGTGTATCTTTCTTTGAGGCATCAATCTTGGTTTGCTGCCAGAGACATTGCAAATCCTGTGTTCCTATGACTTTGGCTCAGCACGGATCTGCTAGTCCCACATTTCCTGGCACAGGATATGGGCGACTACCATTATGTATATGATGTGCTTCCATTTCAGCTGGGGCTTTCAAGCATATGCAGCCTTCAGACCATTACTAAATCATTAGGCCATTTGTAATGCAGTGTACTGTCAAATTGCTACCTAAATGGGACCTCTTCCACAGAGACAGGATTGCGATAGGAATCTAAACAGACAAAATACATTGTTACCCAAGCTATCTCGGTCTTGATACTTTCCCATCCTTCTGAGAGAAGTATGCACACTAGACTAGGGATCTGTAAAGTTATTGGATATTTTGACAAAAACACCGCTGTAAAATGCAGGATTCCTGAGAGGATTTCTATGTTGTAACTCTATAGTTGTTGAGTGGTTTCCTTTCTGAGATAATTTTATGTAGTTTAAATTAAAAATATGTTTTTTGGGAGGGGGGCAAATATAATTTCAAAACCTATTCCTTTGCTCACATGATCCCCAGTATTTGACTTTCCAAAATCTGTGTATAAGGAGTAATAACCTCCAGGTTTTTAAGGTTCTTAAATAGTATTTCTCAAGAAATAGAGTTTTATGTAGCAAAACAAGACCTGAAACTTGACCTTTAGTTATAGACTCAGGACTACATTTAGTTAATCTTACAAGGTAAACTATCGCAAAGTTATACATGTTAGAGATAGAAAAAACCAATTAGGTCAACTTGTCAGTCCACTGAGGTCAATGCAAGGTATTTCCTGACAGCATATCCATCCTTGGTTTTATCCAGTCCAGTTTTAAGCAATGAAGACTAGAGCACAATCTAATAGACCTCACTGTTCGGATTTTTCACTGCCATTCAGCCTAAACCTTCCTTTTTTTAATTTCATTGCATTACTGTAAGCTAAAACCCTTATCATCACCCAAAATAATTTCTCCCTACCTGAATGATTATGCTTTTCAAATTCAGTGCTAGTGGCATTTTTCTTCTCCCACTATTTAAATGAATTTCAAAAGTCATCCACTGATTATATTTTCTGTGATTTTAGCCATTTTAGGATTGTATTATAATAATTGCTTTTTTCCCCTTAGGCCATATTAGAATATCTGATCTGGGTCTAGCTGTTAAAATCCCTGAGGGTGACTCAATCCGTGGAAGGGTAGGAACAGTAGGGTATATGGGTAAGTGTCCCTGTAGCTCATGTTATTGATTATTGTGACTTCGGAGCTCTGTCTGGAGTACAGGTGAACTAACCCTACAGGAAAACTGTTCTATAGGACCCGTGCCTCAAACCAGAAGAAATGTCTGTGAGTTTTCCAGTATTTTTAAGGGGCTATATTAAGGGACAGCTGTTCCTCCTTCTGGTTTGATTCCAATTTCCTGGTAATTGCCAAAGGGGTTTCAAGTTTTGCATTGGTCTTCAAATGACTGCAGTATTAATTCTCTGCTATTTTAGAATACAAAACAAGTCAGTATTCTGTTAGCACATTACAAATGCAGAGCTCCTCAAAATAAAGAGAATGAGAGAGTATGAGTGGGCTAAATTTAACCGTGCAATCAGTAGAGTTATACTAGTGTTAACTACAGAGTGTGTGTGTGCACACGTACATGCACTAGAGGGGGAAGAGCTATATGTGTGTGTGTATTAGAGTGTGAGGATACATCTACCCTGCAAGTGAAAGTGTGACTGTAGCATCGGTAGGCATACCCAGGTAGGGAAGATGTGGCAACATGGTCCAACAACCAAAGTATATATCCAGGCTCCGCAGCGGACTTGTACGTGGGTTGTAGCTTGTACTGAAGCCTGTGCCACCACCTCTCCCTACTACTATAAGATAGCTAGGTTAAAATTAGCATGTGTATGCCTACCCTTCCTACAATCACACATTCACTTGCTGTGCAGACATACCATGAGAGACTGTGGGAGGATCTGTTAGAAAAAGAAAAAGAGAGAGTGTGGGGTGGGAGGAGAGGGAGAGAGATTGTCTCTGTGTTAGAGTGAGCAAGTCTTTGTGTATCTTTGCGTGTTTCAGACAGAGAGAGACTTTTGTTGTGTGAAAAGGAGCAAGTCTGTGTGATTGTCTACACACAAACATGCACTGATATAACTAACCCAGTTTCCTAAAACCAGCTGTTATTTCAGTGTAAATCTGTCTGTGGACACACATTTTGGAATAAAAGTGGTTGAAAATGTTTTGGCGAAAGTTGGAGACAAACTGACTTTAGCCACTTTTATTCCATATGTAGTCTTGCATCTAAGTAACTAAATAAATTATAAATCAGACCTTTAGATATCCTGGTGCAAATGTATGTGTAGATCAGGACCATGTGTTTGTTTGTGTTCAAAGAGTAAACATGGAAAGTGACTGTGTGATAGTGTGTATGCAGGGTGAGCATATATACAGCAAAGAGTAGATGTTTGTTTTTTAAATAAAAAGGTATATACAAACTGATCCAAAGGACAGAATTGGCTTTTTTGGAAATTTCATTTTTGTTTAAATAATATGTGTTTGTTTGTAATTTCTTTTTTAAATTTAAAGTCTTAAAGAACTTTTAAGATTGGGCCAGTCAAAAATATTTAGCTTTCACTGTTTTTTTTTTTTTAATGCTGTTTTTTTTTTAATCCCAGCTGTGTTTTTATATATGCATCTGCATGAATAGCTTCATTCTGCATTTTCTGTAACTCAGCTAGTAGAAGCCAGGAGGGACTCTTATATTTTCCCCACAGTTCTCTGCAGCTGTGTATTCAGTCATTGAAATAAGAGGATTAGGGTTTTTAGTTATTTTTCAGTAGAAATGTCAAGTGTTCTCACAAGATCCGTCTTTCTCCCTCATAGCTCCAGAAGTCTTGAACAATCAGAGATACACCCTCAGCCCTGACTATTGGGGGCTAGGCTGCCTCATTTATGAAATGATTGCTGGACAATCACCATTTCGTGGAAGGAAAGAGAAGGTAAAGAGAGAAGAGGTGGACAGGAGAGTTCTGGAGACAGAAGAGGTGTACTCCCATAAGTTTTCTGAGGAGGCCAAGTCTGTCTGTAAAATGGTAAGGGTATTTGATGACTTACTGTGGTAGGTTCGTTAGCAGGCTGTGTCCAATAAGTAGAACATAAACTACAGCTCAGAGGGCTGCAGGCTCCAGCGTTATCCTCACTGGCCCATGGCCAGGAGGTTGGCATCCTCTGCTCATCCAGATTGTGCTGAGTGGTTCATTTGGGCTTTTTCTTTTCCCCCCATGCTGGTTTTGAGTTTCATGATAATCAGCTTGATTTTATCTCACCGGTTTTTGGATGGAGGAGCTATATCTATATTTTTATGGATTCAGGAGAGTTTGAGCAGAAGGCCAAATTTTAATTTGGAAAGTGGTGTTGCCTTGGCCTTGATTTTTCTAGTGCGGAGTCCCATGGAGGCAATAGCAGAGTAATGCAGATCAGCAGAAAGACAGAAGGAAAAGGAAAGGTTAATGAATAGATAGTGCGAGCTTCACCAATGCCTTGTGGGACATGCAGGCAAGCCGCATATTAATATCATTCTGGTTGGTGGACTGGTTCGGAGCTACTGAGGTCTCCTAGCAAGCTAAGAACGGCATCATTGCTAAGTATCATGGCTGCAGGTCTAACTCAACTCCACATCCCATGGCATTGTAATTAACTGACATCACTCCTGAAAGATTCTCGCTGTCGTACACGGTTCTTGATCTGCCTGCAGAACTCCCACTGACGTCAACTCCCACAGAGTCGAGTGCAAGGATCAAGGGTGGTATGCGGTTCCTCAGTGATGGTGTCGTGCTCAAACAGCCGGCCTTCTCCTGACAAACCCCTTTCAACTAAAGACAGGCAGGGGTGAAAGCCTTCTGGTGGCAGCATGATGTTCACGGGCCTGTGGCATTAAGTTTACATTACACGCCAAATGGAGACCTCAAGCCTGTTAAAAAGAAATGGATAAGAGACAAAAATTATTCTTACTGCTGTTTCTGCACCGAGCTATAGGGCTGGGCGTGTGATAGGGAAAAGTGTCATTCAGAATAAAATAAAGTAGCCACTGTCCAAGGAAAGTTAAAGCTGAGGGTGGGTGGGACGGTGCT
>ML675609.1:49002246-49018404 GCA_007922155.1 Mesoclemmys tuberculata | reverse complement strand
TTTAATTGCGGGGTAGACGTACGGGCTCAGGCTACAGGCCACGCTCAGAGTGCCGGAATTTGGGCTCCCACCTGAGCCTAAATATCTATACCACAACTCAACACCCCGGTAACCTGAGCCCCACAAGCCAAGGTCAGCTGACAAGGGCCAGTGGAGGGTGTTTAGTTGCAGTGTAGACATACGCTGTGTGTTTTGTACCATGCTAGCATAATGGGATTCCCATTTTGATGGAGGCTTCTGAGTGCCACCATACTATAAATATTGATTGTTGGTAATGGGTCAGATCCACTAGCAGTCATTTACATGTGTTATTGTCCCAAGAACATGATGGAATGTTTGGGCACGTGATTTCCGCAAACTCTCAATGGATCTATCTAAAGAGAGACAAGGTGGGTGAGGTGTAATATCTTTTCCTGGATCAGCTTCTCCTGTTGTGAGAGACAGACAAGCTTTCAATTTGCACCAATAAAAAATATCACCTCACCCACCTTGTCTCTTTAGTAACCTGGGGCTGACACGGCTACAACTACACTGCATAAAGACAATGCTGTCCTTTGGGGCAGCAACGCTTTTAAAGGTCCATTATGACAGGCTATGAGAGCACACTGAGTGCTGTACTGAGGGCGAGTGAATATGCGATTCCTGATCCATCAAAAGGTTGTTTCCATTCTCAGCTGGTGTTATTAAGATTGTATAATTTGGACACGTGATTTATAGATTTTTTTCATATAACCTGTGGCTGATTTCATAGGAAACGCTCTTGAAGGGCGGTTGTGTCTTGATGATGTCAAAAGATTTTAAAATGGGGGGAAATTAAGGTTCTACCATACCTGCAAATGAGAAGTAGAATTGTTGGAATTAGAGATAGAAAATACATATGGGTCACCTTGTCTTCTCCCTGGGCAGGATTATTTCCTACAGTACCTCCCCTGTGCTTTGTCCAGCTTTAAATGATTTAAGTGGTGAGAAATGAGTCTTCCACCGCTTCTTTTGGGAGGTTATGCCATAGCTTAATAACCACTGTTAGGAAATGTAATGTGCCTTTGTTCAGTTTCACCTTATTACTTATTGTAAAAACTAATCTTTCTCCCTCCTTGATATTTATACCCTTCACATACTTGTAGGCAGATTTCACAACTCCCATCAGTCATCATTCAGCCAGTTTATGCATATGTCATTTTTGTAATCATTGCCTATAAGCCAACCTCTCCAGCTTCTAGTGGAATGAAATGGAGCTGAATAATACATTATTAGGAATGGGGTAGCTGGCTTTTGTGGGAAGCAGCCATATGTGCAATTCCTATATAACAAGCTGCTTTATATTTTCTTTTCTGTGAAAATTCTAAATTCTAATTCTTTCTAAAAATGCTCCCTGTTTATTCAAAGCAATGTCTGTTTGCCCTTCATGCATACGTGTTTCACCTTTACAAATGTGTTCAAAGGCAAATGCAATCATGAACCTTAGGATGTGATCCAATGGTTCATGAAGTTCATAGAATCATAGGATATTAGGAATATATTATTAGGATATTAGGAATATATTAGGATATAGGTAAGGACCTCAGGAGGTCATCTAGTCCAACCCCGTGCTCAAAGCAGGACTATCCTCAGCTAAATCATCCCAGCGAGGGTTTTGTCAAGCCTCAGCTTAAAAACCTCTAAAGATGGAGATGCCACCACCTCCCTAGGTAACCCATTCCAATGATTCACCACTATCCTAGTGAAAAACTATTTCCTAACGTCCAACCTAGACCTCCCCCACTGCAACTTGAAACCATTGCTTCTTGTTCTGTCATCTGCCACCACTGAAAACAGCCTAGCTCCATCCTCTCTGGAACCCCCTTTCAGGTAGTTAAAGGCTACTATCAAATCCCCCCTCATTCTTCTCGTCTGCAGACTAAACAATCCTAGTTCTTTCAGCCTCTCCTCGTAAGTCTTGTGCTCCAGCCCCTTATCATTTTTGTTGCCCTCCGCTGGACTCTCTCCATCTTGTCCACATCCTTTTTGTAGTGGGGGGCCCAAAACTGGTCACAATACTCCACATGCGGCCTCACCAATGCCGAATAGAGGGGAATAATCACTTCCCGCGATCTGTTGGCAATGCTCTTACTAATGCAGTCCAATATGCCATTAGCCTTCTTGGCAACCAGGGCACACTGCTGACTCATATCCAGCTTCCTATCCACTGTAACCCCCAGATCCTTTTCTGCAGAACTGCAGTCTAGCTCATCGGTCCCCAGTCTGTAGCAGTGCATGGGATTCTTCTGTCCTAAGTGCAGGACTTTGCACTTGTCCTTGTTGAACCTCATCAGATTTCTTTTGGCCCAATCCTCCAATTTGTTTAGGTCCTTCTGTATCCTATCCCTCCCTTCCAGGGTATCTACCACTCCCCTAGCTTAGTGTCATCTACAAACTTGCTGAGGGTGCAATCTACCCCATCCTCCAGGTCATTAATGAAGATGTTGAACAAAACCAGCCCCAGGACCAACCCCTGGGGCACTCCACTTGTGACCAGCTGCCAGTTAGACATGGAACCACTGATCACTGCTCATTGAGCCCTTTGCTTTATCCAGTTCTCTATCCATTTTATAGTCCATTCATCCAACCCATACTTTTTTAACTTGCTGATAAGAATAGTGTGGGAGACCATATCAAAAGCTTTGCTAAAGTAAAGGTATATAACATCCACTGCTTTCCCCTCATCCGCAGAATCAGTCACCTCTTCAGGTTAATGGGAGCCTTTCCACTGACCTCAGTGGGTGTTGGATTGTGCCTTTATTACATTGCTTCTCTGCTTTGCCAATCACCCCAGATTTGATATCTTATTTGTCTGCTTCTTCCACAACCACCATTGTGTGTTCTTCTATGCTGCCCCCTCTGCTTAGAACAACAATGCTGAGGTCTTCCACACACTCAATATCCTCTTCTCACAGAAGTGTCGTCTTATGACACAGTTCTTCTGTGAAACCTATAAGAAACTATCAACAAAGGCATATTGTATTCCTTATAAACCCACCAGCCTTTACTTCACTATGTTGTGTACTAGATCACCGTGAGCACCAGGTCATCTTATTGATCTCATCCCTTTATTTCTTTTCACATGTCCTTTACCTCTCCACCCACCCACAGCATCTTATTACCTCCTCATTGTGTCATATCTGATATTACCTTGTAAATGCTTGGTAGCACTGATAATCTCATTTATCTGTCCTGGAAGGCCCCTCACACACTTTGGGGCACTCTTCAAAATTAATAATAATAACTAATAATGAGATATTGAATTGTAAAATATCACAAAATCTCCCCTTTAACTCTGTCCAAGAGACTTTCAGTCTCCTCCAGGTTGATGGGGCTGTGGTTAAATCCATCATGCACATTGGTTAGTGTAATATACAGTGTTTTATTTTATCCCTGCATCTTCATTACCTAAACTCGTTCAGTATCATTGTTCTTCATTCACTGAGTGCTGACCTAATGCCTATTGTCTCATTTTTCTAACCTTAAAAAAGTTAGTTAAAACAAAGTCTCTCCTTTGTGTTCCTGTTTCTATTCTGAGACCAAAATTAATCTCATGCCCCCCCCCCTTACATTAATTGACATAAAGGGTGCTGTGACTCTCCTTTCACTGTTTTCCCCATGATCAGCATTTTCCATGTTATCCCATAAACTGCTTCCCTTATTCCCGTCATTTTAGAACTGAAAAGCATTTTTTGTCATACAGTATGATCTGGATCTGACTAACTGTATCTCCTAACACATATTTAATCCATAAAGGAATAATGTGGATTTATTTGTTTTACAATCCCTGCTCCAGTTGTTTCTTTTATTGTAGAGGGGGAAACTATACAGAAAATGTCTCTGACATTACGGAGTTTGAATCTCCAGCTGGGATCTGAATTTGTGACATCAAAAGATCAGAGAGTCCCTTGTATCAAAGCAGGAGTATTAGCATGAGTGTGACATTGCCATTTCCGACCACTCTGTGATAGTCCTATGCTGGTCATTGTAAATCGCTATGGATTAAATTGTGCCCTCACACCCATGCTTTCCCACTTTGTGCCTGTATCACCCTGATGGAAAGTATTCCTGCTTAGGAACAACTTCACTGGCTTGAGGGTCTCTAAGGCTGGGTCTACACTGACGGAGGCAAATTCGCCGCCTTCAGGTCGATGTCTCTGGATCGACTGAGCGGTCTGTGTAGACCTGCTCAGTCGATCCAGCAAGCGACGCAGGAAAACCACCCCGGTGAGTGGCATAGCGCTGCATCAAAGGGCACGCTGTTTCCTTCGATGCAGTGCAGTGTGGACGCCGCGCAGAGCAGATGCCGCAAAGTCGACGGGAGATGCGCAAGTGATTTACGTTACTTGTGTATCTCCCGTCAACTGCTGCCGAATCCGGAAGGTAAGCGTAGACCAGGCCTAAGAGACCTCCTGACTTATAGCTCTGTTCATAGACAATCGGCTTTGAACTAAATTCAAGTATAATTGCTTGTGTCATGTATCTAGTGTCCCAAGAGGCCTTGCCATCAGTAGTGATGCATTTTCTTTTGTTCTGCTTTATTTATATTAAATATATTTTTTGCAAATTTAACATTAAAAAGAAAAAACCCTGCAAACTAGAGAGAAAGCTCAAAACATACAATTGTCGTCTCTGTTCCTGGTCATATGTAAACAGGATGTACCATTCAGTCTTGGATCCAGGCTGGCCATTGCTAAAGTGCTCTGGAGCTTGAGAGGCAGGACCAGACCAGTCAATGCATATGGATTGTCCTTCTTCTACAAAACTCCCCAGTTCACTCTGCTTCGTGCCGACAGCATCAGATAAGCTGTCTCCTACTTCACCTGAGTTAGAGAGCATCAGGAAATCCTTACAGAATTTTCACATGGCTCCAGGTTTGTCCCTGCTGGGACTTGCTGCCCCTCGCTAAGGCAATTGCTTAACAGTTTACAACAGCTTTCCTCTATTGCCTCAGGTGGAGGCAATGCCTCTTGTGTGCTGCTTCCCTGCAGCTGGCCAGCTGGGGGAATCTTGCTTTTACTGCGTCCAGGTGGAGCTCCCCCATGCAAGTGCACTTGCGTCTGCTACCAGGCAGTGTCCCCAGCTGGAGGAACAGTTGTTGGCATTTCTGCTTCAAGCGCAGTGGGTCTTGTGAGGCAGTGGTCAGACGAGAGGATCCCACAGTTGTGCAGTGACCAGCGATTTCAGACAACTCCCAACCGCCTGTTCCAGCTATGCCTTGGCGGCCAGAAGCAGCAACGCACCAGCTGCCAACTCCATTCCTGCTCCAGAAACCGCCTTCTGCATCAAAGGTTGTTGCAAATTGGCTCCTGGACGCTGCTGAGGGACTCAGGTCTCCCTAGCAGGCCCCACCCTGCTTCAGGCACCACACCCTTTGACCACATGTACCAAACAGCAGCCAACATTTTCAGCCAGACAAGGATCAATTCCCAGATTGATTTAATATACCCAGCCAGCCTAGAGGTTGAAACTCTGCAAGGACTATTGGAAAGTATAAACAGGGGACAGCACCCTTTTGTCTTCCCTCCATCCTAAGGAAGTGCAGCAGGTGTTTTATATCTAACACAGGCTGCTCCACATCTACCCCTGCCCACTGCATCTCACTTGTCAGCAGCCCTGATCCTGAAAGTTTCTGGACAACAGTAAAACGTTTTCCAGGAAAGAGCCAGCAAAAGTAAAGCACACGAGCCAGAGGGAACTTCAGAGTAGAAGAGAGTCTTCTGCCTTCAGATTCCTCCTCTCATATGAGGAGAGAATTCCTTCAGCGTAAATGCAGGAAGTGGATGTTGTCTTTCTCCAGCCTGCCCAGGTGGACCTGCTACAGAAACTGGGTAGAGAAAAGTCAGACTCGGATTGGAAACCCTTCAGGCCATCAGACTTCAGTGAGCTTTCCCTATAAAGGGCCAAATCTAGAACCCTACTGTGGTTAAAAAGACAAATGCCTCAAGACATCGCAGTTCACAGTCTCCTCCAAGCCTTCAAAAGCAAAAACTTCCTTCCTCCCCCTCATCTGAAGAAGGCAAGTTGTCTGTTTGGATCCAGCAGAAGAGTCCCGGGAAAGATTCTTTCCCCTGGATTGTTTCAGCATGATGTTGCACCAGGTGACCGTTGAACCTTGACCACTTGAATCCATTGTGCAGGTAGGATGGCGAGACAATCAAGAGATGCCGTCCTTTGAACCCCATCCATTACCTCCAAAAGAGCTATGCAGGTGATCAGTTCAGTGTGGAGTTGCTAAATAATGAGGCTCATTAAGCTGTGTCAAACGCTTCCTGCAGTCTCAGTGCCAAAATCGGATGGTCACCCCACAAAGGGTAACTTTGTCATTGCTGACCTTGTGACTGAATTGGTTATCGTGCTGAGGGGTGACCTTTTACCCAAGGAGCCCAGCGACTGACAGATCCCGTCTGCCTGGCGTGGCAATTCCACCTCTGCAACATTTAAGATTCTGCTGACTCTCCAGCCCTTGCTTGAGCTAGTCAAGGCTGCATGGGCTCCTTCTCAGGGGCTGCATCATGCAAACTAGGGACCAGAAGCCAGTGGCTTCGGTATCAGCCTTGTCACTGGATACTCTTTGTGACTAGGTCTGCGACAAGTGAAAAGCCATTTATGGATCAGGCAATGGAAGACAAAGCAGCAAACTGTAGGTGCCATGCAGGGAGCAAACTGGAGAAGCCTTAGTAAATGTTATCCTGTAAGCCAAGGATAAGGGTGAGAAACCCCTGTCATTAGCTAGACACCTGAGGAGACAGACCTTCCATCAGTAGCGAACAGTCCTTTGCCATGTTTGTCTCAGCCTCATTATGCAGCTGAGACGGTAACTCAGCCAGAGGACACTGGAACACATCATAAGGTGGAAAGCCTGGGAGTTACATCTCCAGACCACCCTCTCATTGCAGCAAAGATTCGTGACTCTGCATGCTCCTTCCCTGTCTTTGAGGTGCTGTAATCCCTGCGGGAATCCTCCTCTGATTCTCAGCCCAGCTCTTCCGTTTCCCTCACATCCACCTCCAAAGTGATTTGTCCCCTTCCTAGCTCCTGGGACTTGGAAAAGCACAAGCAGATGATGGAGGCTATGTCTCCATTTGCTTATTATTGAGGCTTTTAGCTCACTACTAAGTTTGGAGAGATGCCTAGTGATTAGTTCACATCGTTCCCCAGGCATCATGGCTAGCTTGGGTTAAAAAACCCTGAACAAATCCATAGAGACATCACAGTTCAAAATGGAGACATGGAAGTCCACCATGGCAGCCATTTCTCAGCATGATATGTTAGCCTCAGCGAGGCTTATCTACATGTCCCGCCCCTGGGGTTTCACTGCAATAGAACTCCCACTGTAGAAGAGCAAAGTTGGAGATGATAACAGAAAGACCTGGTGACTTTTCTTCTCTGAGCATCCAGGCTTGTGGTTCCAGCCTTTCCTGGGGCTGGAGGTCCAGCAGCCCTGCAGTTCAGAGTAAGATGCGACTGCTGTTCTGGGAATGAGCAGTGCTTTCATCTTGGGAAGCAGTCTCCCCAGAGAGTTTCCCAAAAGAGGGATCCGTGTCCCTGCTGATCATTGCTTGCTCGGGGTGCAGAACCCGTTTTAGGAATGGGCAACTTGAATATTCAGAGGCAAATCACATGGTGCTAGTGAGTATAGTTGGCTGGAGGTCTGTCAACTTATTCAGCCAGGTTTTTGGATGCTTTTGAATGTGTAAGGCTGCTCAGAATAGTAGATGTTTGCTATGGAGTTGCTGCCATTAGCTTTTCATCTGCTGCCCTCTGGTGGATTCAGAGGTTCTAGGTAAAAAATAGCTGAGCTGTGCATGCTATCAGCTATACCCTCCTATGTAATAATTTCCCTCCATACGGAGAATGAAACTATATTTCTCCCCCATCCTACTTTTTTTCCTTCCGTTTCTCATTGTTTGGAGAGAAGGAGGGAGTACCCCTTATAGAGCCTTGTTTCTAATGCATGATAAAGTCCTTTTTAACCTAACACTTTTGCTAGCCTGACCTGTCAGTGTAGCATATGCCTTTGGCAACCTTTTTGGACTCAGACTGCCAAAGGAGAGTCTGTTGTTAAAACTCACCAGTCAGATATTCCCCATATGGTATTCCCATGACTCTAGTAAGTTCTCATTTAAAAGGGCAGGTGTTTTATTCTGTCCCGAGTCTTTCAGCATTAGAAATCAGCTAACAAATCTAACTTTAATCATTTTGTAAAATCAGTTGCTTTTATTGCATATTTATTTTCCTTTGACGTCTCAAGGGGCAGTGTTTTTCACTATATTAGCCAACTGCAGTCTCCTTGGGCAGTGTGAGTTTATTATGAGTTCTGACTCATGTTTCACTGCTTTGGCTAAAAAACGCATCCATGCACAAAAAGCCACTTAAAGGAAATGAAAGACAACCCCTCCCCTACCCAAACCTCTCAGGTCACTGTCAGTTTTAGGGTTCAGGAGAATGTCTGAAATTTGTGATGCAGTAGCAACATATAAAAAAGGCCATCTGTAATTGGTGTAGGCTGATACACAAAGGTAGTCATTACACACATAGCTCTGCCTGTCTTTTGATGCTAAAGAAATAACAATAATTAGACTGAGTAAACACCATGTAATAATTCATAGGAGTGTTCTAATTGATTACGAGTACTTGATTTAAAAGGATTAGGCAACATTTGCCTAGACATTCTACTGCCTCATCCACCAAAATATCTCACTCCAATGCCGATCTTTCATTGAGCTAACTGGTCTCTCCCAGACCAATTATCACAAACATAGAGGCCTCCCCATGGAGTCTGGTTCGAACACACATTCTCCTGGGATTGTTTTCCTGTGCACGTTTATCTAATTTATCAATTATGCTGAGTTCACTTAATCCCCATTGCCCTGTTAAGGATTCCTAGCAAGCAGAGTGAAATCCCCTGCAGTCAAACTGATTCTGTCAGCTTCTCCAGATCTCTTCCAATGTTGCATGTGAATGTCTCTCAGCACATCACAAGACATGTGAATTCAGGATCTAGGAGCTCACTCTACAACCTATGTAGAAGTGCAGAGACCGTCTCTTGTGCTACCCTGTAAAAGTCCCAGGCTTGGACTGGTGGAAGTTTGACACATTGCTGATACTGACATATACTGATACGGGACCTTCAGCTGGTGTGAATCAGCACGGCTCCATTAACAAAACTCCCATTGACTTCAGCAGAGAAAGGATGGTACCAATACATTTAGTAAAGAAAAAGGGTGATTTAAAAGTTCAGTATTACACACTATACTAGAAAGTATTACACTGGGCAGGGAAAAACAGGCCAAAGTAACAAAGGGCATCATTCTGACAACAATAGCTTGAGAACAAGTGTTCAGAGACTTGTGGGACTATGTCAAACACCCTCTTCTTTCAGCTGCCCATTGAAAATAAGTGGGAGAAGGCTATTGGGCAGTGGGCAGCATGGTTTAGATTGTAAGCTCTTTGGGGCAGATCACTCATTCATATGTCTGAATAGTGCCTAGAGCAATGGCGTTTTGACATGCTTAGCCACTAGGCTCTACCACAATGTAAATTTTAAGTCATGATAATAATTCTCTTCCCCATGCCCCTGTTCATTCAAGTACAAATAGGAGGAAAAATATTATTGTAGGGTTATTGCTTTTCAGACTTTTCTTACAATCTCTCCTGGTCTGTTTCAGCTACTAACCAAAGATGTGAAGCAGAGGCTGGGATGTCAGGGGGAAGGTGCAGCGGAAGTGAAGAAGCACCCGTTCTTCAAGACTATGAACTTCAAACGATTAGAAGCAGGAATGTTGGACCCTCCCTTTGTCCCTGATGTGAGTAGCTTATGATAGAGAAAGCACACAGCATGACCGGATCTAGAGAGGACATGTTGCACACACCCCTTCTTTAGATTTCTTTCTAAAATCACCGCTCCCTTATATTTCTCATAGCTGGCAAAGCCTTGTTTCATTTCCTTTTTGGATATCCACTAAGGATGGTGATCTGGTTTAAATAAAACCCTTTCCTGAGCCCCAAATGAAACTCAACCTTTCCTTGGTTCCAAAAGAACTCTTTTTATTTCTTCTCTATTTTTGTGCCTTCTGAGCACTTCCCGCTGGCATGAGCCTTCCTACAAGTTCACAAGGAAACATATTTTCACAGAACATTCCCAGTCCAGTTTTGGAGATTTAAGAGGTTCAGAAAGCCCAGATAAGCATGTACGTATATTTGTACAGAGAGGGAGACTACTCCAGCCTTAGGTGAGGTGAGTTCAATTCCCTACTCCACCAGAAACTTCCGGGTTGACCTGGCAGGTCACTTACACTCTCTGGGCCTCAGTTGTAAAATGGGGATATTTGCCCTGTCCTATCTCAGAGGGGGTGATGTGAGGATAAATACCATTATAGATTGTGAGGTGCTCAGATATGACAGTTTTTCTTTTAGGTTAAACCTCAAAATCTGGATCCAGAATTCAAACAGCCCCAAGTTCTGGGATGTTTGTGTCTGGGGGAATAAGTCTGGCCATTATAAAGACACTGTTATTTGAAAAACTCAGAAATAGGTTCAGATATCAAACACCTCCCAAGGACTGTGTTTCTCTAGTGCTTATTTGAAATTAATCTCAACTCAGATCCTCCCCTTGAGGTTTGCCCATCACTATTGCACATACTCAAGGTCAGTATTGCAGTGACAGTAATAAAACTTTCAAAGCCCTTTGTGGTATATATCTCCTCCTCAGTGCACAGAGTTCCACTTTACTTTTACACCATTACTTTTCTCTTCCAAGCCTGTCTTTCTGGCTAAGCCTTCTAGCCTTAAAGTCCCCATATGGTTCTAAGTAAACATTATAGTTTTAACATATTAGGGAAAGTAACAATTTGGCAACTGCCTCATTGCTGCAAATTCAACCAAACCAAAGTGGTTTAAAAGCAACAAAAGTTTACTTTAGCTGCTCTGGTTGGCTCTGCAGTTTACTGTGTGGCCTAGTTATTTCTGCCAATTAGCCCAGGGTGTTATGACCTGCTTCAGTGGGAAGAAATAAGAGACAAACTAGTATTTCTTTCTCATAAAGAAAATAAGAAAATTCTGGGCTCAAATATGGGATCAGCTAGAGCCTACTACAATCTTAATTGTAGCATGTAATGGCTAGAGGGCATCTCTCATACCTGTGTCTGCTTAAGTAGAAGCACATAATTTTTTGCCCCATTAAGGGCAGCCTGGCAATTTATTGGTAACTCAAGGGCTACCCCTAAGCTAGATAATTCAGCATTCACATAACTCCTTTCATCCATAGATCTCAAAGCACTTTACAAAGATAGGTATAGTATTATTATGGCCATTTTACAGATAGGGTAACTGAAGCACAGGCCTGATCTACATTTACCTGGAAATTCAGTGGCAGTCGACGGGAGTTACACAAACTACTCAGAGTAGCCTGCGTAACTCCTGTCGACTGCTGTACTTCCGTTCTGCGCGGTGTCTTCACTGCACTGCGCCGATGGGAACTGTGTTCCCGTCAGCGCAGCTCTACACCACTTGAGGAGGTGGTTTTACGAGGTCGACTTCCTGATCGACTGAGCGGATCTTCAGTGACCGCTCAATCGATCCAGAAAGATCGATCTGACGGTGACGGCTTTCCCACCGTCAGGGTAGACATACCTACGGAGAAGTTCATTGATTTGCCCAAGGTCACACAGTCAGGAATAAAGGTGGGAAGAGAAGCCATGTCTCCCACTCTGCCACTGCACCGCACTGCTTCCACAGAGAATTAAGTAGACTGCACTTGTCCTTCAGCTTTCATAAGGTAGCACTTCATTTTGATTAAGTTGGCCAGACTGCTCAATTCTAGATAAATCATTGCATGCTGGGATCTCTAGGTTTGGCAAGCCACACTTCTATGTTAAGGAAGATAGCAGAAGTGGATCACACTGTAGAATTCGGTTACGCCTGTGTTAAAGGGTGACTTTGTGCAATTCTATGGACATGTTATGGACGTGCAATGTGTCCACACCGAGTCCATGTTAAATAACCACTAGCAAGTATTTCTGTTTAATATGACTGAGGGTATGTCTATATCGATGGCCGCACTGTTGCCGCCACTGGATCGATTCTGCGGGATTGATTGAGCGGCACTGGAGACCCACTCAATCGATCCAAAAGTTGATGCTGTTAATCCACTCCCGCAAAAAGATTAACGCTGCGTTGACGGGAGGGCATTTCCGGTAGGCACAGCACAGTGGAGATGCCGCACTAGGTAGAAGTTAGGAAGTTGACGGGAGAGACGCAAGATATTCTGTGTAGCTTGCATATCTCCCGTCGACTGCTGCTGAATTTTGCTGGCCGTATAGACCAGGCCTGAGTATTGGTCTGTCAGGGGAGAAAAATGTTATTTCAAAGTGATCTAGCTAAGTACTATATTAAAATAGTTAAAGGTATTTGACTTTGCACCTGTAGAAATACAGCAGTGGAAAATTATAGCAGTTAATAGGAATGGCTCTAGAGAGCTTCCAACAGCTGAGAATGAGCTGAGCTATTAACACAAACAACAGAAAAACTCCAAAGCTCTTCTGTGTTCTCTAGCAATTAGTACAAATTCCTGTGAAGTTTCAAGCTGTAAACACCACAGCTGGCTGACCAGAATGAGATTTCCATTTGGGGCAGACAGCGCCATCTCAGGTGTGCATTTTTTATGACTTTTCTAGTCTTTGAATGGCTTACATGTGTGTCCCTCTCTAAAAGAAAAGACAGCTTCCGTCTTTTTACCTTATCTTATTTTTCCTGTGCTCTTCACTTCACCTCTTAGCCATCTGCTACATGGATGACTAGAGCCCACTGTGGTTCTGCTGAGGCTGTAGGGACTTCAAAGTGAGCTGCTTTAAATGCTTAAAGCAAGTCAGCTTTTGACGATAAATGCATGGGCAGAGCAAGTATAGGAAAGCAGGATGTGGCTAGTCACTTGTGGTTAGACATTCTCATTTGAATGAGTGTGTGAATAAAAACACGTGGCTAGACTCAAAACCATTTTCTCTCCTGCTTTTTCTGCTGAGACAGCCCAGAGCAGTGTACTGCAAGGATGTGTTGGACATCGAGCAATTCTCAACAGTGAAAGGTGTAAACCTGGACCAAACTGATGATGATTTCTATTCCAAGTTTTCCACAGGATCAGTATCTATTCCATGGCAGAATGAGGTAAGGGTACATCATGTTCATATCGCCCAATGCAGTCTCTAACCCAGTCTGCGTAAGAACAGTTGTACGCTTCCAGTAATATATACCCACTGGGTAACTTGCCAGACTCTAATGCATTCGTAAGTTACAAATGCACTCTTTCAAGATCTATAAAGTACCACAGATGTCAAGTTCAGGTGACTGTATCTGCTGATTCTGCACATTTGTGTAAATTGGCAAGGGCTGTCCTGTACTTCCTCCTGCTGGTCTCCATAGAGATGTTCTGATAACAGCTCTAAAGAACTTCCGCAGAATGGATTGCTGTGTTAATGTGGCGTTCTCTTTGTGACACTCATCTCATTATTATTTTGTGTCTGAGGGGCCCCAGCTGCAGTATTTGACTCTGGATCTGAACTTTCCTGAAGTGCGAGGGTTTTTGATTGGGGGATTTGTTCTGTCTGCTGTAGGAACAGAGCCAGCAGCAAAGTTCAAATCCAAGTCTAAACTTCCCTATCATGTAGAGGTCTCAAAACTGGTCTTTTGGGATCTGGACGATCTGTATTGTATATTCTGTCACATAGAAAAGAAAAACAATGCAAAATTTAATTGGGCATTCTCTTAATGAGACTTATTGGAGTAGCGCAGAATCATATACATTAGAGATTGAAGCCATCTGTTTTCCTTCTGCCAGTACTGGTAGAGGTTCAGCTATTGGCACAATTTTCTCAAACACAATATACTTTCCCCATTCAAATCCATGATGGCAAAAGGTGCTTTTTACACTGTATTGATTACTTAGTATGTTGACAGCACCTCATGGGAGGTGATGAATATGATGGGAAAGCTGACTAAACTATCTTGCTGTTTTGAACAGTGAGACTCTTCCTCAAGGTGACTAAGGTCAGGTCGTCTTGGGCTGACAGCATCAGCTGTCAGAATTGCTTAGTTACGGAAGTGTCCAAGGAAAACTGGATGTGGTATTTAGGTTGGGAAGTTAACTCTGATTTTCCCACTCTGTGGTCTTAGAGTTATTCAGTTCAATTTATCTTCAGGCCCATCTCTGCCACTACATCCACGGTAAACTGCCTAATGATAATAGCCAGACAAGTGTCCTGGTACTCATTTTGCACTTGTTGTGTTCTACATCCTGCTGTCACATCTTGTTCTTCTTGAGTCTGTAAGCTGTTTAGGGAAGGGACTATCTTTTATTTCATGCTTGTATAATGCTTAACATAATGGGGCCCCTGATCCTGACTGGGGCATCTGGAGTCTCTTGTAATATTAAATAATAATAGTAATGAATAGTAATGCATCATCTCTTTTTATTCTTTCTGTGTTTTACCAGATGATAGAAACAGAGTGTTTTAAAGAACTAAATGTCTTTGGACCAAATGGTACTATTTCACCAGACCTAAACAAAAGCTACCCACCAGAACCACCCAAGAAAGGATTACTACACAGAATATTTAAACGTCAGGTGAGGTCTTAAGTGTAACACAGGGAGCCTCTCTGAGTCCCAGTGAACTTTCCTGTATGATATGTATACTACCCTTATGGTATTTCCATCATGAGACATGGAATACCAGAGAGGACCTGTTCTCACAGGTCCCTTGTAATTTTCTCCCTGATGTTGCAGATTCCATAAGTTCAGGTGGTGTAAATAAGTGTCTGCACCTGGGAGCTCTTATTTGATTCTGTACTTTCAACATTCCAAGGTCTGGCCATAGCTAGTCTGATATATATTAGGGCTGGTTGAAAAGTTTCCATCCAAACTGTTTTTTTTTATGGAAAATTTGGTTTTTAAGCTAAATTATTGTGTGTGAGAGAAGGAGAAAATGGTCTGCTTTTCATAGAAAGCTTCAATTTTTCGTTCAATAAATGAGCTCCCCAAACATAAGAGATGTTATCCGATTAGAGAATCCATCCCATAGAAGAGAATGGGAGCAAGAGACGTCTAAAATGCAACTCCCAAGAGGCACCACAGCAGCATTTCCAAATTAAAATATTTTGATTTTTGCCTGACATATTTCAGTGTTTGATATTTCGCTGAAAAATCTAAATTTTGTGCAGAAAACAATCCCGTTTCCTGACCAGCTCTATTATTTATCATGTTCTCCTCAACAGGCTGCAAGTTGTTTAATAGGCTGGCATTTAGCAAGGGCACCCTCTACTCCACACACTAGTCTTAGTTCCATCCTCACAGGTTCTCAGTAACCCTTGGCTCAGCACCTATAGCCAACAGAGGGCAACTCTGTCACCCAGACTGATTGCCACTGGAGACTCCCTGAAAAGAACACCTGTTAAGAATGGTACATTAGCAAAGCTGGCTGCCAGGTTGGGAGAACTAGTCATGCTAATGAACCCAAACTCTGCTGCCTCCCTCCCAAAATAAGCACCTCCACTACCTCTCTCCACCTGGGCTCCCTACTGCATGTGTGGAGCTCCGGACTTCGACTTGGTTTTCTTGTTTTGCTGTGTTGCATGTACAGCACTGTGTCCTTTTTGCGGTGGTATATGCTGGGCCCCCATATGCTATTCCTGACACTCCTTGCTGTGCTGACTCTGACATGCCTACCCACCATCCCTATTTAAGAGCAACAGGCCTCATTTATTAGAAAAATATTGGCCATTTTTCCACATTTCAAGCCCAGCATATTACACTGGAGTTACAAGACACGTCTCCCTAAATGTTAGCACGTATGCTCTGAATAAGGCAGGGCAAAGGAGACCAGAACAGTTTGTGCTGTATTGAATTGGCTCCTCTAACTTGTAAACTCTTCTCTCTGGCTCTGGAGAGCTCCCATGGTTCTCCTGACCTATGGAGAATAAGGGCAAACCTGCCACATAAGTTTTATTTCAGTGAATCTTCACAATGTTGCAAGACCAGAAGCAGACAGGATAATATGACATGACCAAAAAAATGATCAAACTGTGAGAGAGATGGCAGGTATGGGATGTTTGGGGGATATAATTATTGTTTCTTCCTTTCTCCAGCAT